>JBBMJY010000005.1:15140905-15180345 GCA_037833715.1 Toxotes lorentzi
CACACACACACACACACACACACACACACACACACACACACACACACACACACACACACACACACACAGAGAGAGACCTGTATGTGACCTTGCTATTCAGAGGTGGTTATTTCAGGTTTGGACATGGCCTGGATTTGATGTTTATCCTTTTGAAATGAGAACAAACTCATATTGTATTTCTTTTGCACGGCTTCATTTTCTGACATCACTGTGTCCAGTCTGTAATTTGAAACTTGTGACAGTCTTAGCTAAGCATGTCCTGCCCTGCTGATGAAGAAGAAAGCGATATCAAGCCTAAGTTTAAACTTCACTGAAATTAAGTTACCTATCAATCAAAAGGGCTTTTACTTTTCTTGGGGCAGTGATAAAAATAAATCTGGTTCAACAAGTTGCTTTCTGATGTATTTTCTGTCTAAGGCTAGAAAGCAGAATTCGATATTTTTAGATAAACGTTGCCATAAAATCAGGAATGTTTACCAAAATTTGACCAGTACCACACCAAAGTGTTTGCAGTAATTATTCTAATTAAAGCTGTTTAGTTACTACCGCTGCTTCAAAAAAAGCCTCGGAATCAGCATTTTGGTCTATTACAGGGCACTCAAATCCTCACTTAAATCCCATGATTCAGCACTGAAATTCTTTCAGGCATTAGCATTAGCAGCTTTTGTTTCATTGTAGCTTTTCTAAACACTCACAGATGTGGATTTTCCCTTTTGAGACATTTGCAATAACAGATATTAGCTGCGGTCAGAGAGGATAGAGGACTAAATAAGGGTCAGTAGGATTATGAGAAATAATTTCAAACACTTTTGTTGCATATCAGCTCTCACAAAACCTGTGATAGTATTGTGAAGCCTGTGAAGTACTCAGCTAATTGTAAATGTGTAGACAAGACTTTCAACTGTTATGTGTGTTCAGAAATGCACAAAAAAAAAAGACAAACAATGTACCCTGCTTTCAGAAAGCGGTGCCAAAATTCATACCTTCAACTGGACAGCTGTGTGTGTTTATCTTCAGTGTCACACACAGTGTGGGAACTCTGAGTACCGTCACACACTGTGACACCTACGGATTTTTTCTACTCCACAAATCTAATCCTACATATATACAGTCATTCAGTGTGATACTTTGGGGATTTTTGCCAACCAAACGGCAGCTATCATTAACCTGAACAATTTGAGTTATGTCATCTTACTGGTGTCAGGAGGCCTTGGACTCATGTCGGCGAAGAGGTTACACTGGGGAGCTAAGTATCTGTGCCAAGCAGATGGTGCCGAGCCAGTGCCAGCCAAGGCCAAGGTACTTCAACATTTGGCAGCAGGTTTATTCAAACACGCTGTCGTCTTTTCATGCGGATTTACCAGTGTTTTCAAACTGATTCAGTCAAAATGCTTTCGACTTGTTTACGAAAGGGAAGCTTAGTTCATTGGCCGTGCATAATGGGATTTCACTGAGGAAGAGTGACGAGGAAGAGTGTGTTTGCTGCGACACTAATGAAGCCACACAATTGGCAGAATGAGTTGTTGTTTTCTGTGGACACATGCACGACGTAACGCGCACACTCACACAACGCTCGTACACTTTCACACGCTTGCACACATTGTAACACTTATATTGCTGATGAATGCTTGTGCATTTATGTATGTGTGTGTTATATATGTGGTGTGTGTTGAGAACAGGCTACATCTGTTCGAGCCTAATGTTTCTGGCATGATTTGGATGACACACAGTCAAATGAACTTAAAGTTGTGAGTCTCTTCACTTGTACCTCACAGCTTAGGACGTCAGCAGATTTTTTTTGACTTTTATATTTTCCATTGTTAAGCAGCTTCTATGGCCATTCCCTTGTGTCAAAGCAGTTAGTGGCTGAATCACATGCGATTTATTCATTATAGTAGACAGAGTCCATGTACAGAAGAGAACAAGGGATGATTGTCTCACAGAAAAGTTTGTGTCTTAAAATCTTTACAATCTTTTTAGATTCCAGGGGAGGATGGGCGCAGGAAGTGATGCAAATGACATTTTGGTTACAAGGAAAGTCAAATACATACATATATTCTAGACATATATTCTGAGTCACTAATGAGACCAGACTGTGACATTTAGATTTTGTGTCATTATCACAGTTGAGAAAAAGGTCAAGGAGGTTGGGAACTTTTACCGCTGATAAACGGTAAAAGAAATTCTTCCAGTCTTCGTCTCAGAGGCAGTTTTATGGTGATAATTCAGGCCTCATGGGTTATTGCCTGTGGCAGTGGAGAGATAAACTAATCTTGCGGTTTGTCACGTGCCAATCCAAGACAAAAGATTGTTTGATAATTCATTAGTTAGTAAATCCACAAAACCGCTGACTTGTGCAGTCAGTACAAATCAGTTTTTTGACTGATGGGCAAGAGTTACATTGATGGGCTCACATGGCAGAGCCAGTGTAGCTGTTTCCATTTATTTCCAGTTGTAATGCTAAGGTAACTAATTGGTTTCTCATCTAACTTTAAGCGAGAAAGTGAATAAGCAAACTTCCTAAAATGTCTAAGTATTTCTATCACGCTATGACTTATTGCAAAACTTAAATATAAAACTGTTTATAGAAAGAAATGTTTAAAACCTGCATTTTTTGCTGACACTGTCCTGTATGTTTGAAGTTTGCTTCAGTTCGAACCAGCTGACTGAGCCCTCAGACTTTACTGAGAAGGGATATTAGGTCGGGCCTGTCCTGGCTTGTCCTGTCCTGCTCGGAGATGAGTCTGTGCGGAAGCTTTAGGTCTCTCATTAACTCATCAATCATATTAAATGAGACCATTCACCATTAGGGAGACATGGCCTTAAATAACCTGTAGGTCTTGTCCTTTTTTTCTATTTTTAGCTGTTGCCTGTGTTTCTTACAGACTTTATATCTGCTTGTGTTACAAAAAAAATTATAAATTATTTTGTATATGTCTTTTTTGTATATGTCTTTTTTTTATCTTTCAGTATGCTTTACACTTGTGCTCTGTCTGCTCTCAGGGTGGTTTTGTCTGGAGACATTTGCATCTCTCCATACCCTCTAATTTTCCAGGGTCACCCAGGGGACTCCTGTGCTCACTCCCACACACCAGTTGACAACAAATAGATTTATTATCTTGTTTTGAGACTGTAGATGAATGTATTGAACAGTGGGTCAGCTGCATCTTTCCACTGTTAGGCGTCCATGTGCGTTTCAGTGTTTACAGACCTTTCAGTTTGGCTCTCAAAAAGCTTTTCAAGTTGGAACGACAAGTAGCAAAAACAGCTCATCCTCCTCCTTCAAAAATACCCACAATCCCCTTATCAGGCTGAGAGAGAGAGAGAACAGGAGGGAGAAACGGAGAAAGAGAGGGATAATTACAAACAGAGAGACTGTTGCTATTTTTAAGCGCAGTGGGTGCCGCAGCAGCTAAGTTTAGCTCTGTGTTTGTGTGTCATCGCTGAGGGTCCTGAAGTCGAGGCAGTCAGCGCAGCTCAGGTTTACAACCTGCTCCAGGTCAGGATTAAGCAAGTAAATACAGCAAGCAAAATACGGGATTGATCTCTGCTGAAGAAATGAGACACCTGGGTTAGGTTACGAAGACATACAGTACAATACGGACCATCAAGGGAGCATGCTTGCTAATGCTGAATGTAGTGATGTTATAAATAGAAATGTCTGCTAAAATACTTTCTAAATCTTTATAAGGATAAGGTGTCTGATGATTTGCTTCACTTTCATATTTTTTCAAACATGGCAGCTGAGCAGTACTTGGTTTAGTGCCCTTGCTGCCTTGCACAAGGGCACTGCATAACCTGTAATCAGTAGTAGTGGCAGTTACTGTACTCAGTGATTTATGTCCTCCCCTCCTCGCCTCCTTTTCCCATTTCCTCAGCCCTTCTTCACCTTCCTTCTGTCACCCTCCTCATCCCTCTGCCATTCAGTCTCCACCACTCCTGCTGTCATCTCCCCACCATCTCCAGGTTCCTGTAGCAAAAGTCTTACATTTTCTATGTCCCGTTTTTCTGCTCCCTCTACAATTATTAGCTCCCATCAGATAAATACTGTGACGAATGAACCAAATCTCACAGCTGATGTTTCAATCTCAGCAGGCCATCCGAACAGGCTGTGAGATATTATCGCAACAAGATACATGAAGCATGAAATATTTCTCTGAATATGTACATGGAGGATGGACGTTAGCCTGCATCTCTCTCTCTCCCCCCTGGTTAATACTACACCACTCAATGTAGGACGCTCATAACTCAAGTCCACCACAGCAGCCATAGAATACAAATAAGGGGAGCAGCAATGAGCTGAATAATGACACGCGTGTGTGTGTGTGTGTGTGTGTGTGTGTGTGTGTGTGTGTGTGTGTGTGTGTGTGTGTGTGTGTGTGTACACGTGTGCTTATGTGTTTTAGTGATTGGAGGGTTATTGCTGGTCACATTTTAACCCTCTCTTCCTGTACTCTGGCAGTTTCATTACCTCTGTCTATAGGGAGGGAAAGAGCAACTGGGAGAGAAAGAAACTGCAGCAAATCATAGTGATCATCAGACAAAGATGCCACTGTATATCTACTAATATCACAACAGATGGTGTAGCGTTAACCCATCTTGAGGAATAAAGCTGGTGATATTATATATTTTTATTCCAACAAATCCCAAGTATTAGCTGTGTAGCCACAGTCCTGATTTACCTTATTCCTCTAATTAAACAAGTGAGTATTTACAGCTGCAGGGCAGTATATGTAGAACTGACTCAAAATAAACTACAGTACCCATGTTCATGGAAATAAAGGAACATGTCACCCCATACAACAGTGTGGCTCACTTATGTGTTGGAAAACAAAGGAGCTCTATGGCAGAAAGTGTGTTCATCCACCGCTGAAAATAGAAAATGCATTTGCTCCTGTATGACTGACGTTTCCTTAAAACTGCAGTGCCCAGGTGTTTTAGGAAATTACTGAGCCTTTAAAAAGATGAAAGCTGATATTTGTAACCTAAAGATCTTTGTCATCTAGGCCCTGCAGGTCTGCCTGAGACCTGGTGGAAAAAAGTGCTGTATTTTCATTTTAAACTTTGTTGTTCATTCAGATTTTTTACTTGTCTACATGTCTGTTGCTGTCTCCCTATACCCCCATACTTTTTTCCTAATGAACCCAGCCATGCACTCATTGAATCACACACCCATTAATACACACACACGGTGGCCGTTTTCAAGTGCAACCGGGCATGAAGTGGAAACCCTGTAAATTCTTATGGTCCAGTGGCCTCTATGCTCACCCGATACTGATGTTGTGGTTATGACAAAGGCATAACAGCTATCGCTCTCTCTCTCTCTCTCTCTCCCTCTCTCTGCTTCTCTGTTTACCTCCTTCCTCCCCTGTACATCCAATGAGAGGGTGAGCTGAGGACATGAGATGATCTAATACTCACCATGTGGTCACAGTATTACATTTTCCAATATGTGTGTGTGTGTGTGTATTAGCGTCAGAGTTTAGGCTTGGTCAGTCCACTGGGAGACATATTTTACAGTTAGCCCCTTTTTGTCCGGCATCAGTAAAAGCTGGTCCTGTGTATCGACAGTAAACATCCTCATCAGATGACTGATGCTGCTTTTGCGGTCTCAGAGTTGAGTCAGAGTTGATGTAGCACTCTCTAGTGGAGCAAGGAGTTATATGGGTGTGTATGAGGAATGACAGTGTTGATACAGAGCAGCTTATATGTGATCTCCCATCAGAGAGATGAGGTCTGTCTTTGTCTGCTCTGGTAAAAGTAAGTTTATTAAGTAGGTCACTCAGTCTTTTTTTTTTTTTATCTTGTAAGTGATTCATTTATGTGAAGGGATTTTTTTCCCCCAGATTTCTTTACAAGCAACACAAAAAGTACACTAGGTTTTTCATTCTTTCTGCTTCAGACTGTATTTATTTAATAATTACATAACTGTTCATACTTTAAACTGGTTTAAACTGTATAGACTTCATAACTGGAATGAACACTTCCCAGCAGCTTCTTTGTGCTGAGGAGTGACTACATCATCTGCATTTTGGTTGATAACACAACAACAATGCTGATGTTGAAAAAAAAAAACATTAGAGGCTGCTTAGGTTGAAATGAGGATTCAACTAATGGAAGTGCAGTATGGATGCAAAAGTTTTTGTGTGCTGCGTCTAAAGAGAGAAAACGTTTAATTATCTGGCATGAAAATACCAGAATACGGACACAAATTGCTGCCTGTATGACATTGTGCTACTTACAGTTTAAATTTAGTTGCACAACATATTCCAGGCAATTCACACCATGAGATGTAAATCAGTAAAAGAGAATGACATGTCAAATCATTGCCGTTATTCTGAAAGTGTCTCTAACTAATGAGCCGTACATTTTTGGCCTTTGACATTATAACAACTCTGATTGTTCCTCAACAGACTGTTTGACCTGTTAACAGCTCCTGTGGCCTTGTTCACTTGATTTATGATATTATCTTTAGAGTTAGAGTTAGAAAAGGCTGTAATCATCCGGTAAAATGCCACGTTATGGGATTTGAACTTGTTGAAAAATAACTACTTGGCAGTTTGTAGAATATTTGTAGTTTGACCATTTCATTTTGAGGCTGAAGTGTGAGTCTGGGGAATCTACATTAGCGTGAAATGCACCATGTTTTTTTTGCTAATGCAGTGGAATGGTGTGTTGTGTGGTTGTGTGCACTGAATCAAAGGCATTTGAAGCCCCTCTCTCCCGTCTGCCCTCTCCCCCAAGACCAGATGGTGTCTCTTTAGGCCGTCTAATGAATATTGATATGAGGGGTCTTGGTTAACAACAGGGGGGTACATATGCCGGGCCAGAGACCCCCAAAATTGGCACTTAGTAAAGGTCTGCTTTGAGGGGACTGGGTGTGGAAGGATTTATTTTGGAAGAAAGGGAGTGTGTGGAACTTAAAGAGCCACATCGCCACCAAACAAAGCGGTTTTCTTATGCACATTAGCTCCCGCATGTCCCATACCGGTCAAGTGTCTTTTGGAAATTAATATGGATTAGGAGATGATGAGTATGAATTAGTCGCCCCAGTGATGTCATGAAGAGGATACTGAAAGATTTAACGTGAAGTAAAAATATGGTTTTAAAAGCAAGACTGATGGACAGAGGTGAGAAGTGCTGATAGAGGGAAAACAAATGTCAAGAGTGAAGGAGTGTTAGGTGAAGAGATGGACAGGTTAAGCTAGTGGCAGCATTAATCCTCTGGCATGGCTCCCATGGCTTAAGCTGCTCTCCTGAAGGCCTGAGCCAGCACCTCAGACCGGTCAGTCTGACCCCTGGACACTGGGGTAGAGATTTCCCCATTGAAGAAGCTTAGTGTCCCCACCACATGTTTTAAGAGCCAGAACTCCTGTGTTGGTGAATTGTGAGTAAAAGTAATTGTATTACCACCCTCCAGCTGGTCCAGATGTATGGGCCAGCTGTAGCCCCCTGCTGTGCCACTTTATTGGGGATAAATATCCATTCAGAGGGCAAGTGGATCAAAGCGCTGATGCCTCTGCATCAGGGAAATAATCCTGGAACGCGGTGCCAGTTTCATGATTGGCACAGAATCAGCCTTTTTTAGCTTCTTTTCTTAGCCGTGTTGTATTTCATACCCTCTGCAGTTTAGAAGGAAACATTAGTAGGCACATAGAAACTGGTCCATGCTCACACACAGCACCATTAGATATGATGAACTGAGGCTATGTCAGCTATTTATAACTCAAACTAGACCTCTGTGGCTATAAGGCAAAGGAGCAGACAGGAGGAGCAAGGCAGAGAAAGGGAACGATGTGAAGGAGGAGAGACTGGCAGAGACAGAGGGACGAGAGAGGGCTCTGGAGAAAATAATGCAGTGACACAGAAGAGACTAAGACGTACAGCACATTAACTGTTGTGTAGCTTTTCACTGTGAGGACACAACCTCTACCGTCAAATGTAGCCCCTGTAGCTCTGTATATAATGAGACAGAGCGTCAAACAGATGCATGATGCTGTGGGCTTTCATTAGGGAAGGGACAATGACAAACAGAACTTTATAACCCTAAAATAAATCAGTGTTTATAGCATAGTTGTATCTTTTACTGTACAGTGACAGCAAACACAAAGTGGATGCCTCCAGTGCTGCAGGCTTGCCTGTAAAAACACATTTATCAGAAGCTGGAGAGAAAGCAATTCGTTTAAAATAATAATTTTGACCCTTTTCATCTAAGTTATTACATTCTTACATTTTCCTTTTTTTTTTTACCCCTAAAAAATGGGACATTTTTGGCTCTCAGGGTATAGCAGTTCTCTTGGCCTCTTTTATCTTTTATGGCTATAAAATGTATTCAAACATAAATATAATGAGGAGAAAATCACTCTGGTTTCATGGGTTCACATGGGTTGTGTGTGTGTGTGTGTGTATATAGACTCACACGTGTTCATCTACATTGAGAGACGTGGGGGTGGGTGGCTCCTGAAAGCCAAACTTTGACAGCCGTTTTGCTGGCGGGTGGGTTCCTTCATTTGACAATAGAGAGGGAATCGCAATGGAGAGCGCCAGCGTGAGCGACAGAGCAAAATAGAGGGAGAGGGTGAGAGAGAGCAGAGGGGGGAGGGAGGAGGGTATCAGACTCAGGGATAAGGCAGCTGGGACAGGCTGCTTTGGCTGGAAGCAGATCTTATTGTGCACTTGTCCTTCCCAAATCCCTCAGACACTCCGCAGAGGGAGGAGAGAGCTTCTCATTCCTGGGCATCCACGGTCAATCCCAGACATTCTGCTTTCAAGCTCTGCGTCATTTCTCCGTCCTTGAAGTTCAGAGCATCTGAATCTTCTCTCTGACACAGACTGATTTTTCCCACAAGTGACCGAAGGAGGACTTGTTGGATTCTGCTTTGCTGCTATGGCACTAGTGTAGGCATGGTGGTCTACTTGAGGAAGAGCATCCACTCTCTGCTGTCTGTCTTCAAGAAGAAGGGTGAGTGCTGACTCACGTGGAGGAATGTGGGAGGCTGTAGCTCTGACTTTAGGCTGCTGACAGAAATGAATTTATGCTGCTTTTTATGACCTTAATATTTGCTTTGATAGAAGGTTTCTGGAGTTAGTTGCTTTTTTCAATACCACAGAAACTTTGTTTAAGCCATGAGGTGATGGACTGGTTACGTATTTTTACTTTACTGTAAAGATGTGATCATATGTGCAGATTTCTTGTGCTAGTCTCTGCCTCACACAAACAAACACACAGTAGCATGCCAGAATTAGTGTTGAATGCAATTTGGGGGTCCTCTCTAATGGGATAAGGGGCTTAACTGAGTTTTTGGCGATCGTCTTAATGAACCAAAAGCCCTAAACCTTCTGCAAGGGTCTGTCGGAGTCTTAGGGAGGGCGTCTTGTCCCATTAATCACAACTGATGGTTTCAACACCTTATATGTTGGGTGATATATGTGAAAGATTGCTCACAGCATGTCTAGTGGAGGTCCATAGACTTCTCCCCCAAAGTTCCTGGAGGGGAGGTCTTCCGCAAACTCCCACGTTCCCAATAACCTGAGATTTCCCATGGCCACACACAGAGGAGGACATTGTGTCTAGGCTGCCTCACCTGTGTGAATCTGGGAGGATGTGGTGGGAGTGTCTGTTACCTTACACACACAAACTTGTACAGTATGTACATCCACACTCTCACCAGGTGAGACTGAGAGCCACAGTGTTGAAAGTGACAAAGGAGCGAAATTGGACACCTCACATTGACCTTTGGTTAGTTAAAGGAACAGCCACTTTACATGAGTGACTTTCCATAGGTCATCCTCACAACATTGAGACCCATTATGTTGCGCTTTATGTACTGTATGAGGTTGGCTTCCCAACTGATTGTATGAATGTGCATGGAAATACGGTACAATATTGTACTGTTAAGCTCATTCCAGAAAAGGTTAGCTCATCACATTTCTGCAGACTGTATTTTGATATAACCTAAAGCTGACAGGGACACAGCACCAGTTGGCCCTGCAAGCTTTGCCTCTATTCACTGCTGTCGTGCTAGTATCAAAAGTTATGTTATTGTAAGTGTGTATTTTCTGTTCGGTCTCCAATGCTGTTGTTAGACACTGGGTAAGGCCACCCTTGAAGGGAGAATCGAGTCCACTTCCCACGCAGGAGGCCCAGCAGCAGGGGGTCCAGTGGCATCTTTACATGTGGACAATCCAGATTATCTAATCCCCCAGGGACTAGCGAGGAAGGGAGATACGGCAGGAGATTAGCCAGGCAATAGTTTGCGGTTGAGGGCCGGACTCGGACATCTGTTCACCACACTGCTCGGCTGAGGAGATTTGAAGTGGTGTGCTGCGTCAGAGGGGCAACAGTTAACAGACACATACTCATGCCAGGTGGAGGTGCAGAGGATTCACTGTAAAGCTGATCAAACTTTTGGCAAATAAACACCTGCTGAGTGTGTGTGTGTTGTGTTGTTGTGAGAGGACAAGGAAGTAGCTGATGAATTTCTGAGTAAGCAAAATAATAGTGTAGAGGCACAGCGGTAGGAGAAGCAGGATTAGGAGTACAAATAAGAAAAGTCTTCACCTGGCATAGATTCCAGGTTATTCAGTAAAATTACTTATACTTATCTGTTTTCTGCACCACGTGTCCCCCAACCCCTTCTTTCTCCTCCATCCCAACAGCTGGACCAAAGGGTAATGAAGACCAGAAGAGGTTGGCGGTGCACTACACGACCTCGCAGCACCTCCAGGAGAATGTTTTCATTGAGGGCAGCAGGCCACAGTACCTGGAGGACCTGCACACTGAGGCTCAGGAGGGTCTGAAGATACTACAGCAGGAAG
Organism: Toxotes lorentzi; assembly: GCA_037833715.1. Taxonomy (NCBI): domain Eukaryota; kingdom Metazoa; phylum Chordata; class Actinopteri; family Toxotidae; genus Toxotes; species Toxotes lorentzi. The sequence goes on from JBBMJY010000005.1 coordinate 15,151,724, forward strand.
GTCAGACACATTCAGGGTCTGACAAGCTCATTGGTGGCTGTTTTCTCTATGAAGGTCACAAAGTGAAGGCTACAGCTCACCCACCTTTTCATCTTTGTTTACTCCACTGGTTATAGATACGGTGTATACATGACTAAGGACGGAGTGTGAGTGTATTTAGATTCTGTGTCTTAACCAGGTCCGTTTTGTTTACACAGAATACAAAAATGGAGTGAATTTTCCTGACGATGAAAGCGTTGCTGTAAGTGTGCCAAACCTCTCTGGACCATTTTTCCTGCACTTCCTGCACATCAAGTATGCCACCTGACTAAATACTGAATGTGTGTGTCCCTGCAGTCCTCAGACACCGTCCGTCCAGAGCAGGATATCAGCTCCAAGGACGGAGGTGGCTCTCCGGAGCCGAGATCCACCACAGGGAATACTGATGCCACAGTAACCCCGTCTGTGTCGACAAGGCCTGTTCTCAGCCGCCCAGGTAAACAGCAGCCCTGTTTCTGTGTGCGTGGGTAGAAAGGAAGCATCAGCGTTTCATTCAGCTAATAAAAATATGAGCTGATCGCAGCACCTGTAGAAGCACTTTGAGATTTGTTCCTGTGTTTACTGCTTTATGACGAGTCATAGGAGAATACTTATTTAGCATGAATGTCTCATTCCCAGCTGCTTGGTGCCACTGCAGTCATGGTGTGAAATAAAAGGAAGAGAAACTTCACACTCACACACACACACTCATACACACAGCTGGGGCTTTTTTCGGTTACTCAAAAGTTCTAAGCGTCTGAAGACAGCACTGCGGCTGCCTCTGCATACCACAGCTGAGAGGCAAAGCACGGCGTTCTGTGTGTGTGCACACAAGAAGCGTGATTGGTATTCTTATCATATTTCAAGCATCCTCTTTAAAATTCTCAAGAAAAGCCAGCTCTCCACAGGCTGAGTATCAATGCATTATCAGTGCTCCCATTATTTAACCAATCTTTGTTTTTTGTGCCGCATATTTTTTTGTTTGCAAAAATAACCCTCCTCAAATTCAGTTTCTGTAATGAGACAGTTTTTTCCTTTCCCAGGTTCTACATTCAAGCCCCTGAATCCAGTGAAAAGGTTAGATAAGAGCAGGAAGAGGAGCAGGAGAACCACCATCATGGGTATTCCCAACCAGGTCCAGAAAGAGCTTGGTATGCTTTTAGCATTACCCTTGCATGACCAGTAGACATGATGTATCCTTAGTAGTAAACATGTAATTGACAATAATCCATCATCTTTCCAGCACTGCACAGAAGCTCCACCTTCCAGCCACTTGTTCCTATCCAGCTCCCTAATCACGATGGACAGGTCACTGACAGCCAGTCCAGTGTTGTTATCATTCCTACAGTTGATGGAGGGACTCCGGCAGTAAATAAAGAGGGAGCGAGAGTGCACCTTTCAGAGCTGGAGGTAGAGTAAAGGGTTCAACAGAAAGAATTGATTCATTTAAAATAGTTTTAACATACATTATAGTTTTGTGTCCTCTCTTCGCTCCTAACCAGGCATCCAGAGACGAACAGCTGCTTAGGAAGCACCTCCAGGCAATATACCAGGACGAGCAGTCCCTCACCCACCAGGGCTTTGGCTCCCATCCCTGCCCCACCTCCACCCTCAGACCTAAGTCTCTTGCAGTACCAGGCATGACCACTTCCTCCTCCTTCTGTCCTAAAACGATGTTTAGCTTCCTCCAGGAGCCCCCGGTAAGAGCTAAATCAGGCTGTTGGTTACGGGCATGGCCTTACATTCAAGAATTAGTCTTATGAAACTTCTACTTCACTATTTTTGGTATTTAGCTGTAAAACTCCTTTTTTTTTCTAGGGCCCAGTGATGTCCATATCTCCTCAGGCCACTTACTTGTCTACAATCATCCCTAATGCGGTCTTGCCAGCCTCTATTGAAGTCATAGAGATAGACCGCAGCAGTAGCCGGACTCGTGGCAGCAGTGTCAACCATGGCGGCAGTGTCCGCACCGTAAGCAAAAGCAGCCTGGCATCCGGGGACTCATCAGTCAGCCCTTTGTTGTCCAGAAGATCAGATGGTGATGGTTCCCAGACTGACCATTCCCACAATGACTCCACAGCAATGCCCACCTCAGCTTCAGGGTCAAACTGGAGCGAGTCACAGTCTTCGAAGACCATTATTTCAAACTCCTCCTCTGTATCCTCTAAAGGGAGCACACGCAGTGGTAATTCCCAGAGAGTGGGTCTCAATGGTCAGGAAACCCAGCAAGAGCATGCTGGTGGAGATCAAGACCTTGTCAGTCTACGTAGCTCAGTTAGTGGGATTAGCAGCAACAGTAAAGGTGAAAATTCTGTTACAGGTCAAGGATCTGAGTCTGGTGTGTCAGGGCCAGTGACTGCTGAGGAGGATGCAAAGAACAAGCGCAACTTCACTCGTAGTCTTTCGGTTATGAAGACTAAGCATCCTCCAGCACCTCCACGAAGAACAAATTCTCTCCACAGTAATAAGATCAGGAGTAACTCCAGGGTTCTGGTGGATAGCAAAGATCTTAATGACTCTTTGTCTGGAGAGGTGGCAACTGCTACAGAAAATACTGTAGCAAAGGATGAGATTAAGTTGGACACTGGAGATCCCAGTAAAATCCCCACCCCTGTATCAAACTCGCCTGGGTACAGCTCTCCAGATGTTACCTCCAGTCCTCTGAGCCCCATACAGGCTTCTTCTAAAGAGGCTGGAGGGCCATCAGAACACCAGTCAGGATCCAGCAGCTCCTCTCCACAGAAAACTCCCTTAGAAGGTGGGAAGTTTGAACGGACCATGTCTCCTTCCAGCGGCTACTCCAGCCAGAGTGGAACTCCAACGCTTTCCCCAAAAGGTATCTCCCCAACCTCCCCAGAAAAACAGAAGAAGAAACCCATCAAGCCAGAGAGATCAGTGTCTCGGGCCTCATCCTCAGCAGCTTCTCCTTCCTCCTCTCTTACTTCCCTATCATCTGGTGTATCTGAACCTGTCAATCCAGATGCTTCCACATGCAGCCCTAGCCTGCCTCCACAGGGAACTCCACCCACTGTTACTCCAAATGAACTCACACCAAATAACAATTATTCAACTCTGAGAGTAGATTTCAGAGAGCTGCTGAACATCCCACCACCTCCCAAAGTCAAAGCACCATGTCCTCCTCCTCCAGAGACATGGGTCCACAACAGACGCACCTTTGAGCTCCTGTGTGGGCCCTGCCCCAATGTCAGCAAAGAAACGCACAAATCTCCACAGATAAAGGAAGGCACATCTAAACAAGCAGGAACCCAGACCACAGCCGGAAAGGAGGTAAAAGTTTTAGATGAAAAGCAAACAACTATAGACAAACCCGTCTTAGAATTAACAGAAAGCAAAGAAAAGCCTGAGACATTGTTAGCAACAGATCCTGAAGATGCCCACAAGAAGCCAGAGGACACAAAAGGTCCAGGAACTGAAACAGAGAGAGTGGAAGCAAGTTCAGATGTTCAGAGACAAGATCAGAGGAGTAGTCCTATAGTTAAGGGCCCCAAGAATCAAGAGACAACTCCAAAGAAAGATCCCCCTCCTGTGATGAAGAAACCCACGACAATAACACACAGAGAGGAACTGGTGTCCACAGAGAAGTCAGCTGAGAGAAAGCAAATGGAAATCAGTAGCAGTGCCACAATAGAAGTTCATTTAGCTGTTGAGAATCAAACAACTTCTTCACAGAACAGGGTTGTAGTTTTAGTTGATAAGAATGAGAATGAGATGGACAGAAGTGAGGCCCCATCCATGCAGACACTTTCTCCAGAAGTCCCCAAAGTTAATAAGATCTCGCCACCACCATCCCCTCCCCCAGCATACCCCCCTACACCTCCTCCCTCAAGAAAGACACCTCCCTCGTCAGTATCTACACCACCGGATGAATTACAGAGAGTACAGGAAGAGACCCACTTTGTGGAGTCTTGCTGGCCACCTCCTCCACCTCCTTTGGAAGGGGACTCAGTCTTTGATGGAGGGGATGAGGTAGACTTTCCTCCTCCTCCCCCACCTTTTGTATCTGACAGTGTGCCAGATGTGATTGACAGTTGTGTCAAACAGCTGGATGTCCTTCATGAGTGTACTGTGGCTGCACAGGAAGTTGGAGAGACAGTTAAGGACTCGAGTGAAGCTGGGGCATCTGTACAGGGACAAAATCCATATTTGCCCGTTGCTATTCTGCAATCGGTAATATACGACAACAAACCAGGGGTTGTTGTGCAGGTTTCAAAAGCCGATACAGCTGATGAGATTTCTTGCAGACCAGTGCAGAATGTTTTGTCTCTTTCAGATAGTGGCCTGCCTCCACCAGAAGAGGCACCTCCTTTACCACCTATTACACGAGCAGAGAACCCAGCATCATTCTCTGCTTTAGTTCCTTCCAGCAGTTTCCTGAGGCCAGACTCTTTGAAAATTGAAGATCAGTCTTCCTCTGGTCTTCCCGTTAGTGCCCAAGCTCCAATTCCAGTTCCAGTAGCACCTCCTCTGCCAGCAGAGAATTTAACCCATGGGGTTACTTTCAGAAGGCAGCCAAGCCTAGCAAAGCGAGACACCAGGAGCAAAGAGCTTCTTGCCCGCCACAAAAGTGCACCCATTCCTAAAGAGGATGCTAACATACCTCTGGTCACACCCTCCCTGCTTCAGATGGTTCGCCTCAGATCGGTCAACATGACTGAAGATCAGGTAAAAGCTCCCTCTGAGGACAAGCCAACAAATGAGGAAGCTCCAGTTCAGGAGAATTGCCCAGTCTCAGTCCCAGGAGGACAAAACATTCCACAAAAGCCCATCCGCAAGTCTCTGTCTCTAAAATCCCCACCTCAGACAGTTAAAACATCCTCTGTGACACTGAACACTCCTTCCATGCGCTTACAGGAAGCCATACGTATGAAAACAGCAGCCATGTCTTCAAGAGATGGTCTTCCATCCAGACTGGGTGTGAAATCACCCCCTTACAGCTGTGTCAGTGAACCAGGAGCTCTGTCTATTAAGTCACCTGAAGGATATGACATGCATAAGTCCCCAGCCTCCACAGCCAGCTTTATCTTCTCCAGGAGCACAAAAAAGGTTGTCATAGAGACTGCAGCTGCCTCCTCCCCCGAAGCACAGGCAAGTCTGAAGCAAAGCTTGGCGACCGAGCTCATGCAGGTGTCTGACCAATCAAGGGCTGCTGCCTTCTCCAATGGTGGCGTGAAGTGCAACAAAGTTCCACCACCGGTAGCTAAGAAGCCAGCGCATGGCAGCATCAGTCCTTCACAGCATCATCCTCCTTGTTCAGGAAGGATGGAGAACAATGCTGAAGAGAATGGAGCAACAGGAGAAGCACAGAGTACGAGAGGAATAGCACCTCCTGAGACAACAAGTAAGTATGCTGACTATGTAAACTCATCAAGGCTGATTCGGTGTTAGCTTAAATCAATAACTCATGCGCAGCTCTCATTCTCATGTAAAAGCAGAATGCAAATTCTAGCATTACCATGAAACAGCTAAGCACTTTAACGCTGCTTTCAAGTGCATATTTTGTGATCTCCATGCCAGCAAGAGAGAAAAAATGCAAACAGAAGCCCAACACAAATGCTGCTAGCTTGTCTATAGCTTTTTTTTCAGTCAAATGTGCAAGCATGTGCTTCAATCAGCCTTAACCTGAAGCTCATGATCATGTCTCAGCGAGTGAATTAGATTAGGACAGAATGGTCATTACGTGTGTTCCTGTAACTGTGTTGTGGTAATGCTGTAATGTCTAACGACCTCTTTGCCCCCCCTCCCTACCTCCAGCTACAAGAGTGACAGCAGACACAATTGAAACACTGTTTTGAAAGAGCTTTTTGGTGATGAACTGAGGACCAGACTCATGCTGGAGGAACAAGCACAGACTACAAGCAAGTAAAAAAAAAAAACAAAAGGACAACTCACAGCAAGGACTGACTGACATTACTGAGAGACGTGGAGCTCAACTATCTGAGTGTTGTGTGTTAAGTCTTCTCCAAAAGCCTTAGCCTGTTAATGGCCTTCCTACATATTTATGCAAAAAAAGGAACATGTCTCCCAATTTTTTATGATAGCTTTATTCTGGAGTATTTTTCTAAGCTATAGTTTATCTCTTATTAATGCCCCTCAGGATGAAATGGTGTACGTTGGCTTAACTGTAAATATTTGGCTTGTGTGAGATCGCCTCCCAGAGGTTGGATTAGGTAGTGGTCACTGCAGCTCAGAGTGTTAAGCTCTCTCAACAAAGCGTTTCTGTACAGAAGTTAGGCTGTTTTTGTGTTGTAATATAAATCCTAATTTTCATGGGGATTTAAGCAGTTGTCAGAAAAAGCTGACAACGGCATACACTGCAGCACAAATCAGCATTTTATCACCTTCTTTGCTTAAAGATCTGAGTAAAAGAAAACAGTATGACACTCATTGTTAGTCCTAGTCCTTTAAACAGATCTGAAATAGTATTTGAGATGCTGCATACTCACAAGAATGAGACACATGTTTTGTCAGTTGGGACAGAGGCACTTTTGTAAAGCTACAGATTGATAAACCATGAGGACTCAAACACAGACGAGCATCTGATTACAGCAGCTGCTGAAGTGTCAATTAGATGCTTCTACACAATCCGTTTCTTGGATATAGTCAATAGTCAATCCAACACATTCTATGAAATCGTTTTAGGAAACAGTAACGCAAATATCTTATTTATTTATGTGGGATTGTTTCCACTAGTAGCACTGTTACCTTTTCCTACCAAATATGAAATATATATGAGTCTATTTCATCTGAAAACCACTTTTAGGGCTATGGATGTGAAGACCTGCCCTGGATGATTGATACACTGGAGCAGACTTAGAGTGGGGTCATTTTTAATAAATGTTCTTTATCTAAATCTTTGGCCCAGGCCTTTTTTTGGTGGAAAATCAAGCTTATCACTGTTTGCACAAAATGCTTTCCCTCAGCAAAATCATCGGTGAGTGAATTATACTGACTCTTCGTTATGGGTCAAAATTCTACGTTTTGATGATTATAAAGAATTATGTACAGTTATTACTTCTATAAATAAAATTTAAGTGTATTAAACACACTGCTTCTTTCGCTGTTTTGTTTCACTCTTTGAAGAGCTACACTAACATCTAGTTACCATGTTATTTAACACACTTCTCTCTTCCAACACAAACATATTTAAGTCCTGCAGACCACAGAATTCAGTATTTATTTCATATTCAAGATGATGCATCATTTGGTTATGACAGTTAATGTCCAGATAGTGATTACTGTACAACATTACCCCCAATGCAACCGTCCTATAGCACAAGGCAAATAGATATTTTTGATCTGATGTCTGAAACCCATAAAACCATTCTTATTAATTAGGGTTGGCAAATTGCCTGACATTGCCCTGACAGTTACCACAAAGGCAAACACCATGGTGCAATTTTACCCAGGAAAATTACTGAAACATTAAGTCCCTTTTTAAAACACCTGAGATTCCTTAATGGGCGACTTCTCGGCATAGGAAACTGATACTTCAAGCTTTCAAACAATTGATCCTTCTTTATCTGAATGGGCCCAGTTATCTCTGATTTGCAGAACATTTGTTGTTACTTGTACATTTAAACCATTACATTAAAACCATCAATGCCCAGTAAATAAAGAGAAAAAAGAGAAATTAACGAATCAGAGGTTGATTAGTTACATTATTCTTGTTGTAAGTGGCTTGTGTTTAGAGGAATTACATATATTTTTCCTAATAAAGTCAAAGCAAGGTAACAGAATTTGACTAAGTCAGTCCGAAGCGTATGAGACTTTTGGCATCGATGTCCCATCATTCTTCAGGAAAACATCCAGATGAAGTTTGACCGTTGTTGCCATGGCAATTTGGTGATGAGCATGTTCTTGTTGTAAAGTGGCCGGCAGCAGCAGCTTCAGTGGTGAATGTAAAAGTGTGTGTGTTTAACTGATGTTTCCTCCTTTCAGTGTCTTACATGTGATCTGTCCCAGTTTGGTCATCAGCTGCTTGTCTTTCCACTGAGCTACACACTCGTCTGATATGTTCAGGTCCACCTGGGAAAAGACAGAAGAAGAATTAAATCAATGAGCAGAACATCGTCCTACAGGTGATAAGTCCATTATTGCATTTTGGAAAAATGCTGCTAAATATTAACACTTTGGTCCATATTTTAAAAAGTATAAATTAAAAACTGAACTGGTAGGATTTACTGTGTTATTCTTCCACAACAGACACTTTGACTTGTCAAACAGGAAAAGCACAGGTGTAACCAATGTCATTAATAATAGCTCCATCCTATTAAGTCAAAGTATAATCTGACTGAAACGTACCTGTAGCTTCTCCCACACCTTCTTCTTTGGGTTGAGTTTGTCGTCTGCTTTGCCTGTCTCATATCCCTCCACGAAGACTCGTTCCCCTGGCGACGAACCCTCTGGAGGGTCTAGAGGCTCCACCCTCCTGGGCTCCCCTTCACTAGAAATTAGCCAATCAGAGAGTGTTAGAAGATAGGGCTGAGGGACAAGCTGTTTTTGTCTTTGTGCAAAAAAAAAGAAAAAAAAAAAAAGAAGTTGCACTCACATAGAGGCACACAGCAGCATGGCTTGAGACTCAATCCCTCGCATCTTCTGGGGTTTCAGATTGCATAGCAATAACACCATTCTGTCCTGCAGCTCCTCTTGTGAAACGTAGGCCACCAGCCCGCTGACTACCGTCCTTGGCTCCGCCTCACCGACGTCGATCTTCTCCAGGTACAGCGAATCAGCGTCTGGATGCTGAAAGTTGGACGGAGAAGAAACCAATGTGAACACAGAGAAAGAGGGCTGTAAGACTGGTGCAACATCTCAACACAAATCATCTCGACAAAGGGTCAGGGTATATATATCCATCAGCTGATCTGACATCAAGTGACATCTGAATCTCCCACCTTCTCCACACTGATGATCTTGCCCACTCTGATGTCCAGTCTGGAGGGGGCCAGCTCATTGTCCTCTCCTCCTCCACCTCCTCCTCCTCCTGCCTTGGCGCCTTTCCCACCTGCTTCTAATCACACATACACACACAAATGACAATACGTCTACTCGTGCAGCAAAATGACAACCCATTTAATGCAAACTAATCTTTCTGCTATATTTGGGTTGAATATAAGAAGAAGAAGAAGACACAATGAGGATGGTGGATGAAACACAAACTTGTCTTTGAGGGGTCAGGATAGGCCAAGTTGGTGAGCTTGCGGAGCTCAGGCGACTCAAACTTCTTCCTGATTGGATCCAGCAGCTGGTTTAGTGCAACTTCCACTGAGGCCTTCAGGTCTCCAGGATGGATCGTCTAACAAGAACAGAGTTCACCAAAGATTAGACATGAAGACAAAAATTAAGATATAATTTAAGTAGAGCTTTTACTCTTCAAACAATCCAGCTAGAATGTACTTTACCTCCTCAGCAAAGTCCTTCTCCACATCTTCAAACACACTGTAGACTTTGTCTCCACCCCACTTGGGGTCTCTTTTGATGCAGAACTCTGAAACACACATGGACCCAAAATATCAACTCATTTCATATTCTTTTTATATGTGGAAGATAGGAGGATGACAGGAGATCAAAGGATGAGGTTTCTACCTCCACGTAGAGGGAAGAGGACATGTTTGACAAAGGAGAGGACTCCGTTGTTCTGGATGTTGCCTGGCTCACAGAAGGCCTTCTTCAGCTTCTTCTTCACATCCTCCTTGGAGTCCAGTAGGTCAATCTTTGACTCCTGTAGCCACAAAGAAATAAAGAAATGACTTGCCACAAGCACGTAGAGAAGTGCACATACGAATAGACTTCTTTTCACGTTTTTTTCGTCTGCCAAGTACTGTGTCTGCGGCCTTACTTCTTCTGAAGAGCTCATCTTGGACCCTGTCAGTCCCGGTACCATTGGGTTCATCAGATGGGCACGTTTAGCATAGCCAAGAGACGGCAAATACTGGAGACAAAAGAGATTTTCACTTAAACGAGGGCAACCCTTGTCAAGAAGAAGCGGAAGTGGAATTAGCTACTCCTATACTAATCATCAAGTTCCACGTGAGATGAAGGGATAAAGTATGTGTTGAAAATGAAAGAGAGGAGGTGAGACAAGTCAATGATGTAGGGAAGACAGGGTTAAGAAGGAGGGAGATGGTACCTTCTCTGCCAGGGTGAAAATCTTCCTCTGGTCAACTCCTCCAAACTGGGCATCCACCTTCAGGTACTCCTCATCCAGAGCCTGAGGACATAGACGTGTCACGTTCACTGCTGCAGTGGACACTAATGAATCCTAATAATAACAGTGTTATTACCTGCAGTCCAGGGTAGAGCAGACCACTCAGCAGAGGATGCTCCACTTGTTTGACAACCTCAGCTCCGGCCTTCTTAGCATCATGCTCTGTCACCATGGAGGACAGGCGGTACACATCCAGAGAGTACTCTCTGAAATGGAAACAAAGATCTAAAACATTAGTTTAAGTATAAGCTGCAGCTCAGAAAATGTAAAGTCACACACAAACATGTCAAGAGAGTTTGGGAGTAGTGTCAGCACAGCTGACCTGCTGAGCTGGTAGTCAGTTCCTTTGACAAACTTGAGTTTTTCCAGAGGGACACCGATGCTCTCCAACATGGCCTTGATCACCTGTTCATAGTACTGCACCCTGAGCTCCAGCAGCTCCCAGGGGGCTTTCATGTTGTCCAGGTAGGCATGCAGGTCTGCAAACAGAATAGTGACCTGAAGGAAAGGAAAAGAAACAAAAGGCATGCATGTAAGATTAAGTAAGCAGGAAGTCCAGATTAAATCAAATTCTCAAAGACAGACATGATGTACCCACCTCACATCCAGCCTTGAGGAAGTCTGCTATCTTGGACATGGGGACAAAGTAAGCGACATGGGGTTTGCCTGTGGTCGCTGTACCCCAGTAAACTTTCAGCTCTCTCTCCTGAAGAACCTGCTTCAGCTTCTCCTCTCCTAGGACCTCCTACAAAAAACACACGTTCCAACACAAACACACACCCACAGTCAGAGATTCATGAGACCAAAAGCTACAGGCGGACTTCAGTGACAGTGAGTATATGTGTATTTATTTCTTTGTCTCTCTCCCACCTGGAGGTTCCTGGTGATGAGTTCGAACTTCTCATCCGGACTCAGTTGATCTGCCATGGCTCAGGGCTTTCTGACTGGGAGGACAGCAGTTCAAGCATTGTTATGAGGGAACTGCAGCAGTAGCAGTAGCTTCGTTTTGTCTTGCTGGAGCATAGATGAGTTCAATTTCCTACAAATCACTTTCACTTTAATGTTGCCCTTGGCGACAGACAGATAAACATCACAGTAACATTTCTCAGAGCTGTTTTCCTTTCACTAAAACTACGCCACGGTGGGCAGCAGCAAACTGCATGAATCTAATCCCAAATCTGGACCTTTTAAGAAAACAGACACTGCAGCTTATTGAACTACCTGCATGTTACCAGACGACTATAGCATTTAGTAAAACGCCGTAGGCAGATTATACCACCTTTATCAGCCGCTGATAAAGGTGGCGTTAACGCTGAACTGACCTGGGGCTTGTAGAAGCGTCAAGCTGATTATGAATCAGCGAGCCAGCTAAGGCTATGTAGCTAGCTAGCAACATGTCTGGGGGACATGTGCAGCTAACGTTACCTAGCTGCAGTTTCGGGTTAAAAATACGACCTGTCTATTAGCTACATTTTCAGTTCACATGACGGCAATATTACTTTACCCATAGAGCCACACTGTACGACCTGCTGACTTACCTCAAAACCTGACTTCTGACAACGAGACGTGTGTGAGAGAAGCCGGCAGGGTGGACCAGTCAGTGTGTTGCATCAGCGACAGCGTCAGCTCTGCTATCGACTCACTGTGGACTCCAGGGGAAAGCAATCGAGTGTAGATCCTGTAATTTCCATTGGAGTCACATTTTTACTGAAATGAACACGTTTTCTACGGCTGTCAATGTCAGGTAATTACCGTGAGCTTGACAAAAGTGTCAGCTAGATAGGACAAGACAAAACGTGAGGAGGATGTACCCTATTACTCCCAATAAGTAAAGTGCATTCAAGATACAACACATAGTGTTATTCATAATACGTAGTTTTAGGTTTGAAAGTGCTATAATGTTAGCATTAGTTTGATTCATCACAATAAATGCAGCATGCAAGCACAATATAAAGTAAAATAATTAAGGTCTTAAAACTACATTTTCTCTATCATTACCTTGAATAGAAAGCTCCGTTCATAAACAATTAACTCTCTCTTATTTAAATAGCACTCCTTGTTACAGCCCAGGATGTGTTATTACACTTTTAATGCACTGCATGTATCATGGCTGGCCATCCTGTCTGCCTGAAAACAGGTAAAAGTCATCATCAGTTAAGTGAAAGGTAATTGTGACTGTATAATTAGAGCACAATGTGTAAATGTATGTATATATATATATTACAGAGGGTCTGACAGACCCTCTGCTTCCTGGGCACCAAGATCTCTTATCTGTATCCCTGGAAATGGAGCAACACTGATTCAGTGCGTTGAAATGACATGTTTTATTCTGTCTGTGAGGTTGATTTAAACATTTAAATCACCATTAGACTGATTACAAGACACAGGTCGCATAAAAGAGAGAAACAGAAGAACAGGTATGAGTTGGCATGCGAGCTGTTGCCACTGTCCACTGGGGCCGGGGCACTAGTCACTATGTGTCGGGACGTTCAGAGTCAAAAGTCGGGCTCCAGTCGGGGCAGAACCGGGAGGATGAGGTTGCCAAACGACGAGTCCTGCGTGATGAAGAAGCCCGAGGAGTGGACGTGAGCGTGCTGCAGGGCGGCCTTCTGCTGGGCGGCGATGTGCTGTTGCTCCGCGCTGTCCCTCACTTCCTTCAGGCTCGGTCTGGACGACAGGGGGATGTTGGCTCCGGGGCTGTTCATGGACTGGCTCTGCAGCAGCCGCCTCTTCTCCTTGTCCAGCTCCGCCAGGATGGCCACCCGGGTCTTGTTCTGAAAGCCTTGTCCTGGAGGGTTGGCAGCCATGTCAACTTAGCAGCGAGCTAAGGCTTCAGTCCATGAAGGAGATAAATGTCACCGTTAGCGTTGCTTGTTTACGTTATGCTAATAGTCAAGCTAACGTCACCGTTGTAGACAGACCTGAAGTACGAAGACCCAGAATTAAGTGATAAAATGTTGGCGCTCCAACTCACCGCTGGATGCTAACACAGTAAAACACTTCCGGATTCAGCCTTCAAAATAAATGCGCATAAGCTCCAAAGGAAGTCGTCACTGCATTTACATGAACTCTTGTTTTGTGATCATCAAGCAGAAACACATATGTTGATGATGCTAAAAGGCGCCACAATGCACCTATAACCTGTACAATGAGAAACTAATATTATAACTAATATTGATTGCACTCCTCAATACAACTAAACTCACGGAGTGGATCTGATGATATGACAATGTGATATACCCTCATGTTAATAGGTTCAGGTCAAGAATGACAGGATATAAAACGTTCTTTTGTTAATGAGTTTTTTAAAAATAGCTTTAAATAGTTTGTGACACAACTTCAAGCTTATGTTTAATTATTTTATGTTTTTTTCTTTTTTTTTTTGCTTGTCAGTGGTCTTTAAAAGAATTCAACACCAGATGACAGTGGTGTCCGATGAATAATACTCAGTGTACCAATGGATAGGAAAACCTAAAATATTCTTTTAACACTCAGAATATTTAAATTATTTCAGCACATCAAGTCAAATCTAAACATTTGACAATTAATGACATAAATTAGTAATTTTTCCTCAATATTCTGCAGTTACGTTAGCCCGTAGGTCATTTTAATTTTGCTTTTCATACAGTTTTAAACCAGTTTTCATTTACTAATTATTGTTTCTGCTCTCACAGCCTGCTACACGTATACCTGAGGACAGTTTTGGATGTGTTGAAGATAGGTTATGTACTATGAAAATATCAGAATTGTCATAATGCATGTGTGATATAAGAGTACACACATTAAACATATCTTCTAATTTTTGTTCTTGTTTAAATTGGCTCCAGTTGGCATTATGTAGGTGTTTCAAGTAAAGATATGCTGACAGCTCATTCACAGTACACTTGTAAATTAGTGTTTATTAACAACATCTTCTTCAACAACACCTTTTTCTTAAATAACTACAGTACAATGTACAAGGGTTCATTTCACTCACAGCCACAAATATGAAGGATATTTACAGGTTTACATACAATATATACATATGCACAGGAGGCATGTACACAAGGCTTGTGTGCATCTCTGTGGGATTAAAGCTCACACATTTGGCTACAGCCTCAAGAGTCATGAGGGAAGTTCACAGGGTCATAAAAGACACAATGCTGACAAAATAAAACAAGATGAGACTTGGATGTACAATTATAACAGAGTTTGTGGGTGATAATGGCACAATGTTGGCACATACAGTATCGAGTACAAGGAATATAAGGAGCCAAAAGAATTCAAAAAGAGAATAAAGTCAATGAATATTAATATTTTCATATCTGAAAGTCAGTTGTCAGAAACAACATGTTGAAGTTGTAATAGTATGTATAACATATGACACTGTGTGTACACGTTTCCATATCAACAGATATGAAATATGTCAATCCTCATTATAATGACACGGATTGAGATGATCACAAAGCATCCCGGGTACTACAAAAAGTTCATTCCCCATCTTCCAATCTTCTTTTTTCAATTATTATATGCTTCCCTTTTTGAATGCATATGGAGGAAAAACAGTAGCAATGGAAACATGCATTAAAAGACATGTAAATGTTTTCAAACTTGACACCATTTTCATCATTCTTAATTCAGTTGGAATAACCTTACCGGCTTTAAATTCATTTAAATACTGCAAGAAACACGATGTCCTAATTCAAAGATGGTAAAATCAAAGCTAATAAATATTTAAATAATGATATGACTAAATTAGTACCGGCTGCGATCACTGTTTTGCTTAATGTTAAGGAAATGAAAGCATTCCGAAAAAAAGAAGCTTTTCCACAGTAGCTGTTCGAAAAATGAAATGTAAATAACGGAACTGCTGGATAGACATTGCAGTCATGTGTGAAAACTAACTGCTTTTACCAATGTAGTGGTTTCAGTGTTACTGTGTGGATGAGCCAGAGCAAAGCTGTCACTGTGACCATTATTTCAGACTTTTTTTTTTTTTACAAAGGAAAACAAAAAAAACAAAAAGCGAATGGGAATGAGATGGAAACTGGCGGACTGGCTTCTGTAAACTATGAGGAGAAACAGTATAATTACACAAAAAAAAAAACATTTAAACATGTTCAAAATACACAACAAGTCAATGACTCAGGACTGACACAAGTATCAGTTTTGAATTTTTAACCCCAAAACAGGGCTGAGATTAAGGCGACATCGCTGTTTGTTCAAGTTTCTTACAATGTTTAACAACTTAGCTATGAAGTTGTTGTAGCGCAGTGCTCAAGGTCATTAATGTTGGTTGTTACATGTAAGAGGATGCAAACTGTTCAGTTCCAGCGAGTAGCACCAATAATGGCAACACTGACAAGGCATAATCCCATCGTGGTTTTGTGCAGTTTAAACTGAGGTCGAGACCAACCTTTAAAAAAATGTTTCGTCCAACATACTCAGGAGTTGTATGATGTACAAAAAGTAAGGCTTTTAAGATCTAACTGAACAAAAGCGTAAAAGTAAATTTCATGTCTCAGCGTGGCTCAAGCAATACTTCTGAATCAAACACGTTTTTGAGACGTGGAACAGCAGCAGTGTGATTGGACAAGGCAATGTCTGTATGATCCAACAGGCCCAAGTCCGTTGGTCCTGCCCCAGTGCAAAACGCCAGTCAATCACCCCATTGGTCTGTGGGTCTTCTAAAACATTCTAGACCACGTTGGCCAACTCTGTCGAGTCTGTTTCTGAATCGGTCTCGTTGTCCCTGCAAGAAAACGAGAGTGTCTTCAGTTGGAGTTTTGCTTCTCAGGGACACAAACGCACAAGAGAGTAGAGGGTTTCAGTCCGCAGCCTTACCTCTGTTCCTGTAGCAGTTTGCGGTTGCCTTGCCTCCTCTCCTCATTGATCGGATAAGAGTACAAAATGAAAAGGCCGATAATGATAAGAGCTATGGGGGCAGCAGAAACCAGCAGTTTCAAGGTTACATGCACTTCCTCTGGTTGAGAGCAGCCTCTACTGATGTAGCCTGCGAAACTAAAAAGAAAAAAAGAGAACGAATTATGAAACTGAAAACATAAGTATTTCACATCCTACTGCAGTGCAGAGCTTTAATGTTCCATAGAAACATAGACTATCGCAATCTATTTTTTGGTAAAGCCAAGATCTTGATATGAAGGTAAAATCGCTGATCAAAGGCCGTCACTGCAGTAAAGTCATGTGATGCGTGCAGACATCACACGCACACTACAGCCTTACTGAACTTAATCAAATGAAAGCAAAATGAATTCCTTGCTTTGATGTGGGATTTGGGTGCTGGGAGATTTGGATTAATCTCATTCTGACTTTTTTTCTCTTTACTGTGTCCCAGTATACTGGATTTTAAAAAAATGAATAAAAGCCCTACACAATGTTTACAATGTAGGTTGTGTGTGTGTTCACGCGAGTACTTACTCTAAACTGAGAGTGGAGATTCCCAGGGAGACTCCAGTGGCGAACTTGGTGAAGAAAACGTAGAAGGAATAAAAGAGAGCTTCGTGGCCGGTGGAGTTAGGGTTCTGCACTTGGAAGTCGTCGACAGCATCAGGCAACATGGACCTGAGAGAACAAGTCAGAGTCAGAAATGATTTTACAACCTACACAGCTGATGATACTCAATGTCAAAACCAGCCCCAGGGCAGCAGGGGGGTCTCACCAGGGCAGCAGGAAGGCTGCGGCCACTCCGACCCCAGAAGCGAAAGAGACAATGTAGGTAACAATCAGGTTACTCTTCAGACACACCACCAGGATCAGGAAGGGAACCACAGCCTGGGAAAAAAACGAAGTATATTAGACCACTAAAGCACATTAGATTGTCTGTCCCTCAGAGATTTCCTTCCCAAAACAAATTCTCACACTTAATTCCTGTCAATCTTACTTCGTATGACTTAGAAGTGGTGTTTAGATTTGACTGTGGGCCTTACCAAGGTGCCAGCATAAACCGCAGTCTTTTTCCCAAAGCGAGTGAGGAACCACTGCCAGAAGGGGATGGCCAGGGTAGCGGAAAGCTGTGAGGGGGAAAAAAAGAAAAGAAAAAAAAAACATTCCTATTAATTTTGGTAAACCAGCTGTTTTGTTTTTCACGCTGAAAAACTGGAAACTGAAACAAACTCCAGTAAATTCCACAAAAGGCCCCTCATGACAGGTTAGCGTGATTTTGAAGAAGCAAGGAGGGGGATCATCCTCTGTGTCCAGCTGCGTAACAGTAAAGCAGAATGACATTAGGTGCATTGTCAAAATGCTTCAGCTTCCACTGCACCCCTGACCTCTCATATCTGCCAAACACAACAGTGACGAGGGAAGATAACACGGCTTCCACGGCTCTTCCCAAAACAAATCTGAGCTCAATGTGATGCAAAATTTCACAGGGGTCATCCTAACGACTCTACAGGGGGGCGGAGGGCTAGATCAGGATGACCTCTGACCCCTCAGTGTTTGACTAAGGTAAAGATAACACAAAACGCCGGCACAACCGTGTTTTTCCACCACCTTTTCTTATGGATATGAGTGAAACTCTAACCTGAGAGATAAACTGCACCACTGCCTGGTCCATCTCTGTGACGATGACAGTGGTCTGTGGCAACTGTCATCGTGTGTTTTATGAGGTTTCTCAGTACTATGAGCACACACACACACACACACACACACACACACACACACACACACACACACACACACACACACACACACACACACCACAATTTAATTTCCTTCCCGTTTGCACATACCAGATCATTTTTATGCTGTGGTGTAACAACATTATGTATGCACTTGAACTGAGTCTTCAAAAACACCACTTCCCTGTAACACTGAATAGCCTTTTCAGTCTCAGAAATGAAATGTCTTTATCTGTTAATGTGTCTTTATCTTCAGCTTTATTCACAGAACTCATAAAGCAGGTTTTCCACCTCAGCATATTCCTGCCAAATGAAACTGGGTAGCACAACACAACCACTCCTCTCACACGAACACTCTCCAGCCCTCGAAAGTGTGCTGATTTGCTGTGCAGCATCGAGGCTGGAGAACAATGTGCCGTACAGTACGCTTTCTGCAACGTGCCTCACACTGGCAAAAAGGGAACACACAAGGCTCTTTTTGTTTGTTGGTATTTGATGAACTCCCCACCGCTCTCACACAGTGTTTCGTTACATTTGACAATTATCGTTTCCATCCTCTAACCGGCATCCAGTTTGGCTTACGTGACCTTATATAATGCCTGTTAGTGTGATTTGTGTCACTTTGTTCTAATGAGAGCTGAGCCTCTCAGATTAGTCAGCCATCTCATCAAATTACCGAAGGTGAGGATTAGGATCTCTTAGTGCTGATTAAGTGCTACAGTACCCACATAAGGTGCAGTTTCTCTGAAAGCTCACATTGTTGAGGCCTCTAAAA
The DNA here is from genome assembly GCA_037833715.1 of Toxotes lorentzi. Classification (NCBI taxonomy): domain Eukaryota; kingdom Metazoa; phylum Chordata; class Actinopteri; family Toxotidae; genus Toxotes; species Toxotes lorentzi. The sequence goes on from JBBMJY010000005.1 coordinate 15,170,364, forward strand.
AGTCATTCCACTAAATAAATGTACTTTTAAAAAGGTCAGTGCCTCGGCTCTATAATCCTTTCCATAAAGTAAAGGATCAAAGCATGTAATCTTTTCAGCCTCTTTAACCTGTACTTTCTCACCCGGTACAGTTCTGCTGGGAGTGCTACAGTAGGCACATCTTTGGATTAATTAGGATGAATACCTGTCTGCGACTGAAAGCTGAGTGATTCTTTGATATGTGAAAATTCTTCTTTGGATGCATGTTTATGTAAAAAGGGGGCCATGACATGAAAGGAGAGGCAAATGTGGCTCCTTTACTGTCTGTGGGAATGAGATGCCATTCAGGCAGAGCAATGAAGAGTAGACACACACCATGGAAATGGGCAGCCAGGAGACACTGCTTTCTAACCCAGCACAGAGTGGCTTTGTAACCGGAGACAATTTATGTGTTCGCCCCTGGGAGCAAAGCTTTTGTCTGCACTCTGAAACTAAAGGTTTAACTTATTCCACACAAATGGGATGCCCAAGGTTTCAGATGATGTGAGAAATGTGGCCATTGCTGTGGGAACAGCACACCTATCTCTGTGTGTCAGAAAATGGCACCTGTATGTATGTATGTGTGTGTGTGTGTGTGTGTGTGTGTGTGTGCGCGCATGCTCACCATGATGACCAGCAGAATATTCTGGAAGTCGTTCCTGAAGCCCAGCGTGGAGCTGCAGAAAAGAGCAAAGTTTCCCTCCAGGAGCTGTGGGACGAAGCACACAGACGCACTCAGTCAACTTTTACAACCTGTACACACACACACCCCTTCGGGCCCACCTTGCAGCCGCCAAGTAAACTCTGGCTGGTAGCACAAATCAGCCAGAGACTCCCAACATTTAACATCAGAGGAACTGGTTGAACTCAGTAACCAAAAAAAAACAAACATTGGGCAGACACAGAGAGTGAGACTGAAGACTGTGATTGACATACTTTACATAGATTAAGTCCATAGGAAATGTATGTTTGTCTATGTGTGTCTCTTTACGCACCATGAAAGCCAATGAGGTAAACAGGAAGACCATGACCAGTTTGGCGTACGGTCCATGTCCCATCACCAGCCTAATTCCCTGGAAGAAAGACATGGGCTCTGACCTGGGATGAAAAGACTCTGAAAGGAGGAAAAATGGGAAAGAATGAACAAAGATGCCAAAGCAAAATATGACATTCACTTCCTTTTTTCATTCCTACTAACGGGGGTTTTTGGTTCATGTTACATGAGCCTCTGCCTGTCAGCCTCATCATTTACTGGACAATTTACAACTTATTTTTGAAGTTTTTTTTTTTATTTACTCATTTTGGTTTTGAATGAAAGCTTATACGAGGAAACGGAAGGAGTAGAGATTGATGCTTTTTACCTTTCTGCTCTCTCACACCAAAGAAGAGAACAAGAGCACAAAGGACGTAGATCGAGCAGATGATACCGGAGGCAATCATGTAGGCCTTTCTCTGTACAAGGAGAAGGAGAGCAGAGGAGAAAGACAGTTAGCAAACAATTTGTATCCCAGATCCTTCTTTAGCCTTACTCGTCAGTTCATGTTGTTTGTACAGTTAAGCTGTTATTAGCCTTCACTGTCGAACATATGACATGTAAATAAATGTGTTTACCGTGTGCTCCAGTGAAATGACAGGTGCCGAGTCATTGAGTCCAACAAACTTGGCCGAAATGTTCAGGTCCGCCACAATGTCACCGGGTCCTGGGAGGCAGGGCGCGTTGGCCATGCCTACTATCTGCCCTTGGATAGCTGTACCCAGCACAGTGCCCAGAACCTCCACCGTCATCCCTAATTGGAAGAAACATTGAGACGTTTAGTCACTGAGGAAGTGACATGTTTTTGGGTTTTTTTTTAGTGAGGAGATTCATTTGTAAATAACAATTTTACATGCCAACTGTGATACTCACTGTATGCAGTGGCTGAGTCTCTCTCTTTCTGCTCTGAGCTGATGAACATGGTGAGGGCAGAGTATGGCACGTGGAAGCACTGATGGTAAAGAAAAAACAAAGTGAGAAAAAAATGAATGCAGCTCTTCACTTTTGGTGAAGCAGAGAAGTCAAAACAAGTTAAAACAACTGTTTGACATTATGAGAAATTTCTCTATTTGTGTTCTAGCAGAGAGATGAATGAGCTGACGGACACCACTAATGTCTGTACAGTAAATATGAATCATCAGTTCATCATAATGAATCATCAGTTACCTTAGCTTTGCACAAAAGATGGTAGATGGTGAAAATCGGATTGTGAAATCAAAACATTTCCATGACCTTGTATTGCACATATGGAACAAGTGAGTTTTCACTGAGAGCGTCTGTGTCAGGTACTCACAGTCTGAAGGCTCTGGAAGAGGCAGTAGAAGAAAAGGTACCAGATGACTTTGCCATCCTCAAAGGGAGGAACATACCATATGAGGAAATAGGAAATAACAGCCAGAGGGGTTGAGAGCAGGATCCTACACATGGACAGGAGGGAGAGGGGAGAGAGGAATGAGGAGAAGGTAAACAACAACAACAACAACAGTGGATGAAAAAGTGATCCTACTCGAGCGTGAAACACTCTCACTTCGTAAACAATTATGAAAAGAGGGGCCCTCGTTACGTAACAAATTGTGGCCGTTTGAGTGTGTCTTCCATTCAGTCTGTGCAAACTTTTCCCTCAGCGGCAAGGACATACTGTTCCCAGTGTTCACATGCACTGAACAGGTAAAGCTTGTATATGGGTGTTTCAAAAGGTTATGACGGGGCATAACATTAGGGAATGCTGCTTAAGCAAGCCAAACTTGTTAGCATCAGCACAGCTTTTGTCACATAAATGATGCTCAGTGAAGTGGTTATACCGTGTGTGAGTAAGGGTTTGAAATGCTCATTTGAATAAGAACGTGTTTAACTTTTGTAAACCCATCCGTACCATCCTGCACTCTGCCTCTGCCTTTTCCTTACATGTCTAACATCCTGTAAATTCACACCGTGACGTCATTTTAGGCAAGAAATTCTGTGGGAGTCTGAATTCTGTCTGTCGGTCATCTTTGACCCTCTATTCGACTTCCTCTTCCGGTCACATGCTCTGTGAGACTACACCACCGAAAGCCAGGGGGGAAACTGGCTTGTCCATCTATTCTTGGGTGATTCATCCTTATCAGAAAGGATATGAACTCATGCATCAGGCGTGTATGACAATGGATTACAACCAACAGCATGCATGCTCATGTCGTATAAATGCCTGTGTCATATAAGTGATGCAACTTTCTTGCCATGGTACCAGCTACCATTCAGCCAAAGTGCTCAGATATGGAGCGGCTTCACTGCAGACTCACTGCTCCTCAACTTAATCCTATTTACAGCCAAACTTCCATGAACTGTATGATCTATGAAGGAAGCATAGATCATACAGGAGAAGCAGCGTTCAGCAGGCTCCCTCGTCCATGTGATTTGATTAAGTGTGCTGGCACGCAGGTTAAAGCAGATGCTTTTATCTAGAGATGACAGTACATGTAGGAGTTTTTTAAGCTAATTTCCTGTGTGTCCCATGAGATGAACATCTTCCAAACTGGGAAGGTGAGTCTGTGAGTCAGAAAACCTTGACTTGATTTTATAAAGTTTTATTCAGGCATCCTAAAACGTGGATAAAATTAGCTATGGTAGCAAAAAAAACTGAAGAGACTGAAACTTTAAATCCCCCTCTATTTCAGCACATGCTATTCTTAAACAGTTTGCAAGGCCAAGCTGAGACTTCCACTGTGCTTGCTTGCAGGACTGCAGTGACGCAGTAGGCCATATAAGTACTGTCCAGATGCCCCTGCTGGAATCATATTTAAATGTCCTCTGAAATAGCCCTGCTGACTGGGGTGGGGTGACTTTATCTTAGCAAGTCTTGTGGCTGTTAACCGTGAAAACCTGTTTTATAGGCTGATATGTAAAAATCATTCTTCTGTCAGCCATCATTAGGCTGGATGAGTGAACAGTTGTAATAAAAGGAGAAATCTGCAAAGCACTCTGGTCCTGAGGCCTTGACTTCATGATTTCATGCTCGACAGTAACTTAAGAAATTAAAAATAAATATATGAATCATGCTCTATGTGAAATTTATAAGAAAAAAAAAGAAAACAACCACATCTCAACCTTTAGCCAACTTGACTCAATTTTAAGTTCATATTGGGCAAGACAGGCATTCACAGCATTTGTTGAAGCTCTGATACAAATGAATTGAAATGCATGTTTAGAAAATGACAGAAACACCAGTACAGTCTGTCACTTGTGACTGTTCCTGTGGCTCCTCCGTAACAGAGAACCTCATTCTGCTCGTTCTGCACCTTGAACTGCAGTAACCTCCAATTCCTCAGCCGCTCTTTAAAAATCCAAGCAGAGCCTCTCAGCTGACGCCATTGGCTAAGGCAAGGTGGTGTGTTGAGGGCTGGACCAATGAGAAACTAGTCTGACAAGTCCCCCCCCTCCCCACTTCCGAAACACAGAGGTTTAAACATGGAGCAGCTGCAGTCGTCTTTTTCTTGCTTCCTCCCTGCTTTCAGGCGCCCTGCTCTTCTTCCTCATGCCTCTAGTCTGAACCGACTTGTCTTGTGACCGTACATGCCAGTCATTCCTCCATCCTCCTCCAACAACCCCCCTCGACCACACCCCATTTCTGACAACAGAGGGGGGAGATATATCTCGCTTAGCGCGAGCAACATGAAGAATGACCCACTTTTGAAAGACATCGATTCAAACGTCATGATCTCAGCTGCAGCCAGAGGGGTTGAGATCAGGATCCTACACATGGACGGGCGGGAGAGGGGAGAGAGGAATGAGGAGAAGGTAAACAACAACAACATCAGTGGATGAAAAAGTGATCCTACTCGAGCGTGAAACACTCTCACTTCGTAAACAATTATGAAAAGACGGGCCACTCGTTACGTAACAAATTGTGGCCGTTTAAGTGTGTCTTCCATTCAGTCTGTGCCAACTTTTCCCTCAGCAGCAGGGACCTCATTTTTTTCTCACTGACATTAGCAAGGACATAATGTTCCCAGTGCACACTGAACAGGTAAAGCTTGTATATGGGTGTTTCAAAAGGTTATGACGGGGCATAACATTAGGGAATGCTGCTTAAGCAAGCCAAACTTGTTAGCATCAGCACAGCTTTTGTCACATAAATGATGCTCAGTGAAGTGGTTATACCGTGTGTGAGTAAGGGTTTGAAATGCTCATTTGAATAAGAACGTGTTTAACTTTTGTAAACCCATCCGTACCATCCTGCACTCTGCCTCTGCCTTTTCCTTACATGTCTAACATCCTGTAAATTCACACCGTGACGTCATTTTAGGTTAGAAATTCTGTGGGAGTGGAATTCCTTCGGTCATCTCTGACCCTCTATTCGACTTCTTCTTCCGGTCACATGCTCTGTGAGACTACACCACCGAAAGCCAGGGGGGAAACTGGCTTCTTCCTCATGCCTCTAGTCTGAACCGACCTGTCTTGTGAGATATATCTCGCTTAGCGCGAGCAACATGAAGAGTGAACCACTTTTGAGAGACATCGATTCAATTGTCATGATCTCAGTGCTGGCTGAAAATCACAATAATGATATACCAAATCTCCACAACGTCAAGCTGATTGAGCTTGGTTAAACCTGAATTTTCTGTATGGGCAATAAATCTGTCAATCTGTAACTGCCACACCTTATTTGTATTTCCAAAGAAGTACATTTCTGGCATTTCACAAGAATCACTAACACAAACAGCTGCACCGGATGATTGTGCTCTGAATTAATTATGCACACGGTCTCACTGTGGGCACACCCGCAGGAACATTAACACAAGGCACACACCTTTCATAAGCAGCTGGGGAGATGATATTTTTAATCAAGCAGGCAAGGGAGCAAATAAGCTGTTGTAACACCGAGCCCCACATCTCCCTGTGGCTCTTTTTATAAAGCTGCCAAGACCCTCTGAGACCTTCACCTTTCCTTGCCAAAGTGTCCTCCTCTCTCTCTTTTCCTTCACCGGTCCATTTCCCACCCTGATCACCCCATGAGGCTCTGCTTGTTCCCAGCTACTATTGAAAGGACGGCAGCTCTAAAACTTCTTTAGTACTGACAAGAGGCTGGCTGCCACTTCTATAACCAGCAGCTCAAGCTGACACCCTACACCGCACTTATCTCACATAACCGTGTGAATTATACCCATCAGACGCGGACCTACAGTTACTGGAGGAGTCTGCAATTTTTGACAATGAAGGAACCGTGAACAAAAATAGGTTGCTTAGATATTCAGAGGCAGAGGTGTGGGGGAGGGGATATAGCAGCTAAAAAGAAAAGGGTCAGTAACCTTTCCGTGAAAAAGCCCTGTAGCATCACAGGCCTCCCACTCCCTCCCTCCTGTGGCTGCCACACACAGACACAGACAATGTCTTAACATCCATTTTGTTCCAGGCCACGCCGCTCTCCAGGATTTCAGAGACAGAGAGAGGCCAAACTGAATTGGTCAAACTGAAATAAAACCAAAATACTTTTTAATGTCTAAACCAAAAAATATAGGGTCAATTTGTACAAATGAGAGTACTATCAAAATGCCTGTTAGCTGAAAATGAGCTCTCTGTGCTCACATACAGAGAATCCAGTGTCTGAATCCTCTAGAGGACTCAGACTCAGTAGCAGACAGGAGTAATATTTGTCAAGGCCATGCCAAAGGCCATGCTGTGGGAAACGCACAAAAACCAGTGGCTGCAGGAACTCCTGATATTTGTTTAGTTAACAAAAAAAAAAAGCCTTAGTGCCTTTGCATTTTGTCTTCAGTAGTCCAGCCTGGTCCACTTCACCTAGAGGCTTTTTTCGTTGGATTATTTTACGGCCAGTTGTGCTCGTGTGAGTGTGTGAGGAGAAGGGGGGAGGGAGCTCCAATGGACATATACGCATGTGTGGGCAATGGGAAGTGGTACAGCAGTAATTGCATCAGCATGACCCATAGTAACCCCTCCCACATGACTGTGAATTCCGAGTACAAAGCCCGGCCCACAAACACTGACACATGTACAGTGTAACAGTGTATGGCTTTATCAACAAGGTCAGACAGTTGTCATATGAATTAAGTCAATTAATATCAGACTGCTGTGAAGACATACCAGGGCAGCATGCGCCCGACACGTGTCCACGGGCTTCGGGAGACCAGGAATCCCACTGTGGGGTCGGTCACTGCATCCCATGCTCGGCCCACGAACAAGATGATGGAGGCATAGAAGGGATCCAGCTGTGAAAGTACAATATACAAAGATTAGTGCAACTGTGACAGTACTCGTTCAGTCCCTTTGCTACCATATAAATATTACTCCATGGTAAGTGAATGTCATGAGCAAGCTGACAAACTATTTAAACTTGGAAGCTCAGCCTGTCTGGTGTCCATCCGGCCATGTGCAGAGGAGACAAGCCTGAGTGGAAGCCAGGCAGCATGAATGCTCTCCTCCTGACTGTACAACCTGCACCATGCTGTGTCAGCCAATAGACTCTCAATCAACAGTCTTGGTAGCCGGACAAAGCTAAGCGGTTGACTTACACGTTATTTTGGCCTCGACCATCAGATTAGTGTCAGAGCCCATTAAAGCGAGCCGCTCCTCATCGTGCTACAGTCACCCCCTGCCTCCGCTTCACTTTTCAGAACAAGCCCGTGTAAGCCTTCTTATACAGTGAAGCCCCATTACAAAGTCAGTAATGGAAAGACGAGGGAACCCTTTTCCACCTCTTCATTTTTCCAACAGAGTTCCAATCAGACCCTCTGTTGGTGAGCTTTAGCGGTCACAATGTCCTGTATGTGCACTGTATGAAAGAAGTGCTATGGGGGCACAGGAAGGCTCATGCACAGCTCTGTGCCCTCAAGCCTGTAAATGCCACCTCACATACTGTAGCAGGACAGCACGGAGTTTAAGAAGGACAGCAGTGGACACTAAGTATGTTACCATCCCCAGTAAGGTGGTCCTTTAAGGACAAGAGGGTGGCTATATTTAGGACTGTGTTATAAAAATTGACACTAAATGTCTGGACAGGTGTGAACATGGAAGTGAACATGAAGTAATCTCAACCAACTCACCTGAGCTACATCCAGTAGATAAATCTGCAGAAAGAAGCCCAGAGCACATCCTGTGATCTGGTAGGGTGCTCCACCAATGGCATAGCATATCTTGTTGCAGATTGACAACCTGTTCCTATGCTCATGCTGAAAAAAAAAAAGACAAGGAAAAAGAACAGAAAAAAAAAACACAGTTAAACTTGAAATTGATCAAATACATTCACCTTGGAACCAGGAAATGGACATTTTACAGAGGTGACATAACAGCAGATATGAGATCAGTCTACTGCCTAGCAATTGAACACTCAGTTAAGGCGTTTTACACATTAACCTACATTTGGAGAAAGTATTTGCAGCTGCCCACAAACCTTTTCAGGCTTTGGCGGGCCCTAGCCCATGTAATTATAGTAGGGGTTCAATTCTGCAACACTGACAACAGCAGTTTAACCTCAGCAGGGTGTCTGCAATACAGCAGTGTACAGTTTTACTCCCCTGACTTATATATAGGCAACTTACTCAATTTCTTTCTGAACAGTTTAATCATTAACCCATAGTTCTCTTCCATTTTTAGTCTCTCCTCTTCCTCAGATTAAGACAATAACATGTTTTTTAGTACCCCACAAGGAATGTAGCCTAAATTCTGAATCAACAAAGTGTGTTAAGAGCCAGAAAGTGCAGCTGGAGAAAAGCAAATCATCACGTAGCATATTTGGTCAGGGACACCCACTGAGAAACAAGAAATCCTTGGTTTTCTAACAAGAGCTCATTCTTCTCCACTTTCTTCACTGTAGATGTAATAATGTCTTCAACACACACACTCAACAACTCGTAACAAATCTCTGTTGATTAGTGTCAGGGCATGACAACACCATGGTGACACACACACACACCAAAGGCGAGGGTGACGGCACTTTGGCAGCAGCCTGAAATGACTTAACACCCGAGTGGATGGCTGCCAGTTTGACCAGTGCTCAGACCGATGCATTACCCACAGTGGGGTGAAAACACACCCTCCTCCCTGACCAATCAAAAGGCTGTGTTTGGTGCTGCCTAATCTGTGCACTGTTCAGCTGGTCGTGTCATTTTCCAATTTAACAATTACTGCTACTGTTAATAGCACCCCAGACAAAACCTAAAACCTGTTTTAAGGTGGCATCAGATTCTGAAAATGACTTTGATCTGCAGGCACATTTCTCTGTTCGTCACTGATGGGCGTCTCATCTTTGATCGGACCACAACACAAAAAAATCACTGTGACTGTGACTGAATAAACCAGCCTCTGTCTTGTTGGTGCACCCAACCGTGCCTTTGTCTAGGTGACAAAACCCTCACTGGTTGAAATGAGAAACCAGCACCTTCATAACACTGAAGCAGTTATTCGAACTGAATGAACACAGTGGTTGGCATTACAACAGTTGGACTATCGGGTGATTTAGGTCATGTCTCCATGGTAGTGAACACAGGGCCTCATGGATCAAACTTAGCCCCGCCATGTGATGTTCCCACATTCCACAAGAGTGGTCAGTAAAAGAGCTTGAGTTTTCACCTGTTTGATGTGTATGCATAAGATTATATACATTTTTGCCCCTCCTAGTTTTACAAATACACTGCAGTGGCCGTACCTACTTTACAAACAGGGTTGGCAGTGGACAATGTTAGAGGGCCAGCATTCAGATTACAGTTAGTGAACAGTTAGTGGATACTATGTGCTTAGCAGATTACAGGTATGATAGGAAACAGAGCAAAGAAGCAAAAGCTGTCATAATTGGTAATCATTTACATTAAAGATTAGCATAGAATATTAATCCAAAATTTAACTGTAGCAGGGTGGAACATTCAACATAGCAATGTGTTAGAGATGGATCATTGTAGACAATAAACAGCAGCAGGTTGGTGGAGCCAGGACCACAGACAG
>JBBMJY010000005.1:15205401-15215497 GCA_037833715.1 Toxotes lorentzi
CACACACACACACACACACACACACACACACACACACACACACACACACACACACACACACACACACACAATGCTTGTCTCTCCCTGCTGTGGAAGATGCCCTCCTTATTACATCCCTTGGTGATAACACACAGGTGCTCATGCATTTGCACAAGTGTGTTTACACGCTCACACACAGACACACGTTGTTATGTTTGCATAATTACCGCCAAAAAGCAGAACAGTGTCATCTTATGAAATCAGTGTCATATAACCCTCTGCTCTCATAAGACTCCCCTCTGCAGCGCTTCAGGCGGGTTTTGAGCGCGCTGCACCTTTAAACGGCAGGCGTGGCTTCCCTACTACGACCCGCCTTTTATGCATAATAGCCAACTCTCCTTCTCCCGGATCATATAGTGCAGTAGTCTGCAAAGAAAGTGACCACGGCCAAAGTCTATCCAGCCCTTTGAGCGGTGGGACTGCGACCAGACGGACTCGTTTACCTCAGCGACTGTTTACCACCTGAGAAAGCCTCCGCACGGATCAGCGGGAAAGCTCACATTTCAAACAAACAGATTTCTCTCTCTCCCTCTCTCTCTCTCTCGTGAGGAACCATTGTGGTTGCTGCTTTTTGGACACTTAATTTTGCGCACGGCGGATCTATGAAGACGCTGGCAGGTTTTTCACTCTCAGCACCAGGTAACACACTCTCTCTATTTATTATTTTGTGTTTTTTTTTTTTTAATTTTTTTTTCACAGAAACTTCTATTTCGAGATTAATTTAGAAGCGCAAGGATATATAGGTTTCAGATCACAAATGAACCGCTCGGAGTTGAGGGTTTGCAGCTTTCCACAGCGTCTGATGCCTAATTAACTGATCCGAGCTGTTTAGTCGCAGCTGAATTCTTTGAGGTTGATAAGGAGTTGAACCGAGGAGGAGCCTCATAAACTACTTTACATACGACTCCTCGGTCTGAACAGGTACCTTGGCAGGCTGGTCGGGTACCTCTCTATCCAATTAATCTATTTCAATCTAATTTAATCACTCTATTTTCTGCTGAGCAGTCAGTTGAACCCCCTAACCCCCCTCTCCTCTCTCTCGCTCTCTCTCTCTCTGTCACAGTATACTACTAAAACAGTGTTATGTAATGAAACACTGTTGCGAAACTTGAACTTCTCCGCAGCAGCACAGAGTAGTTTAACTTTAACTTTGCGGCATTTAAGCAAGGGGTAGTTCGTATTTACGGCTTTTCCAGCCTCACTGTGGCACTCAGTGACCTTTATTGGGGGCTCGGTTGGCACATAATGTTCTCATACAGGTGCACAAGTTTATGTTACACCTTTAGAATGTGTTCTTTTTCAGGTAGGACGTTATTTTAAATATTTTACTTTGACAAAGAATACAATTACCTACCTACCTGATTTATCATCATTGCAGCGTTATACCCCCCACGGGGGTGGGGGGTGATTATTGTGATGAGAATAAGGCTCAGTTCTGATACAACTATTGGCTCTATCCTTCTGCAGACCGAGGGAACAGGGAGTGATTCACCCCCCACACACACACACACCCACCCACCCCAGCCTGCAGCCCCCATGCCGGGCATTAGCTCCACCGCGCCTCGTTATGAAAACTGGGACATGGACCACCTCGACCATTACCAACATTATTTCTACGACGACCACGACCCGGATGAGGATTTCTTCAAGTCCACGGCGCCCAGCGAGGACATATGGAAGAAATTCGAGCTGGTACCGACCCCGCCCATGTCCCCCATCCGGGCGGTAGAAGGGTCGGGCAGGGTCGGTTTGCTGTACCCGTCTCTGGGAGACAAGCTGGAGTGGGTTTCTCAGTTCTTGGGGCAGGAGGACGACCAGCAGCAGGACCTGCCTTGCAAACTGACCACGGCCAATGACTCCTTCGGGAACCTGAGCTCCATCATCATCCAGGACTGCATGTGGAGCGGTTTCTCGGCCGGGCAGCAGCTGGAGAGAGTTGTAGGGGAGCGCTGCGCCTCCTGTCCCGGGACGGGAGCGGCTGCCAAAGTCGCTGCCGGGTCCGCCGTTGCGTCCCCGGGCAGGGCGCAGTGTGCGACCGCAGACACGCCAGCCCTCAGCGGCTTGGCGGCGGACTGTGTGGACCCCGCCGCGGTGCTCACTTTCCCTTTAACCGGTGGATCCGGTGGATGCAAGAAACAAGTGTCCTCTGGTTCAGAGTCTCACACCGACTCATCAGGTCAGTAACGGAATATGCAGCATGGGACATTTCTATATTGTGAATCTTTTTTTTTTTCTAGTATTCCGTATCTTCTTGTTTGTCTGTGCTGAAGTGAGCTGTATGTTTGTTTATAAATTAAGTAGCCTATTAGGTAGTCAAGCATTTTATAGTAGCTTTCTCTTGGTATTTCAATAATATTCCACGTACATTTTATTCTATTAGTCTTTCTTTTTATTTCAAGGGTGACTTTGGGTTTATAATGTAATGTTTTGGGTTTTTTTCCCTCTCATTGAGTCAACATTTTTTGCTTTGGTTAGCCTTTATCTGGCAGTGAGGGGTTGGCAAGGCACATGATGACTGCATTGCGTTACCTTGGTGCATGCAACACATGCTTCAGGCCCAGAGAGTGACACGCCCATTGAAACATCTGCTGCTTGGCGGGGCTCCAGCAGACCAGCTGCTACCTTTCCCTGCTCCTCCAGTCTGACTTATGATAACAATATCCTCTCCACACTCCCTGGCTAGGATTTGACATGAATTCAATAAAGAGTGCTCATTACTGGAACTTTATGTAACAAGGAGGGACAGGAGGGGAAGGGAGAGAGGGAAAAAATCACCACTCTCTTCAGTTATTGTGTGTAGCCTATATTTTCTCAGACTGGAGCCCATCCTTTTTCGTTTTCACTCCCTGAACCCATATGATCAGGTTTGGTATGTAGGCTGCCATGTGATGTGCAGCTTGGACCATGCATAATGGTGTGTGGAATGTCACAAAGGGAACTTGTTGCTACATTCCTCCACTCAACAGGCTGCAGCGCCAATTGTGTCAGTGGGTGGATTTGGTCCCAGCCAGCCCGGGCTGTGAATAGAGCAGGATTAGCCATTTAGGAGGTCAGCTAGGCCTGCAGAATTCTTTGACGCGAGTTTTGAGACAGCATTTCACACCGTGTCAGGGGATAACGTGTGCTCAATGAACAGGAGAATGAGCCATCATAAGAAATACATGTATTGTTCCAATCAAGAGTGAGTATAGGGCTGCTTCAGGGATTTTGTTCTGTATGCCTGGTAATATGAGATGCCATCTTTTGTCATATAAATGCTTTTAAAAATAAGAGGCTGGAGACCCCTCCCTCCAAAACTCTTTGTCCGCCCCCTCTTTACCGTGTTGTTCTTGTACAGATTACTACTTTCTGAGCAGTTAAATCCATAGAGGTGCAATTACTTTAAAAGTGTGCTTCAGATCACAAGAGCATTGAAGTTCTCCTTAGAGTCTAGTCAGTTGGCGGGAATCAAGTCAATGAGACCTTCCCTTATATTTAATACACCGTTTCCACTCTAGTAAATAGAGCAGCAAATGGGTTTTTAAACCCGTGTGGTGCTGCATATTAGCCGGCTTGTTTTAACAAGTTGAAGAATTGCTGATTTTCACCCGAGTGCTTCTTAACCCAGCCTGTCTCTGCCTCTCATCCTCACTCTGTTCACATGAATGAAGAGAGAGAATTTCCACTCAGGGAGCTGACCTAATGCTGTGATGATTCACAGCATTAGTGAGAGTGTGTATTTTGTAGTGTGTTTGTGTGTGCGTGTGTGTGAGATCACGCAGGTTTCATGAGGTTGTGTGAATTTCATTTTTACAGAAGTATGTAATTGGCTTGAGGAGTCAGAGGATCATGCAGTGAGGTGGCTCAGTCATTTTTCAGTCTTTCTCACCTCAGCTGCCACTTGTTATCCTAACCACCGTTTTTTCAATCAAACATTTTGTTTAATTGATTTCTTTTGGCCTTTCAGATGATGAAGATGACAAGGATGAGGATGAAGAGGAGATTGATGTGGTGACGGTGGAGCACAAGCAGCAGCAACAGCAGCAGCGTAAACCTCGTCGACTGGTCAACACCCGTAAACCTGTGACCATAACTGTGCGGGCTGACCCCCTCGATCCCGGCATGAAGCGTTTCCACATCTCCATCCACCAACAGCAGCACAACTATGCTGCCCCATCCCCGGACAATCTCCCCCCGCCAGCCGAACCGCCTCGGAAGAGGGTTCGGCAGGAGGCCTCCACCCAGGTGACCCAGCCTCACCAGAACCTTCATTACCACCAGCCCCGGCCTGGCCACGCCCCTTTGAACTTGGACAGCCGAAAGTCTCACATGACTGGAGTTAGGTCAGAGTCACCTAACCTCAGCGCCTCCTCTCCTACCTCCTCCACATCGCCTTCATCTCCTCCCTCCTCCTTCTCTTCTTCCTCCTCCCATCCCCAATGCTCCCTGTCTAAGCCCCACTCCCTCTCCCACCTGTCCAGCCCCCAGTCCTCCGACTGCGAGGACACAGACAAACGCAAGGCGCACAACTTTCTGGAGCGCAAGCGACGGAATGACCTGCGCTCGCGTTTCCTGTCGCTGCGGGACGAGATCCCCGGCTTAGCGGACTGCCCCAAGACTCCCAAGGTGGCGATCCTGACGCGAGCCACCGAGTACCTGCAGCAGCTGCATACCAGCGAGAGGCAGAAGGCTCAGGAGCGGAAACAGCTGAAGGCCAAACAACTGCAGCTGCTGCAGAGGCTGGCACAGCTCAAACGATCCTGAGCGCCGGCTTCGGCTGCCTCCACACACGTACACTCACAGAACTCAATGGGACTACATGAAGGAGAAAAGACACTAATGTTCACTTTGAGTTGGTCACGTTGGAATAGTGCGGGTGGATTTTTTTTTTTTTCCTTCTGTTTTTGTGGTTTGCACATTAGCTACGAGTGATTGACAAAGTCACAAGCCGGTCGAGACAGCAAGCTAGGAACTGATCTTATGGGCTGATTATTATGTTCATGGTTACTCAATATAGATTTGTCAAACTGTTATGTTTCCCCTTGCTGAAAATGTTCAAAACTGTTGCTTGCTACTGGAAGGCCTGCTGTGGATGCAGCAGCTTCCAGTTGATAAACTGCTACAACTGTGCTGTTTAACTGCTGCATGGTCTGGTCAGACGTCTCTTTTTGATAGGGCTTGGTTTTCTTGCACAGCAGTGTTGTCTCCTCTTTCTATGCCTGTAGAGTTTCTTTCCCTGTTCAAATTTCAACCTTTTTTTTTTTTTTTACACTGGCATACGCTCAGCATACAACTTGTTTTGACATCAGGTTGAGCCTTTTTTCTTCTATGTTCTTTTCCATTTTCCTTTTACTTTCCCCATCATTCTCTGTAGGATCTGACCTCTTCCCTGTTGTTTCTTGTCCTTTCCTTCTCTCTTTTTCCCTGTCAGCAGTTGAAGTTTCTAGCTTTGTGCTTGCCGGTAATGGAGATGCGGGGCGGCTATAGTTGGACTGTACTGAGCCATGCATCAGTGATGTTACAACTAGATGGATATATGTTCTGCACCTCTGAAATAGCTCAGGTTAAGTCCCGACTTCTGTGCCTGCAGGTTTCAACTGATTAACTTGTTTTCTTGTTGCATCAGAGATGTTTTGACGGCAGCGCTTTGCCTGCAGTAACAGCCTGTTCCGTAGCATTATTTGGAGAAAATGAAAATATGCGCTGCCATCAAGGCATTGTTTGAGATTTATCATGTTTTCAAGCAACAATCTGCAAAAACAGTATGAAAATTGTAACCAGGATATCACAGTCTTTATTAGTGTTGTGCAATGGAGACCAGCCAAAAGGTGAATGTCGGCTTCGGTTAATTAACCAGAAGAAACCCTTAGAAAATGAATTTAATCTGTCTGTCATCAAAGATGCCAACTTTTGTTAGGACTTGAAGCCCACTGAGTTCCAATAATATTTCTGTGTCATCTTGCTGTCTGATTATATTTGTACATTTTAAAAAAAAAAAATTTTTTTGCATTTGATGTAATGCCTATAGAAGCCTTTCAATGTAGACATTATGTATATATTACCCTTACTGTACAGTCCCTTCCAAACCAAAACCAGAGCTGTCTACTATACTCATCCTAGTTTTTGTTTGGCCTTGTGTGCTACACCGGGGCCAGGCTTGCTGGCTTTTCAAAGATAACTCAAAGCTTCTATTTTTGTTAAAAAATATGATTATGAAAAAGAGTCAAAATAAAACACTTACTGAACATTGATCACACTAGCCACTTTGTCACAATTTTTTTTTTTTTTTTTTGTAATGCCTACTTGTTTTCATTACTTTTCTGTCTCTGGGGTTTCTTTATTTGTACAAGTCACAGTTGACAAAAGTTTTATACTATATTTTCCTACCGAGTTGTGTTTCAGTGTGAGCTAATGTCTGTTTTTGTTATGTAGCTGGCAGGGCTTTATTGGTGGTTATGTGCTGAGAATTGGCACCTAAGGTCTGCTTTCTCTTTCTGTCTCTCTCTGGAGTGGAAAGCACCTGAAAGCTCCTCTATTCAATCCAATCACTGTAGCTGTAGTGCTCTCTTAAATCTGGTGTGTGTGTGTGTGTGTGTGTGTGTGTGTGTGTGGGATGGGGGGGGGGGGTTTAAGAGGATCTACCGATTAAACTTCTGGCAGTGTGTAGCCTTTAGCGACCTTAATGTTACTTTGCTTTGATGCTGCTTTTTTGCAGGCCCAGCTCTCCCCATTGTCCCATAAGCCATGCAACAGAGAACACTGTAGCCCTGGATCTAGTACTGTAAATGACTCATAACTAGTAGCATCCCCTGCTATAACCAGCACTCAGGAATCCCTCAAATAGTCTGTAGCTCTTGTGATAGGTCTTGTGCTTAAGAAAAAAACAAACCTATTATAATATGCTGTGTGTGTGTGTAATATAACCTCAGAAACCACATTCAGAGATGAGAGGATTTGATCAGAGGATTCATGATGTTGAAGAAAGGAGATCATCATTAATTTTTCCCTTCTTCTTTCTCCCTTCTTCTTCAATAAAAAATGCTAATTAATTCAGCACAAACCACCAATAGCCCTGATTTTATTTAATTTTTTTTTTAAAGAGGGAGCACCGCCAGCAGTGGTTTGCTCCATACTTTTGTTTTATTTTGTTTAACTTGTATTGGTCACTGGTCTCTGCGGTTGGCACAGTCATGGTAGCAGTCTACATTGCTTGCTTACTTTGGGAGTTCAGTTATGGTGATTTTGGAGCCTTGTCTCAGCACTTTGTTTTTTTTCTGTACCTCATAAACCTCTATGTATGAAGAGTAAGTCAGAAAATTAATAAATTTCATGGTTTGACATCATAAACGACTTGTTTGTCATCTCTGTTTTTATCCCTTTCACACACACACAACACAAATAATCCTCATCTAGCCCTGTATTTTTCCAGTGTCTGGCTTTAAACTGGATCATAGTGTTATTGTATTGCTCTCATTTGTTTTCCATAAAAACCACCTGTATGAGTGAGCACACATCTCCCTCTCCCCACTCACCATTTGTTCTGAGCAGTCTCCAAGGTAACCCATCCTGGCATCTTTGCCATGGCAACACGCATCATTCCTCACCGCTGCACCGCTGCAGACAGTTTCCATAGAAACAATAGCAACTATTCTGCAGCCCTCCCTGTAAAGACATTTCATAGTCATTGGAAATGTTGTCAACAATCTGGTCCGTTCATAAATGCAGCAAAAAAAAAGGGAGTCCGTTCAGAGATTTATTGTTTTAGCTGAACTGGTTTTAATCCAGTTTAACAGTAGCTAAAGCAGCAGGAACCAATCAGAGGAGGCTAAAATGTTTCGAGAGAATGCCATTTATTTAGTCTGAAAATCAAAGACGCCTCTACATTAACACTCCCATCAATCAGC
Source organism: Toxotes lorentzi (assembly GCA_037833715.1). Classification (NCBI taxonomy): domain Eukaryota; kingdom Metazoa; phylum Chordata; class Actinopteri; family Toxotidae; genus Toxotes; species Toxotes lorentzi. The sequence goes on from JBBMJY010000005.1 coordinate 15,213,324, forward strand.
GCTGTCACAGTAACGGCTGCCTGTTGCCTGGTAACAGAGCCCACCTCTCGATTCTATGCCCGCTGCGCATGCGCACGACCGTCAGCTGGGCGCTGAGGCAGAAGCATCATGGCGGCGTCCACTCGTAGCGTGCAGTCCGCTTTACGGAAAGCGATAACCCCGTCGTTGGTGGTGATTTTGGGAGCTACCGGCACCGGCAAGTCCAAACTGGCCATCGAGATCGGAAAACGGCTTCAGGGAGAAATAATCAGCGCCGACTCCATGCAGGTAGGCAAAGCGTTAAGACGAGGAAATGCGCAGGGAGACCTTGACATGGCAGCCATAATGCTCTAGATGAAACAGATTATAGAAATAAAGCGAGTAAAACGTCTGCTTTTCAGACAGATCTATACAAATCCATGCACAATCGAGCAGGCTGTCGTCTAACTCGGCGTTTTAACAGTGAGGAGTTTGTAGAAAGCTCAATATCACTGCGCAGGAGAGCAGGCGTTAGCAAACATCGGGAAAATGACAAGTACATTTTCTATACAATCACATCATTCCTCAGCCATTAACAATCAAAGGTTCGTATCCAGCATTTTTAGCATCGCCGCAGATGTGTTGGCACGGTTTGATCTGCACCAGCATCAGTCTGAACGGCCTGTAGGACAGGACAGGACAGGACAGGACAGGACAGGACAGTGACATGAGGAAAAACAGGACAGGCCACAAAAACGCCCCAGTAAATACTGTACATGCTACAAACTTTGTTTTGTGTTTTGGTGCAGCATACACACACAAAGGAAAAGGAGTGGGTCCAGATCCTGTGCTGTTTTTTCATGAGATAAATGTAACTGATCCAACTCAAGGAAATTGAAGTGGGACAGTAGTAAAAGGAAGCACGGAACTGGATGGATGGTGTGTGTATATATATATATAAATAAGAAAACTAATAGTACTAATAGTACTTTGCTTGCAAGATAAACGACAAGATAAAGACAGTGATTATAAAATATACTGATTGGGTCCCATGATGAGTTTTTCCCCAGTCATTTATGTAGGAAATACAGCTGTGGAGCTGTGAGCTCCATAAAGCAAAGTAAGAGTGAGTGCTGATGAGTCATGGGGGATTACATACTGTAAAGTGATCACTGAGATGTTTTAATTACTGTCTTTTACAGCTAATCCAGTCAATCTGGCATTACTACTTCATGCAGTTAAAAATGTGTAAGATCTCAGTGCTGTGTGAGTATACTGTATTGAAATAGGGATAATACACACTGTGTGTGTGTGTGTGTATCAGTCAGCAACATTTAAAAACTCTCACGCTTGCGTCGCTTCACTCTCCTCTCTCTCAGCCCCGCCCTCCCTTTTGGTTCTCAGGCTCCGTTGCCGCAGCAACCAGAGGGCGTGCACACAGAAGAAAGGGTTGGGTTCTGGTTTGAGTCTGGGCCACACTACAGCGCTGCATGGACACACAGAAACACACACACACAGCAACTCCCAGTTTATCCCGTCACATCTCCCTTCACCTTCCTCTTGCTTCCTCACCACCTTGCTTCTCCCTCCTTCCCGCCATTGTCCTTGAGAGTGCGTGTGTGCGTGTGTATGTCCCTGCAGGGAGTGATTCTTCCAGCAGTCATCTAGTACTGGGTAAACTGGGTTATGCTAATAACATTTCAGCCCAGAATATCTCAACTAGCAGCAGTTTCTAGTGGAGAGAAACAGTGGCCTAGTTGCAGCGCAGAGCCCCAGCCTATCTCCACAATCCCTGGCCTTGTTGCTACCCTCCTGTTGGTGTGTGTGACAGCGAGAGAAAGCGAGAGAGACACGCAGACATGGAGTGAGTGAGAAAGAGACTGCTTATGTGAGAATGAGGCTGTGTATAGGCTAGAGCTGGCCTGTGTTGTCTTTGGGATAGGAAACAGTCTGGTCTTGTTTGGGAGAAAGCAGCATTGTGCTGAGCTGGTGCATATTCAGCGCCGTGCTACGCCGGCCCAGCAGCTGATAGTGAATGGGCACGCTGTGGCCACTGGGAAGTGTCTATTGTCCTGGGGAGAATTGGTTCCCACACTCCCTAACACTCCTATTGTGTTATCGTCGGTATCACACGAGGAAAGGGGAGCGGAAGAAAAAAAAAACAAAAAAAAAAGAAAAAGCAACAACAAGCAGCAAACAGAAAAAAAGAAAAAAAA
>JBBMJY010000005.1:15221365-15245104 GCA_037833715.1 Toxotes lorentzi
AAAATAGCGTATGGGCGCGTGTGGGGAGTACGTTGTATCTGTGTATAGAAGCAGGGGGTCTTGCGGGGGGTGGGGGGGGTGCTCTCTCTCTCTCTCTCTCTCTCTCTCTCTCTCTCTCTCTCTCTCTCTCTCTCTCTCTCTCTCTCTCTCTGTGTTAACACACACACACACACACACCAACCTGATGCCAGTCTATCTCACTGAGCATCTCTATCTGGCTTTCTCTCACCATCCTTCTGCTACCTATCATCCTGTCTTCTCTCTGTACAGTCTGCATGAGTGTGAGTGAGAGAGAGAGAGCAGTGAAGACAGAGGAGGGGTGATGGTGGATAATGTGTGCAGATTTCTCAGAGAGCATCCTGTTCTCTGTAACAAGTACACAGCACTCTTCTGTCTGTTCATCTCCTTTTCTCTCTCATCTTCTCCAATGCTGTTGTTGGAGTTGGGGAAAAAAAAGAAAACAAAACAGAACAAAACCCCCCTTCAGACCTTCACTTTCATTTGTTCATCTCCATCATATATTCACCCGTCCGTCCGTCCATCTACGCATGCGCCCATCTCACCCTCGACTGACAGTGGTGTCGTGCAGAGAAGCCGTGAATAATTTATCAGGCTGGGTTGTTCTGCCCTGCCCTGCTCCCCACTTTTGACTTGCTGCGGCGCAGAAGAACATTTGGTGAAGTACAGGCAACCCACACCCATATCGCCAAGGATGTGATCAATAACCTGTGCACAGTTGTATTGACTACCCAATCCATGTATGTTTGGTTAAACGGTCTGTAATGTTGCCTTGAAATATAAGATTTAGACTACAGGAAGATGCTCGATAACAAAGTTAGGGGGTATGTAAGAGGATGTGGGCACGCCTTACACCACAAAATGCTTCAAAAAAAAAAAAAAAAAAAAAAAACTATGTCAGGACAAAATAAAATTATGATGTCTGGTTTTCCCTTTTACATTTTCTGCCTTTTTCTGACCCGACAAAAATTACACAGAAATAGATCCAAAACAGACATTTCACACAAACAGAGTAAAAATGAAACTGCAACTATGGAAAAAAAAAAATCTACAATTCAAAAAAACCTTAAACCAAAATACTACAACTAAACTCAATCAGAAAGTGCAACTGAATCTAAGAAGGAAGAAAAATGAAAACAAAAGTATAGAACTTTGGAGCAAAGAAGCTCAGAGCACAAATGCAGTTTTCTCAGTTTTAGCTGGTAGTCATAAATTTTATTGGACTTTCTGTTGGTGCTAACTAACGTTAGATTAATTAGCCAATGTTAGCTCCATGAGTTTGTTGAAAATCTTGGCACTGGCTGAGTTTGTGTTGTTTCTAGTTGAAGTGCTTTAAAACTTAAAGAAGGAGAACTATGTTCAAGGGGCACATGTTGTGCTGAAAGACCGAAGCTAAAGCTACATGTCCCAAACTTTTTCAGTATGTTTTCACTTTCAACTTTAGTTACCAGAGAAAAATCTATGGGACTAACCAACATGTTTGACAAAACAGACATGATTTTGTATCATGACCATATAAATTATATGGTCACGATTTATATGATATAATACTGGCATCTCTAAAAAGAAGATAATGTGTTTCTGACCCTGTGTTTCTCATCTTTTCACACCTGCATCGCCATGTCTCTGCTCACCAAAGCTCACAAAGATACTAGTTGGGGAAATGTCTGAGCCTGAGCAGTAAAAATAAAAAAAGCTAAACTTTCCACAATGTGTTGTTTATCTTGACATTTTCATCATATTCAGACGGGGAAAATCAACTCTCAATTTAAGTCAAGGGCAGCTTCATTCATTCATTTTTTCATGCTGTATGAATAACACTGGTGTGTTCATTGCTTCAGTCCCAATAGCCGCTATAAACGCATTATTTTCCTACTCTGAATTTTTGAACAATGGAAAGTTTCACCAAGATTTTTTTTCCCCAAATCAAGGCTGAATCCAAACAGAAGTTCCAGCCCTTTAAAGTGTTAGGAAAGTTTTTTTGTGTTTTTTTACTTAGAAGGGTTTTATAAAGTTCTCCTGGCATCTTCACACTGATTCACTTTTTTAGCCACAGCTACACACACACACACACACACACACACACACACACACACTTTGAGTGGTGTTGACAACACATAAATGCTCAGCAGAAGACAGGGCCATGGGGTGTATTCACATAATAAATGAGGTTAGGTGTGTATATGTTGTCACCTACAGCTGAACTACTTCAGATAAAAGTTTAACCTGTGTTCCTTTGCTGTCAAAATATTGTTGCACCGGCCTAGAATTCATCTGCAGTACCCAACTACACCAAAATACTGATGGACCGATGCTGCCATACATTTCCTCTTGCGTTTGTTACGTTGCAGTGTGGTAAATGCTGAGAGTTGAAGAGGTTGTACATTCTCCTAAACTGCAGTTACGGACTTGAGACCAGTTCACTACATCTGCACTCTCTTTTTTTCCTTTCATCCCTTTCTATAATTTAAAGTGATCCACCAATAAAACTGCAGTGGAAAATGTCTTAAATACACCCATTGAACAAGGTGTTAGCAGCTGGCCACTATCCTCTGCCAGCTGCTTCAAAATAAAAGCCTTACAGAGGTTTGCCAGTGGAGGACGTTAACCGTAGATTAACTGCACTGCAGCCCTGACAGCTCGGAAAAGAAGAGCAGAGAAAGAACAGTCCAAACCACAGCGACTGCTGCATTATGCAGGAGCTACAAATTTACTGAAAGCTTATACCGATCAGCCGTGACGTTAAAACCGATGAGAGCTGGAGTGAATAACATTGATTGTCTTGTTACAATGGCACCTGTCAAGGGGTGGGATATATTGGTTTATATTAGGCAGCAAGTGAACAGTCAGTTCTTGAAGCTGATGTGTTGGAATCAGGTAAAATGGCATGTGCAGGGGCGACTTTGACAAGGGCCAAATTGTGATGGCTGGACGACTGAGTCAGAACACCATCACCCAGTTCCTGGTATGCAGTGGTTAATACCTACCAAAAATGGTCCAAGGAAGGAGAACTGATGGACCAGCGACAGGGATATCGGCGCCCAAGGTTCTTTGACACATGTGGGCAGCAAAGGCTGGCCTGTGTAGTCCAGTCCCACTGAAGAGCTACAGTAGCACAAATTGCTGAAAATGCAGAGCAGCCGTGTTAATCCATGTCCACTGCCGAAAGTGCCTGTTGAGCAAAGGACAAAACTGGCCTGGTCTGACGAGTCACGCTTTCATTTACATCATGTGGACAGCCTGGTGCGTGTGTGTTGTTTGGGGAAAAGATGGCAGCAGGGTGCACCATGGGGAAAAAATAAGCCAGCGGAGGCAGTGTGATGCATTTGGCAATTCTCTGCTGGGAAACCTTGGGTCCTGGCATTCATGTACATGTTACTTTGACATGTACCACCTACCTAAACATTGTTGCAGGCCAAGTACACCCCTTCATGGCAACGGTATTCCCTAAAGGCAGTGGCCTCTTCCAGCAGGATAATGTTCCCTGCAACGCTAAAAACACCATTCAGGATTAGTCTGAAGAACATGACGAAGAGTTCAAGGTGTTGACTTGGCCTCCAAGTTCCCCAGATCTCAGTCCAATCTAGCATCTGTAGGATGTTGTGGCTGATCAGTGTACATTATATGGAGGAGATAAAAATAGTAAATGATGGAATAAAAGCCCCAAAAGTCTGTTATAATATGCTGTAAGAGTTTAAAGGAAGTTCTTTGTCCTAGAAAGCATAAGTCCCTGTTAACAGTGTAGAAAAAAAGCTTCCGTTAAACAAACAGGTCAGGGAATTGAAATCTATACTGGTGGTAGGGTGTGTGCAAGCATGTGTGTGTATTTGTCAGTGTCAGAAACTAGAAGCAGGGCAGTTATGGAGGAAGCAATGAGGAGCGCTGTCTGTCGTCCACATGAAGTGAATCTGAACATTCCTGCAAAGGATGATACACACCTCCTTTATCCATTTTACATCACCCAGTGACCAGGCTCCCACCTGGAATGTGCCAGCTGGGTGTCATACAGTAGTCCATCGTGATTTTCATTCTCAGACACACACACACACTGATCGGTGTGTGTTCTACTATAAAGCATTTATTTTTTGTACTTTTGCTCCCCTCCCCTGTTAATTGGTTCCTTCTGTGTTGCCTTCAGGTGTACCAGGGTCTCGACATCATCACCAATAAGGTGACACCCGAGGAGCTCGCGCAGTGCAGACATCACATGATCAGCTTTGTGGACCCGCTGGTTAGCAGCTACACGGTGGTGGACTTCAGGAACAAAGCCCTGGCTCTAATATCCTTTCCTGAAAACACAGGGAAGCAGAAGACTAAGATTTTCTGTAACACCTCTTTCCACACGTTCCTATCACCCCGTCACATCTTCAAACCCTTATTAACAAGTGGTAACCGCAGGAAGGAATTCAGTCGATTTGACTCATACTAATTGGTCTGCAGGTGTGTGTGTGTGTGTGTGTGTGTATGATCGGCTATGTCCTTGTTTTGTCAGCGTGTCTCACTGCAGATGTTGCACTGAAAATGAGAAGAGAGAGAGAGATCACTAGAGACGATATTTTTAGAGGAGTCTGTCTGTGGTTCGTCTACACACACACATGCGAACAAATGTTGGTCCTTTCTATAGTTGTGAGGACCCTCGTTGGCATATTGTATTCCATAGTCCCTTACCCCCCCTCACAATTTAAATGGCTAACCCAAACCTAAACATAATGTTAACCCTAAGCCTGTAACCAAGTCTTAACCCTCAAATGGCTCTTTGAACGTGTGAGGACTGGCTAAAATGTCCTCACAACAATGGTGTCGAACTAAAATTCACACACACACTTTGGGCAGTCACACCCTCCTGCAGACAACGGCCGTCACACAGATGTGGAGAGAGGAGGCGATAACTAGAGACGGTATAAATAGATCAGGATGGCATGCACACACATACTCCTCTTACTCTCTTTCTTTTTCTCTCTCTCTCTGTCTCACACACACACACACACAGACACACACACACACTCACTCTCTCACCAGTGCAGTGAGGGGATGCGGTAGCTCCAAGAATAGGCTCAGTGCAGTGCGGGCCTGCTGGTGGGAAGAGGGAGGAATGGAAAGGGATGAATACAGATTAAAGGGATAGAAGCGGTGTGGAGGATTTTAAACTGTAAAGCACGAAAGAGAGACGATAGAGGGCAAAAAGGAGGGGTGTGTGTGTGTGTGTGTGTGTGTGTGTGTGTGTGTGTGTGTGTGTGTGTGTGTGTAATAAATAGCATGAGAGGGCTGACAAGCTTGAGAGGTTCAAAGACGCAGGACCTAATGACACAGCATCAACCTTCAATCCTTCACTCAACGTGTCTATCACATAAATTCCCTCCTCAACCCCTGCTCTGTTTCTCTTTTATTGCTCTCAGTCTTCCGGTCTTCTTTCTATTGTCCCTCCTTCAGTTTTCTTCACCGCTAGTCAGTGATCCATCCCTCTGAGCATGTGTATGTGAGAGAGAGGGGGAGGTGAATGACGATGGCTGATGGGCCTTTATCTCGTTTGAGTGGTTATTTAATTATCTCAGAGTAGAGAAGGTGGGCGACTAGAGGAAGGGAAGAGGGGAGAGAGAAGGAAAGGTGCAAGATGAGAGAAGATGCGACAGAAAAAGAGAGAGAGAGGAAAAGGGTGTGGCATGTAGGATGTGTCTTTGTGACCAGTTTTTTTTTGTTTGTTTTTGTTATTTTTTTTTAAACTTTAGTATTGATTTTGATTTTTATGTTTAATTTTAGAGGTGGACCAAACTGTGTGGCTGATATTGAGTTTGTAATAAGACAGGCATTGATTCTTTGGTTGCAGCTAAGTTATTTTTATTATGGCTTAACCTGCCTGATATCTTTCCCGATTAATCTGTTGATTTTATGGCCTATAAAGCTTTAGAAGATAGAGAACATTTGTCTGATGTTCCTTTAGCTTGGATTCCTAGTCTTGGGGTTCAGGGCCCTTCTAATCTTTGCTTTGTTTGTGAATCTTTTGGATAGTACATTGACTGAAACGACACGATTTGAAAAGTTTAGAGCCGCAACAATTGATGTAATTAAAAGTGCACCTGTCAAACTTCAGGTGGTGAAAAACAATGTAAAAAAATGTAGAGGAAATGACTTTTATCTTTGTTTCATGTGTTAATTTGAGGAAGGTTACAGTTTCCTCATTGGTTCAAGCGGATGTGGTGTTTTCGTCTGCCGCTATTTTTCGTCTCTTCAGTGGAGCAAAAGCTTGAAGCAGCTGCTGTGGCTTTTACTTTTATGTTCCATGTGCTGTGTTGTGGAATCACTAAAAGACAGTTCCAGTATGTTGAGGTTTTTGCTGTTTGTTTTTTTTTCATTCTCAACACTGATTTTCTCTGTACACTGCTTTGCAGCTCCTCTGTCATGAGATATTATTCAATTTTCTGTTGTTTTTTTTTTGTTTTGTTTTTTTTGTTAAAACCATGGCTTCTTTGAAAATGTACAGTTGACATGAATAACCTGAGGAGTTGTATGCAATTTAGTCAAATGTGACTGGCAGCGTCTCAGAATGACTGATTGAATTAGAACCAGCTGGAACCAAGTTGTTTTTATGCCATTAGGGTTTGAATGCCACTAAAAATAAGCTCCACAGGTCGTTTCAGAATGGTGTTTAATTATTGTGCATTCATGTACATAAAATGTGTGAAGATCAGTTTTCTCCTTAACACACTCAACATAGACGACATGCACAGCAGAAACAAACTGCCAATCATTGTTGGGGGAACAAATTATTACATTGAGTCTCTGCTGTGGAAAGTTCTTGTGGATACAGGGGTGAGTGCCATAAGAGTACAACACAAATACACCTCCATTCGTCTTCTGTGCATCTCTGACATTTATATATTTCTGTTTTAAGGATTTAGAAGCAGAAGTTTAAAATCTGTATTTGAGGACATCTTTGGTCAAACTCTAAAACTTTAAATGAAAAATGATCTCTCACAGCAGGAGAACGAAGAGTCGGGGGATGGAGACGATGGGGCTCCAAACAGGAAACTGGAGCTGGAAAAACTGGGAGGAGCAGAGTTACACAAACGACTGGCAGAGGTGGACCCCAAAATGGCTGCCATGTTGCACCCCAATGACAAACGCAAGATTGCCAGGTGATCCAGCTGGTAATATCTTCACTGCTGTGCATGTTATCGTGGATATCTGCTAACAAGTTAATCAGCCATTTGTCACGGGTATTTCTTGAAAACTGAAATGAGTTTGATAAATTATGCCCATTACACAATAGTTTCTTCTTCATTTTATAACTGGTAAGTTTGAAATTATGTATCGGAACTGTAACAGTTTTTAGCTATCATTAGCTGTAAACAATTAGTAACGAGCCTAACCTGCTGCACTGTTATTTGATTGTGTTAGCTGTGTTTTGTCCAGCTAATTTGTTGCCATTGCTAGATAGATAGGTAGCTAACAAGAAAAGAAACACTAGCAATATTAGTGAAATATGTAAAATAGAAATGTTTTTCATTCCTTTAATATACATTTTGGCGTCTAATTATCAAACAGATTGTCCAAGGTTATCTGCTAGCTAAACTAGCTAGCTGTCTCATTTACTTGCTGTGTAATGTGATTGAATTTTGAATTGTGTCACAGTTTTGCTGTTTTTAAATTTCCTAACACAATTATGTTTGAGTTTGTTAAAATTGAGTTTATACTTATATTACTGATTTCACAGGAATTGAAACATCCATATTAATTCTAGTATTTAATATTAAACAATTTTTACTTTGTACAAATTACATTGTACCGGAAACAGAATTGTCTGTTAATAATTCATTAAGAATTGTGAATATGTTTTTTTTATGCGAGTGCTTCTAGTTCAGTAACATTTTGTCCGATGTTTATGAGTGAACTGGGGAAACTCTCTTTTCACTTGTGGAATAACGTGGTGTATTGTGTTTGTAGTGTCTTGTGGAGTTTTCTCATGTTATGTCCTTAAATGCTAAAGATCTGTCTCAGGCTGACAGTCACAGTATATGACCTCCGCCCAGCGTACGCTGACAGGACGAGTGTCTGTTTACACACACGCACACACATATGCACAACACTCAGAGCTTGATGAGTAGCAGTCAGCGCACTCTGGTCTCCTGTGTGAGCAGGTTAGGTTACCCTGCTCTTCTAGTTGACAGGAGAGGACAGGAATTATCTTTTCATCATAACGTCAGAGTGCAGCCAGGCACGGCAAAGAATCTGGTTTGGATTTAAATCTGAGCATCTTAAAAGTTTGGCTGAAAGATGGAAGTGTGTGCTGGTGAGAAAAAGAGTGTGATTTCTTACAGTAGATGTATTTTCTTGTGTTGATCATGGTTTATATTTCCCCTTGGTTTATTTCTTTTTTTTATTTTATTTTTTTGCACTTTTTTATAATTTCTGGTTTCATCTTTTTGTTAACATGTATGCTCTACTTGAACAAGTTCTGTTCTTCAGAAGGGGAGTTTATATTTATATGGGATTTAATGGATGAGTGGATGGTTAACTCAGCTAATCCCAGTTTACCCAGCGAGGCATGACATACAGGGATCGGGATCGTAAATTCACAGTATAGTGGAAATCACAGGAATTTGCATCATTCTGAAAAACCTCTTTAAATGATTTGTTTTGTTTGGGTGTGTGCACACAGTGTTCCCGTGGGAAATGCAACTGAGGGTTTTATTTAACCTTTACATCTTTGCTTGTATGTTTATCTACAGGAGCCTGCAAATCCATGAGGAGACAGGCATCCCCCATAGTCACTGGCTAGAAGAGCAGAGGGGGCAAGAGGGAGGCAATGGGCTGGGGGGGCCACTGAGGTACACAGACCCCTGCATTTTCTGGCTGCACGCTGACATGGAGGGTAAGGAGCAAGGATTGCATCCATTTCTATGCATACAAACAGAGTATATATGTGGGAGATTCAGTGCAACATGAAATAAACCTTTAGGTGTGTTTGTTTCATTTTTCTTGTTATACTTGGTACATTTCTTCCTCCCTGTTTCCCTCCAGTTCTAGACAAGTGGTTGGATGCTCGCGTAGATGAGATGTTGTCTGCAGGACTGATAGAGGAGCTCAGAGACTTCCATGTCCGCTACAATCAGCAGAAAGTCCAGGAGGACAGGTAAACAAATAAGCAGCGAAACATGTCCACCCTCATGAAAATGAACAGTCAACCAGATCCTGTTTATCCTAAGTTATATTTGTCCTAATAAATCTCTTTTTTTAAATCTTTTGGATAGTTGTTTTGCTCAAGGCAAAAAACATTGGAATTGGCATTTTAGGATCTTGGAAATGTTGTATATGGCTTTTGTTTCTAGTAATTCTTTTTTTTTAACCCTTTCTCTTACTGCAAAATCCAATCCAACTACAGATTGGGGTTTGGAATCTGTGATATAGGCCAAAAATGTAGTATTTGCCTTTGGCTGTGTAGTCATTGCTCTTGAGCATTACAAGGTGGTCTTTGGGTTCAGCGTCCATGCACCAACTTCAAGATCACATTCTCATCCTCATCTAAGTGAATAATCCAGACATTCAGTTCAGACACAGAGTTAACTCCTCTTGTCCGTGTAACCAGGGCAGTAGGAGTGAAGTGAAGCCAAGCAGCTATACAGTTATTTATTTCTCCTTCCCAGTCTGACTGGTCACTTTGTTCTGTACTAGTGATGGGAATTCCAGCTCTTTTAAGAGAGCCGGTTCTTATGGCTCGGCTCACTAAAAAGAGCCGTCTCTTTCGGCTCCCAAGTGGCTTCTTTTTTGTTTCTTAAATTAATTATTACCAAAATAATGTAAAATTATGTGTAAAATGAATGACTAATGTACAAAACGTACACCATATTAAATGTTTATTATTTATATGGCTTATTGTATTTAGATGTATATTGATGTAATTGAAATACACTGAATGGACATTGTGGTGGCCCTGGAAGAAATTACTTACAGTGCTATATACTATGGGTGCTATCTGAGGATAGCATCCATAGTATGCTATAGATAGTATGCTATCCTCATAGCATACTATGATATTAGATATTTTGTCTCTCTCACAATACCAAACTTGTGTCTTAACAGTAACCGCATGATCAGTAGTGTACTGGACCCACGTCACTGTTTGATTTGTATGGATCTGCTGTTTCCTGTACAATGAATGGGATTGTGTCTCTGCATTACTGTGATCTAGAGGCCATTTCTCAGCGTGCTTCATTATCAAATAACCGACCTCCTATTGTTATAATATGGCAGCCCCCTCTTATGCTTTCAGAGAGCGCTGCCACTTTTGATGTCAGTCCTGGAAGGTTTCAAGTCTGAATAATTTTCAGATTCATTTATACAGGAATAGCAGTAACTGTATTTACACCAAAACTACTATGACCCAGATTCATCTGCACACTTCTGCCAAATCCACAATGGTCTTTCTAGCATGGCTGCCAAGAAGAGGCAAGAAAAAATTACTTTACACCTGACTTTGCTGTGGGCTGTGACTTGTGATGAATGCCCAATTGGTTTAATGGTGCTCAGTAAGTGAAGACTGAAAGGTTAATAGCTAACTATAAGGTCCACATTAATACTAATAAATGAACTCTACTGGCCACACACAGGAAAGGATTTTTCGTGTTAAAGGTTGAGAATTGGAATTTACTGGAATCGCTAGTGACACTTTTCTGATCCATGGAAAAGTGTTTCAGAAAACACAGACATCATAATGTGTGACCTGAGCCAGCAGAGCGTTTGTCTGGGTGCATTTACTTCTTCTTCTTCTACTTTCTTGCTCCGTAAGGTTCGAGCACAAGGTAAGGTTCGACAGTTTGTAAGACAAAGAGTCCCTGTAATTACGTCCCGTTAATTACCGCTCGCAGCCACGATGGAAAGTGTCATGATTGACATTTCCACTTACGAGCACACGCCAAATGATTCAGCAAGCTTTATTTTTACTATCTAGCAACAAGCACTTTCTTTGGCAGGAACAAAGTCGCCACATTATCTCTAACGAGACATTTCTAGATTTAGCTACAGCAGCTACCTACTCACCATATGCAGCAACAAAGGAGGTAAATGAATCAAATTGTACTATCTGGATTTTTTTTTTTTCTAATCTCCGGGCATGTGGAATATATAAGTCTTAATATATTCATTCTGGGTTAAAATTTAGCATTTACAACAAACATTTACAGTAGAACTAGGCCTATTTTTGTGCACAACATGAAATATGTCTAAACATGTGTATGAACTTCTCTAATAGCTGAAACAGATATGTGGAAGCCCACACTGCTGTGTGCATGTCTTTGGGAGCAGTTATTGATATTGTATATGTGTGTGTGTTGGGGTGTGGCTGCAGGGAGTTGATGCATTGGTGGAACGATGCCCAGGAAGCTGCCAGTTCCCTTCTTTCGTCCCTCCTTTCTTTCATCACCCCATCACCCCATCCCACCTCATCAACCAGCCTCCTCCTCTCTCTCTGTCTCCTTCCATCCCCGCCACTATTGCCCTCTCAGCAATCTGATCACCCAAGCACTTTACCCCTCCCCCCCACCTCTCTCTCACTCTCTCTGTGTCTGTCTCCTTTACCCTCATGTCTCCATCCCCAGCTGGCTGCTGTGGCCAGACATCAAGGTCAGATCTCTCCCTCCCTCCTTCCCTCCCTCTCTTCCTCTGTCTTTCTTTTCCTCCCTCCATTGACTGTACATTTCCTGTGCTCTGTCGCTATTCTCAAATTTCTGTCTCTGCCCGTCTAGCCAGATTTATTTTTGTTATTTCCTCCTCTTGTTTCTGTTACAAGTTATAAGTTATGGGCCAAACATAGTAATTATTGTTATTCCAATGTTTGGTCTATGGTATGTTTAAATAAAGAAAATTAAAGTGTTTTAGAAAGAGACAAAATTGACAAGGCAGTTGGCAAGAACAGGGACTGTTAGGTAAAAATTAAACCAGAGAAATTAACAGCCCCAAGCAAACTTGCAAGTATATAAATCAAAGTCAGTTCAAAGATGTGGTTTAAAAAAAAAAAAATCTTGTTCCCATTTCCAGCGTATTGACCTGAACTTTATCGGCGTACAGGTCATCTGCAAAAATTGTCCCACTTCCATTTGTCTTTCCTGTTGGCTCCCGATAGGTTTTACTTTTCTGCACGTCTTCACCTGCCAAAAAAAACTTTCACCAGTTTTCACCTGGACACATTACAGTTGTACAGATTAAATAAACAAGTCATGGTTTTATTATTTCACTGATAAAAAGTACATGGTTGTTATTCTGTATACTTTGTTGTCAGATAAACTTATATGTACACACGTGAAGAGTATACACAGCGGTTGAAAACAACTGAACACACAAAACAAAGCAGTACTGATGATTTCTAACAACATCCAGAATAAATGTTCTCTGGTGAGCTAACCAGTGGGTTTCTGCCCCAACCTGATGTCACTCTAGTCAGGCGACTGAGTCCCAGCACCTGTGGGTTTCTCTGCCAGTGCCATTCAGTTTTTTTTAATGTCATTCTGTCACTTCGTCCCCTGAAGGGCCTCACATCTGCTCAGACTGATATTCTTTATTCAGGGCGGGAAGGAGAGATAGAGGAGGAGGAGAAGGTGACATTAGTCACCACCGGGTGTCTAGAAATGTCAAGTTGGAGATGGAAACTTTTTGTATTTTTGTATTGGATAATGTTTCATTTCCTCCTCTCTTCTCCTTTCCTCCCCTCTCTTCCTCCCCTGTCCTCTACAGTCAGACCTATCAACATGGGATTTTCCAGTCGATTGGGTTTAAGGAGTTTCATGACTACCTGACCACTCCTGAAAGCAGCACCCAGCAGGAGAAAGAGACACTACGCAACAAAGGTCAGAAAAATTCCTGATCAAAGTCACAGAGATAGGTTTAGATTCACTGGTTGACTGACTTGTTTAAAGATTTTTCTCCTGTTTCTTTTTCATCTATAACGGCCTCCTTTTAACTGTCCAGGTATAGAAGCTGTGAAGATGGCTACAAAGCGTTACGCCCGCAAACAGAATAAATGGGTCCGTAACCGCTTCCTTAAACGTGAGTACCCTTCACCCACCTCACTCAGTATGTTTCTAAGGGTGTGTGTGTGTGTTTGTCCTCCACAGTACAGTTCCTTAGCAATCAGCAGTCTCTTTAACAAGATGCGATTCATGCACTCCCTTAGACACACAATAAGCCTCTCAGACACTGTATTGTGTTCCAGTTTACAGAGTGTAGTGTGTGTGTGTTTGCATTTATGTGTATGTGCACAGCAGGATTTGGATGATATTACTTTCACAATAATCACTATGTGTCTTGATTTTCGGTAAAAAGTTTTCAACAAATACGAACGATGTTGATCAAATTTAACTTGAAAATGCAAGAGTTCATTTTTATTTGGCATTTTGAGAAATAGCATCATTTGCTTTCTTGCCCAGTTTTGATGAGAAGATTGATACCAGCTATGCTAAGCTAACCACAGGACTTGGTTAGCCTAGAATGAAGACTGGAAAAGCTAGCTGAGCTCTTCCCCAAAAATATAAGCTCTTAAGCTCAATAATGAAGACGTTATGTTGTGTTTGTTTAATCCATACAAACACCAGTGTGTAAAAACGACAAATTGTAATCTTTATATGACAGAGTCTGGCTAACTGTTCCCCTGCTTCCAGTCTTTATGCTTGTGATAGTGTCCTGTATTTCAGTTGTGGACATCTGATTAATTTATTCACTGACACAAAATTGGATTTGATTTTATGCAGTGTACATGAGCTGCTGTGACATTATCGAGGCGATCTTTTTTCAACATCCTTCCCTGGTGTCCACCTGCAGCCGACCACTTTTTTCCAAGACCAAGTCCCCTGTAGCATCAAATGCATGAACTATAGTGGTTGGTTACCTGCCAGGATAGTGTGTTTTAAAATGTATATGTAGACTCTGAGTGTCTCTCTGTCCCAGATGGAAACCTGGCCTCTGTCCCACCAGCAGCATGCCCTGTAGTAACCCAGCCTCCTAATCCTGTTAGGCCCAAATGGCTTAGGCCACGCCAGGCCCTAAACCTCAATACCCCTCTTTCTGACTGCCTGCCTACCCGCTGCACACACCATATGGTCTTCATCACATGTGTGTCTGTGTATCTGTGTTACTGCCCTTTTACATATACAGTAATCTGTCTGAAGTTGTCTGTGCTTTTGCAGATGTGTTTCAGGCTGTGTATGTTTCTCATGGACACTCTTTGCTCAGACGTCAGCTGAGCATGTTTAGGTACAGAACAATATGTAGGACCGTTTTCTCCTACAACAGGCCTGGTTTCACAGCTGACAGCAGATGAGATAAAGTCACCCCAGTGTTAAAAGTCTGAAACTTTGTATCCCATGATTTCTCTGTTGGCTGTCAAAGGTTACGGAAGTAGGCAGTGACATTCCTCAAAAGTCACTCAAGGTACTGTGTAAGTGTCCATGTCAGTTTTTTAGCAGACTCTGACAAGAAAAACAGCAATCAGGTCAAGGAGCATGAGGCTCCTGCAGCTCCCCAAAAGACCTCAGTTTAACAGAAATCATCCCAGACAGTTGTCTCCAAGTATAACCATAAGTTAACACAGAAAGCTGACTGAGAGCAGTCTGCAACATCAGGCCTGACAGTAAAAGAGGCAGCAGAAATGATCATCAGTAAAGTGTTAAAAGTCACACTTTCTATCCCATGAAGTCTGTAAGGACACTCCTCAAAAAACACTCCCGCTACTATAAAGGTGTCCATGTCAGTCTTTGCAGAATTTGTGGAATCTGCAGGAGCATTTGTCAACCAGGATCTTCGTGTTTAGACCAAAAACAGCCCTGCATTTAAAAAAATAAATAAATAAGGCATTGTTGGCAACGTGTTGCTGCAGGTACCAGTGAGACAGTTAAATACGGTCCAGGGAATCCGGTAGATCCATGAGTTTGAAGTCATAGATACCATAGATATGGAGCGAGTGGGTAAAATATTATCATGATCAATTTTCATCTTGGACAAAAATATGACAAATGTAGGGATTTCCCTTTAAAAGGTCTAGAACAAAGCTCCCCAGGATCATGCTCCCATATGTAAATACCCATTTCAGGTGGTTTTTCAGTGTCAGAGTTTGAACGTGTTTGCCTAAAGGATGGGATTGTCCTTGGATCCACCCTTACTCTTTAACCCTGTTCGTCCTACCTTTCTGTCCTGTCCTGCATCGTCTCTGTTCACCATCATCTCTTGCTGTGACTGCTGACCTCTTTTCTGTTTCATCTGAGCCACACACACACACACGCACGCACACACACACATTCATTCAGATGCCAGCAGGCCTCAGCTGAGCAGGCTAATCTCTTGAAGCATTACAGAGCTGCCAGGAATTTGCCCCGACCACACAAACTCGGGCAACAGGGTCACAGAGGGCTACGTGGACCAAACCAAGCATACAGAGTCCAGTGGGTCAAAGGGAAAGACGAATGGAAACGACAGAGAGGCCTCAGTCAGACAAACACAATGAAGTAGATTAGAGAAGCTAGAAAATGACCTGAAAGTTAACCTTATATGTAAATATACAGAAAGAGGCAGAATCAGATGCCTCAAAGGCACAAGTTTAACCCAGTTTTACAGTTCATACTTTAAGCATTTAGCAGCGACTGACAGTGAAAAAGAGCAAGTGGGCATTCAGTGTATTAAATACTTTTCAGCAGGTTATGCGGTTCTTGATGTACTCAGTCCTGGTCACTGTGGGGATTGAAACACTGGGTCAGCCAGCTCAAATTAAATCAAGCTTAAATTGTCCTGCCTTTAAGTGCGTCTATATGTGGGTGTGTTCTCATAGGATGTGTGTCTGTGTGGTTATAAGGGAATGTTTAATTAGTGGATTTAATTACTCATAAAGAAAATGTTAATATGAGGTTACATTCATTTTAATAAGTGCCACATTTGCACATATGCTGAGAACGCCAGTGCCCTCAGAGTTTGTTTTTTTTTAAATTTTAACTCCCCAAAGACATGCACACAAGCACGCATACTCTACCTATAACCAGGATGTGCAGGTGTAGTTTGACTGAGGCCTCGTGAGTGTTAAGTAACAGGAGTGTAGGTATCTTTTAGTCCCAAGAGTGAGTGAGTGAAGGATGGATGGAGGGAGACAGGGTAGAGGAACGACACATGGATAGCTGGGTGGATGGAGAGTGAAGGTAATCTGATCCAGCTGGGGCAACAGGTGTAGGGCGAGTTTACACCCTTGTCTTCTAGCAAATGCAAAGCTTCCATGTACACACATACACACACACACACACACAAATGCCACCTCCTCCCGTGGGGATAAAGTGGAGTCAGAGTTGTTGTCGCCACAGAGACCTCCCTGTCACCTCCAGTAGAAGGGGAAAGGCATGAGATGGGTGGAGAAGGTGTGAATGACGACGACGGTTAAAAGGACATACAATATGTTCATTTCCATCTATGTACTGAATGGAAATGCCAGAAACTGAAAAAAAAATCCAAAATATTGCAAAAAATGATTTTGTCAGACTGTGGTGGCAACATTGTTGTATTCGTAAATATAAAACTGGCCTCCTCTCCATCAGAAACCCCCATAAATAAAGAATAAAAATAGCAGCGGTGTTGTGGGGGTATGTAACCAAGGATGTTGGTTCAGCTCCAGACAGGGCACTTATTGCATGTCTCCCTCCTCTCTATCAACCATAGCTGCTCATAAAAAGACCACAGGCTACAAATCATGAACCAGAAATTACTTTTGGTTCTTCCTCTCCCTTATTTATATGACATTATTACAGTTATTATTATTATATGACAGCGTGGTTGACACTGGATTTTTGAGTGTGATGGGAAAGTCGATATTTTAGAGTTTAAATAAAAAACAAAAATTCTGATTTTTTTTCACGTAAACATGTAACATAACATAAACAACATATTTTTGATAAGGATCCTTTTTTTTGTGGCAACGATATTTACTAAATCAAACATTTCGGGTTGGAAAAAGAAAAAAACCTGTCAGCGCTCTCTAGTGGACAAACTATGTAATGGTTACACTATGTTGGCACTGCTTGCATTTTGGTACAGCAGTTTCCTGTTAAGTTATTGGCCAGCATATACACTGCTAACAATAGATCTGCACCATGTTACTATCAGCTCCAGGGGAAATGCTAAAAATTGTAAGCGGTGCCAAAATATGTCCAAAAAAAGATGGAAAAGCTCACATATCAAAAAAAGAGAAAATGTTTAAAGGTACATGTGGAAACAGATGTTTACAGATGTTTACTTTAATGATGTTGTGGTAGTTGCATCTTCTACTTCTGTTGAAGACAAAACATTCAGGTCATGCTGCCGCTCACTGTTTCATACTTACTATCCACCAGTGGGCCCAAAAATAAGGGTCACCGTGTTCCCAGTTTGAGTCCAGAACCTTGACCAAACCCAGGGATGCCTGTTATATATCACCTCCCTCTACTTCTGGACCAAGAAAGACCCGCTGTTTCAATAATGAAGCATAAATGCCATTTTAGATGTTTTAGAGTTACTGGTGTTTCATTATTTAATCTTGTCTCTCCCTTTTGAAAATATTTTCATTAAAATTGTAGCTGGAATGCAGTGATTTATGTTTTATTTTGTTTTTATTTTTACTTTTTTTTTTAGACAGTTGACAGTAGAGATAGAGACAGGAAAACAGAGGAGGGAGAGAGAGAGAGGAATTCACTGGGAAATCCCAAACTAACAAGAGACTAACAAGAAGGGAGGCAAGAGTGACAATACAGATAATTGACATGTGGATATGGGGCCAGAAAACATTATTTCAAATTCTGCACAGCCATTTTCTGATTCTCTGTGTGGCCAAATCTTGTGAAATCTGCTTGAACCTTGATACTTAACCTGCTCTAGAGATGCCAAACATGTACAACAGATAATGAAGGAGGTAAGAGAGACAAAAAGTGGAAGAGGAACTGCAGGAGAAAAGGAAGGAGGCTGCTGAGTGAATAGGGGCAGCTGTCGTGTTCCAGTGTGGACTGCAGCCAAAACAGCACAGCTGGGCCGGGGGACGCCGCACTGAGTTTTTATAGCAAGGCACACACAAGCGTACATCCTCACTCAGCAAACATGAGACAGCAAATGACTCCTGGCCCTTTTGTTGCAACAGGTGGACTACTGTTTCAACGCGCACACACGAACACTCAACACTGGCAAGCAGCTGCCTGGCAACAGGAGATGCTCTTTCTTGTTGGCAAAGTGAGCGGCAGCACTCACAGTTTGATGTGTGTGTGTGTGTGTGTGTGTGTGTGTGTGTGTATGTGTATGTGTGTGTGTTGACCACCCTGCTCTTTGTCCCTTCATCATTTCTTATCAGCCCTCATTCACTACAGAGAGGATTAGCAGAGTTAAATTTCACCAGATCCAAAACAAGAATGGTGGAGGTGGGGGGGGTTCCATCCAGCATCTGGCAACCCACTATACAGTATCTCCCTTTTATTTACCTCCACTATGCCCAGTGGGAGGTTGGCGATTGCAAAGGGGAATTGTGGGAGGGGTGGTGGTTGTTGAGTGAGATAAAAGAACAAAGTAAGGAGAGAGATAGTGGCAACAGGAGGGCACAGGAGAGCCCCAACTCCTCATCTGGTATAGGTATGCCAGGTGACGCTCGCCACCACCACCTGCCTACCATTGTGCCACAAACACAAAAGACACACACACACACAGTAACCACACCAGTGAAACCTGAGGCTTTGATTAACAGTCACTTCTGTGTTTAAAAAAAGAAAAAGAAAAAAGCCACCCTGACCATTTGACCTACTGTATGATTGTATAAACACTCATGCAGGACAGAGTTTTGGGATTTGAAGTGTACAAAGAGCAAACACACACACTGGGGAGCCAAACGATACAGGTGCAGGAGCGTTTAGACGTGATTGAAGATCCCTGTGTTTGTTTTACTGTTACACCACTTTGTCAGTTATTCAATTAAGCACGGCTGGCCTTAACGTGAAATGAATGAAGCATATCACGTTTAAGATTTGGCCGATTGCAGATTAAACCAACAAAATGCAAATTTAGACCAGACAGAGCTGAAATTTGGCTCGCGCCAAGAGCCCAGTCAAAATTTTATAGCAAACGTTCATAGCTCTTTGGCGTAGCTGCGTGAAGACTCATTGATACCACACACTTCTCCCCCTGACAGAGGCAATACTGTTGGCTGTATAGATGACCAGTTACACAGTTACCACTTTGTGTTCCTCAGGAATAATAGAGTCCCAGTGGAGTTAGTATCTTCAGTCTATAGGGTGTCTGCTGCCCTCAACTCCACAGTTCAGTCTGTGTGTTTAAAGGATTAAGTCATAATTGAGTTGGCTAACTGTGCGTTATAGGTTAATGGGATCCATTTACCAGAGTGGATGCGCACAACACAATATATGCAAAAACCGCACCTGAGTAGAGCAGGCGCCGGTTTTGGGTCTGCTTCAGATTTTTGGCTTCAAGGATGGAGTGTCAGCTGTTTGGTTCATGGTTCCTAGACAGTGTATCCTAATGAATGTGGTGATTGCCTATACCTTCCTCTAGCGCCACCATGAGGTTGACCTTTGTGGTTTTGAGTGAAATGTCTAATGGGTTGGGTGGATTAAACTAAAAATTTTGTACATGCATTAATGTCCTACTTAGGATGAATTTTAAAGTCAGTATGATGCCCTGACTTAAGCTAACAAACTTAATTCTGATGGTGAATGTGGTAAAACTTCTAAACATCAGCACGTTAAATGGGAACTCCACCGATTTTACACATGAAAGTCTGTTTACAGGCCATGTGGACTACTAGTGCGGGTGGTTATTGGCTCCCGTGAGTTTTGTAGCTCCAGAGGAAGCTGTGTGAAATCTGATAAACTGCCTCAGGTGATGTCACTTGAGTGAGTGACTTGACCTGTCACTTACTTAAAAACTCTCCTAACTTGGGAAATGGATTAAAAAATCTCTATGTAACTATTCTGTTGAATAAATATTTTTTTATGTAGCATATGCTAAAGAAAGAGAGGCCCAAACCTCACTCAGTTTTCTTGAAGCTATCTGGTAATTTCCCTTTATTTTTCACTCTTCTTTATTTGTTCTATATTTTCAGCATATATTTTAATCTGAATATGCTTCATGCTTAATTTATAACTCTAATAGCTACACTATAAATGTGGTATTTATTTGTCGACTTTGTCGACATACGTTTGCGGCAGTTAGAATTCACTTTCTCTGCAACTTGCACACATCCTCATTTCCTGTTCATGTGTGTGTCTTCAGTCAGTGCGGGGCAGTGGCTCTTGATGCAGACAGGCACTCAGATAGACAGACTGATACACAGACAGACAAGCAGGGCAGGGACTGGTGCTGCTGTTTTGCGCTGAGGCCTGGCCCAGAGACTGCTGACTGATGCAAAATAGTAACATGGGGGTGGAAGAGTGGAAGAGTGGTAGAGACAGGGAGAGGGAGAATGAGAGAGTGAGTGAAAGCCGAAGCGAGACTGATGAAGGGAGAGAGAGCGAGAAAGAGAGAGGGTGCACAAGAGGGAGGGGTGGGAGGAAGGAGGGAGAGACGGAGAGACATTATCGAGCCAGTGTGAGTCAGCAGGTTGACAGAGCTTCAGGGTGCAGCTCCAGCACATCACTGCTACAGTAAATTTCCCAGTTTGTACTGGCTTCATCCTGAAGTCAACCTCAGCCTTTCTGATCTACAGTCGCTCACTTTGGATCCTGTTTGTTTCTTATTAGATATCTTTAAAAAAAAACAAAAAAAAAAAAAACAGTGCAAACACTGAATCAAAATATCCCTCATTACATTTATTGGCGGCCCCTGTTGACCCTGTAAAATCCATAATGTGTGTTAACTGTGTGTGTTTGCCCTCCATGTGCGCGTAGGACCTGGAGACAATGTGCCAGTGGTGTACGGCCTGGATGTGACGGACAAGTCGAAGTGGGAAGAGATGGTGCTGAACCCTGCACTGCAGATATTGGACAGTCTCAGAAAGGTGGGGCCTAAGTGGGCTAAACAAGCAGCTTCTTCTTCCTATCGTCGCCTTCCTTCTTTCTCCTTTTTGTTCCTTTCTTCTTTCCTTGATTCCTTGCTACTTCCCTTGCTCCCTTCCTTTTTTCATCTTATTTTCCCCCTCTTTTTGTCCTTCTTGTCTTTGCTTTTGTCCAGTTCTACCTTATCCAGCTGTCTTTTTCTTCTTCCTGTTTACTTCTCTTTTCTTCCATCCTTCTTCCTTAAATTTCTTTTTTCTTGCACCTTCTTTTTCTTCCTTAATTTCTTAAGTCCTTTCCCTTCCCCCCTTTGATATTAGTCTACCATCTTACATTTCCATTTCCTCCTTTCTTTCTTTCTTTCTTTCTTTCTCACCTGCATCTAGTTTTGCTGCATGTTACCTTTTTATCCTGCTCCATAGGTATCACTGAATTGGTCAAACCAGTGTCCAAAATCACTCCGCATTTACAGTATAGTGTGCTATATTCATCCTCCATCATTTTCCAGTGTCCAAGTATAAAATGTAAGCAGAATTCTTCGATTTTTTTTAAACTTGCAATAGTGACTGTGGTGTGAGTTCTGACACAGCTGAATATTTCGTTAACACACCAGTAAGGTCAAACTCTTTGGCTCAACCAATCAGGGCGAGGAGCCGGCAATTCCACCAGTTAGACTGCAGGGGGCGGGCCAGAAAAACAAGCGGAACCTCCACACCTGTGATCTGTGTGACAAAGTGATCATTGGAGACCTTGAGTGGACAGGTAAGGCTGTCAACCCACATCGTAAAATAACCACATAACAAGATGTCAGTATCTACATAAATCATTTGGGAAGTAATGAACATAAGTTGAAATTGATTTGACATTCCAGCTATAGAAATATGGCTGAAATTAAATATTATTTCAACAGGGCCAGTATAAAAACTGGCAAAATATCAGCAGAGGGGGGCTCACAACACAAACCACTTCTCCCAAAACATTGGTTCATAATCCAAAGTATCCAAAGAGCTCAGTCTCTTTAAAATATACCCAGCATTTAAACAATGTCCTGTGTTTTGATTCTCTTCCCCCGCAGCTCATCTGAAGTCCAAGAAGCATCACTATCACGTGAGGAAGAAGAGGAAGTCTGATCCAGCCCCTGACCAGTCTCAGTGTACCGCTGCAGCTCCTGCCTCTGCAGGTGAGACTCTCTCAAAGGACACTTGTGCTCCTGTTGCCCCGGGCTGCAGTGAAACCTCTCAGGAGTCTTCCCAAGACACCAGGACAACACACAAAGAAGTGCCAGTGACATTTGAGTAATCCCGCTGACTCTGGACTACATACATTTTTCAGTTTATTCAGGTTTCTGCCTCTGTTCTGCAATAACAACTGGATGTTTCCTTACAGTTCTTATAGAATCACAAATGTGTTTTGGTTTTTTTTCCCCTCTCCCTTTTGGGAGAGTTTGTACTTGGGACACAGTCTTGCTTCCCATTGATTTTCACTAATTCGTCCCAAACAATTTATCAAAGCATTTAAATTTCTAAAGGATGAAAGCTCTTCCAGCCCTAAAACTTAATAACACTGATCCTTACTGAATGTGGATAACAATGAACATATCTGAGACTCTTTTTTTCACATTTGGATGTGTTCATGGACTATGGATCCATGAAGCAGACCATGTTTGTTGTTGAGATGTTGATGGTCAGTACAGTTAAGTCAGGTTAATTGTATGTACAGATGAAGAAGTCACTTCCTTAAAACTTTGTTCAAATTGTTAGAAGAAAGTTTATTTTTTTTATTTTTGCTGAATGTGCCTTAACTGAAGTTGTGACCTTTCTTATGGTTGGTACTGAATGAAAATTCTTCTATTTCTAAAATATTAGGATTTTAGGCTTTAAATTTCTTTGCCTTGTTTGAAGGCTAACCACCGTGCACTTTTAACTTTGTCCAGCTGGCTTTGAAAACACTGAATAAACCAAAGCATCTTAAGTGTTCTCAACCAATGAAGGATTATGCGTTTTGTATCACTAAAGTGCAAAAACAAAATCCACAAAACTGGATTTGAGAGGTTTTTCCACATGACTTCTGCATTAGTTTTACCTTTTTCTCAGTGAGATCTCATCTGGATGCTTACACAGCACAACTATTGTGCTCTGTTTTCCCACTGCCACCTTGTTTTACTGTCATTAAACCCCTTTCGTACCTCTTTGTTTGATAATGACTAGACGCATGATTTGTGCCGTTGTCTTTCAGTGGAGCTTAGCTGAGCTCATTTCTGCTCCGACAGTAGTATAAACCACCAGCTTAGGCTGTAAGGAGAGAGTGTGTTTTCCCAGCAGTGACTGCAGGTCTTTGTTTATGCAACGGTGTGTCGTACCCCTTTCAGACCAAGGTGTGCCTGCCTACTGTTAAAACCACTTACACAATACCTGGCGTCTCTCCAAAAGCCTCTTTTGGCGCTCCCTTTCCCTCTCCTCACCTGCCACTTTTTCTTCTCACCTCCCCTCCCCTCCTTTCCAAAGAATTAGAACATAACTGCTCCTGACTAACTCTCCATCTCTTTCTTAAAGTCTCCGGCCCAAGTCTTAGACGTATTCTTTCAGTACAAGTTTAGTTCACAGGCTCCCGGTGTTTGACCTCATCCACATGACTAAAAATATTTCCAGTCATATAATAGCTGGAAATGTGTATGCGTGTGTGTGTGTGTGTGTGTGTGTGTGTGTGTGTGTGTGTGTGTGTGTGTGTGTGTGTGTGTGTGTGT
>JBBMJY010000005.1:15245204-15276103 GCA_037833715.1 Toxotes lorentzi
GTGTGTGTGTGTGTGTGTGTGTGTGTGTGTGTGTGTGTGTGTGTGTGTGTGTGTGTGTGTGTGTGTGTGAGACTGACTGACTGTCCCACATTCCCTCATTCCAAACTGGGTCAGGTCTCCAGCTTACTGGGGACTTACCATACAGTACAGGAGTCATACTGATAGCAAAGATCACCATGCAAGTGGTGCCTGGCTTTTATAAAACTTTCTGTGTTTGATTTTCTTTCCTTCTGTTGAACATTGTTTAATCAGTCTTACAACTGTGTTTCTTTCTCCCCTCCAGTTATTTTTTTCTTCTCTATCATTACTGTAATTACAAAAACAGAAAAAGTGAGACTGATCTTTGTATAAGAAAAAAAGTGTGTCATCTGTCATCTGATGCAACTTTAATGTGGATATGTTCTTATAGCAGGTTCCTCAGCAGGTCTTGCCTGGCACCTCCAGGCACTGCTGAATCATTCCTCATTTAAAGGAGAAAGCTTGCGCAATACAATGACATAAGGCTTCAGCCCCTTGAACCATGCACACACACACACACACACACACACTGGCAGAAGTGGAGAAGTAGGCCAGCGTCCACGGTCACAAGGCTAATTAGTGATTTACGCACTGCGATGCAATGGATCATCTACGGATACACATACACCAAGTGAACTCATTAGCTGCAGACGGTGAGCACAAAGACTCAACACACTGAACCAGCTTTAAAAGGGGAAACCTGCAACTATGGCCTCCCACACTCTCTCACTCACACACACACACACACAAATAAAATAAATAAATGTGTTTGAACGTATAGCCGCATGAGTCAACAAGCCGTACAGTAATTCAGCAAGTTTCAGCACTCTATTTCTGTCTCTCTCTGTCAGTCCAGTCCTGCCATATAGCAGCTCAGTAGCTGTATATGTTCACAGAGCACACACTGTCCTATACATGAGGCCTATGGTGGGGGAACTGAAGGCTCACTTATGTAACACATGCTGCAGCCCATAGATGCTTGTTGTCTGTGTCTGGCTTGTTTGCCATGGCGTTTTGGCCTCTGGTACTGGCTTTACTGCATGTTTTGCAGCCAGCGTATGCTTATTATTAATACTTTTGACCGGACATCAGTTTCTCTGTGTATCACTTTGACATTGGCTTGTGACATACCACCTAATCTGTATCATAATGGGTACATGATAATGATGTTTGTGTGGCTTCGTGCTGGAAAAAAAAAAGCAGTCAACAGGAAATTAATCACCAGCAGTTTTGATAATCAGTTAACCTTGTAGGTCATGAGAAAAAAAAAACACATTTCTCTGGTTTAAATCCTTGTAAGTTAAATATCTTTTGGTTTTGGACTATGATATTTAATACAGAAAATAATATAATAATATAAACTGTAATGACTGTTGTTTTTAAACTGAAGTGTTAAAAACAGCAATTCACTGTTTCTTGGCTGAGACCAATTACCAAGTTACTGTTCCCAGCAGAGAGATAGCAAGATATAGCCCAAAACACATCTGCTGTAAAACAGCAAATTTTCATTTTTACACTTATGTTTTTATGAGTTAAACAAATGGCATTTATATTGTTAGCTGGCTAGCTGTTTCCCCCTGTTCTCAGTCTCTATGCTATGCTAAGCTAAGCTAGCTTCATATTTAGCCTACCAACATGAGAGTGGTATCAATCTTCTCATCTAACTCTCAGCAAGGAAGCCAGTAAGTGTATTTCCCAAAATGCTTAAATATACTGCACCTTCAAATAATTCACCAACACTACTCTGGCTACCTATGAGTAAACATTTATTCAGTCAACAGTGGTTTTTTTTTCTGAATTTTCTGTTTGTGTGCTACTGATGCTAAACAACACTGAGTTGTTGAACTTGCAAGGCCTCTCCACCTCAGAGCTTCGCTGTAGTAGTGTCATCCAGTGACTGTGCGTCTAGGTAATTTGAAGTCCACTTAATCCTAATCTCTAATCCCATTTGACTAAACATTCTCTGCCATCTGGCCCTGGCGAGACAAAAAACACACTCACACGCACCTACACATAGGCAGACAGACATGTGAGCGGCTAATCAGATAGAGCAGCAGCTGTGGTCGAAGACACTGTTGACCACAAAGAAGAATCTATATTTATGAGAACTGTCTCTTTTGTTAATGTGGAGCGTGTTTATAGATAATACGGAGGGACAAGTATTTGGCACTGGCAAAATCCTAGACACCACACGGTTTTATAATCTCAGAGCAGAAGTATGTGAAACGTGAAGGTCTTAGTTAAGAATGTGCAACTTTTTTGTTTATCACTGTAGGAAAGAAAGTGGCAAAAGGTCGACTATCAGGCTGCCAGCTGTTGTGCACGTGAATTTGTTTGTGCTTTATCCTGAGTACAGAGTATACTGAGCGCTCATATTTGTGCCCTTTGACATTATTTTCTCATTTATAGTCTTTTAAACATTGATGTGAGTGTGTGTGTGTGTGTGTTTCCTTTGTTCAGGGTCAGTGTTTTGCTGTCTATGAGGAAGAGGACAAAGACAATTCAAAACCTGCGTGTTGCGTAAGCAAGTGAGAAACACAACACTGTCAGGTGTGACTCAATCAGATAAGAGAGCACTGTTCATATATGTGTGTGTGCGCGCGCGCACATGTGAGAGTTCTGCCTTTTGCGTGTTTCATATTAGCGATATAATAAGAAGCACACACACACCACAAGTGCTCCATCCCCTGTAGCACTTAAGTGTGTTTGTGGTTCCCTCAGCACAAGTGTAATAGCTGTGTGTTTATACCTATATGCATTATGGATTACACATGCACACACGCACACACACACGGCCTGAGCTTCACAATGAGTGAGTTGCAGCCTAATCCAGCCCAGAGATGATATTTTATAACATTTCAGTGCGATGTGATGTATGCATCCAGAGCCAAGTGCAGACCATCATTTATTGATGAGTGTGTGTGTGTGTGTGTGTGTGTGTGTGTGTGTGTGTGTGTGTGTGGGGTCTGTGTCTCTATAGGGACAAACAAGGTTCAGTGAGTTCATGCAGCTCCCTCTCTCTCTTTTTGTCATGCTGTCTGGCTCCTGTAGGGGCTGCCGTAAACGAAAAAGTGACAGAGGGACGAGGAGATGAAGAGATGTGACTAGATGTGAAAAGCCTTTAAGGAGAGTGGCATAGGTGCAGTCTATGCATGGCCTCCTATAGTCTCTCTCTCTCTCTCCCGCTCTCTCTCTCGCTCTCCCTCCCTCTCTCTGCTGCATATTTCCTGCCTAGTTATGTAATGCGGGGGCCGCTCTGTACTTTTTTTCTTCTTCTTCTACCCTCCCCGATCCAGAGCATGACATGCCTTCCTGTTTTTCCAACAACCCAGTGAACTCTTTTCCCAGGGCACTGGAGGGCACACACTCTCTCTCTCTCTCTCTCTCTCTCTCACACACACACACACACAGCACATAATCTATTGTCACATATTGTAAGTAATGTGCTTATTTTAGACAAAGCTGCTTACCCTTGATGTATTGTGTCTGGTGGGCTACATAAATGTCATTGTCTCACTCCTCACACACTCTGGGTTTTTTGTGGGTCTTACTATGTGTGTGTGTCTTCAAATCATAATAAACCCTCTCCTTCGTCCTCCTGTGCATCTATTTTTTTTTTTCATTTATCTCTCTGTTCACTTGTTTTCACCTTTGCTCTCAGGCAGGAAATGGGTGTGCCAACTCACAAAGGGCCAACAAAGCAGTCAAACTGCCTGTTGTGTGAGTGTTCAAATTTATCGCATGTGTGTGCACAGGGAGCAATGTGCTCTCTGCAGTGTACTGAGACAAAGAAGGTGTGTGTGTATGGGTTTCTCCATTGTCAGTGACTTGAGCGCTGGAGCCGGCTTTTTCCCGCCAGTGCGGTGTTTTGTGGGAGGGGTTTTGGCTGAGTTCAGCAGCAACAAAGAGCCACAGCTTCCCGCCCGATATGCTAATAGGCTCAGAGTGGGCGGGGCGGGGACACTCCCCTGCTGCAGCGGTTAACTCTGTCGCTGCCAAGGTGGAAGTCAACTAAGTGCAGGCGGGCTGTGTGTGTTCATGCTTGTGCTTCTGACTACAAAAGAACAGAAAGATGAGGAAAGCAATGGGTTTGGGTTTGAGGTTGAAGTTTGAATGAGGGTTAGACTAGATTAAGATTAAAGAAGTACACCCAAGATATGTCACGATTTAACCATATAATATTAAGTAAAATACAAAGTAAACACTGTGTACTAATGTGCATATAATTATGGTTGTATTAGCCTTCATAGGAACCCCAGAGCAAAAATGAGCTTAAAATAAAATACTGAAATATCTGAAAACATAATTTCGATAACACGATTAAAATATATATCAGAACCCAACATAGGGCAGCTAGAATCAATTATTTTTATATTAACAATGGATCAAATGGCTATGTTCATGTGAAAGGGGTTGGATGTGCTGATGAACCCACGGAGAATGATCACACAACTCTGTCGCTCCCTTCAGCTCTTCGAAGCGTTTTAGTGTCTTTCGGCTCATTGTTTTGGTTTTCTGGTCCACAGCTTTACTGCTTGGTTCACTCTCACCGCTCTCATCGGCAATGTTACGGAGCCGTTGTCCACTTTTCCCCATTGGTAAACCAGTTGTGACTGACCACATGCAACGGCCGAGACGTTTCTGTAGTTGTCTCACCACTGTCCACACGTCTTAATTTTTTCCAGCTGTGAACAACTTCTTCATTTCCGTTGTGCAAGCGTAGTGTGCTACACAAGTCCAGTTTTATTGAGACCACCACACTCTTACCTCTTATGTGATGATAACAATGAGATTATGTACTTCCACGGATGAAATAGCTCTGACGCTAAACGATAATCTTAGTTATCTTAAATTCAACCCATGTGTCACAAAACACATTTGTTTGAACTACCAGATTTGTTTTGTTTCTATCGGTGCTGAAGACAAATTAAAATTCCTACACAGAGGATAAAAATGTGGCGTCTCACCTGAACTTGTTCTAAATTAAACTGTGACCACTTCAGTTTTATTGTGTTACTGATACTTGTTACAGGTATTGTAAAACAAAATGCATATGTATTTCTGCTTGTATGTAACAGCACATGGCTCTCTCATGTTGTAAGTGTGTTATGCAACCCAGCGAAATATTAGATGGCATGTAGACCAATAACAGCTGTCGTGCACACACATCCTCTCTATCCCATTTCTAACAAAGAGCCCTATTATATGAAGTAGTTGTGTGCTATGCTTCAACATGCTAAGCAGCAGCCAGGATGGGGAACTCAACATGGTCCCACACACCTCATACACTGTAGATATTTGTCCTCAATGTAATCTCCATTTGTACGTGTCCACTGACATGTGTCTTTATTACAAACTGTCTCATGAGTATCTCAAATCTGCAGCAACAACATGACAATTTTTCAGCTTGATGCATGAGAAACTTCAGAGTTCTGCAGTCCCCAGTGGACTATCAGCAAACATACAACATATTTAATCCAAGGTACAAAAGTTATGTAATGTGCTCTATTGATCCTTTAACAAGCATAGTCATGCACTTGGCCTTTTCTGCAGGAACTGGTAGTTGCATGCTTATGGATGTGACTTGTGAACTAATCACTTTTGGCATGCAGCTTTACACATGTGCAGGCACTGAGAAGGACTGAGAGTATATAACTACACTAGTACAGGTAACAAGTGAACTCATATGGAAGCCTTCTGCTGAGCTGCACACATACTGTACATTGTAGAGATTTCTGGCACAACATAACTTCATATGCATAGAGACGGGAAAACGTCTGAAGAGATCAAAACTTCACCTGTGCTTCCTGTATAAAGAACTGTTTTAATGTAGATGACCCTGATGTGAGGCCACACACCAAACGTTGTTATTCATACTTTAAGTGTTGACAGAGATTTGACCTCCTCTGCAGACAGAAGTTGCCAGTCTTGTGATTTTTTTAGACTGAAATGAAATTAATTAAAAACATTCTTTTGACTACATTTGTTCTCTTTCCCTAAAACCTCTGCGCGGCCAACTTTCAAATAAAAAAATGGCACAGGATTTATCCCCACTGAATCCACAGATACACACTCAGACACACAGAGACTTGTTAAGACGCACACACAAATGTTGCTCAGCACAGTTGCTCAGCACATTTGTACGGTACAGGTTGTGCGGAGCAGCAGTTGGTAACCAGCAGTAACGACACCCGGGCTGATTTACATTGCGGCTGGCAACGACAATGACTGTGTGCTGATATGAATAGTGTGTATGAGTGTGTTCATTAGTTAAGTGTTTGAGAGGGAGACAAAGTTTATTGTTGCGTGTGTTTGTGTGCGGGAGGAAGGTGGGGGCACTCAAAGTTTAGTGAAAGGCGGGAGGGGAAGCCAGTGGAGGGAAACCGCCGTTGAATGTGTATCACACACAGTCTGGCTGATAAGGTGTTCCCACCTCGGGGCAGTTAACGGTTAATAGCTGATCCGTTTGGGCCGAGTCCTGCTGCAGCAGCTCGCTCTAACAGGGAAGAGAGCGAAAGAAACAAAGAGGGGAATTTGAGAAACATCTCAGGGGAACTTTTGGATGATATGAGCTACCTTTGACTGTTGAAATCATCTAACTCAAAATAAAATTACCCAAGTAATGACCTTATGTGCAGGGTGTTTCTTATGATCACAACTTGAGTTGCACAGATAATGACAAAGAATTCATTTTAATACAAATATTGCCTCCTCAGTTGTCCACTGCTGCTGCGGTGGAGGTTCCACCATCATTACAACAGTCTAAAACCTTTTTGCATATTTTAGTTCCTTATTTCATTGTAAAATTTGTTGTGAATGATTTCTTTGTTGAAACACCCAGTGTGTCCCAGACTATTGAAAAGATGTGGGTAAGGTGCTAGTGAGTTTTAGTGTCCCATGATGGTCTAAATGCTGTTTCAGAGGCTCAACCGCCCTGACAACTATAACGGTCTTTAACACATGTAGTTTTTGGCAGAAAAATGAGCATTTACAGTTAATTTCCTTTAAAAACAAATCTACATCAACATCTGTGCCTTTCAGTTTCTGTCATTCCAGAAAGTCACAATGTGTCACATGCTTGTCTGATTAGAGTTTTAATTATTTCATATTTTTCATTGTCCCTGTTGAAAAACCGTTATTAACTGACATTTGTTAGGATTAAAGCAGCTCTGAGTTTGAATTCATGCCATAAGGGAAGTAAACTGAGACATTGGTTCCTTATTTATTACATGACAGTTAGGGCACAAAGCCAAAGCCAGACCTGTGGAAACTGGTCCATACTCACCACACACACTCACATGCACCAGTGACTCCCTTTCCAAATCATGAGATACCATATTTGCCTACTATCTTCTTTATTTTATATACAAATCACTATTAATTCAGGAGAGTCTGTGCCTTTACTAACAGCTGCTTCTTTCTCTCTGAATAAGCTGTGGTTGCATATTGCCCCATAAGATGGTACAGTATCTGCCTGCTGCTCTCTTTTCCATATATAACTTCTGACAGGCTCTCCTGTGTCCCCCTGCTCTACTTTACACCTTCCAGCAATCCCACTGTACAGTACATCCAGACGGACTTTACAGCCGAGTGGACTCAGAGTGCCTGCGGATAATTCTTGGATCTTGTAACATGGCAGTAACACTCAACAACTAATAATAAACTATTAAACATATTTAAGTAGACAATGCTGCTTGTTTAGAACATGAGATGAATTCCACTTGTAATGAATGAATACTTAATTATAGTATTTATCTCATTATATGAATGCCAGTAGTGTAGTAGTAGGAGTCTTGGGTTAATTAGGCTGCTTCTGTTTTGTTACAAATAAAGCGGGTCACTCGTGTATTTATCGTCAGTGGTTTGTTTTCCAGTCTTCTATAAAGTTGTCTTTTGCTGCTCCCTTGTGGTGAGATAGGGAACATGACTGAGGTGCATCCAAAGACGGTAGAACACACTGTACCATCAGAGGCAATCACTCAAAACACACTGATAAATACTATCAAAATCTTTGTAAAGAATAATAATAGTTGTTTTTGTTGATCATCCTCTGCACCACTTTTTTTGATTGTGAACCTTTGCTATATAAGTCTACTTGCATGTCAAGAAGCAGCACTTTTCCATTTTTTAGCTTGCTTGATCTGCATAATTTTTAGTTGTTTTGAGTTTGTTTTGTTTTTTTCATGGGAATGTAGTTTTTGCTTGTTTGCTACCTTCTGTTGGTCCCGACCTTAGTTTTGGGAGTTGTTGCTCTACAAAACAGCACAGACTTACACAATTGCCCTAATTTACACCACTACAACCTATTTGTTTTTTTGAGGGTTTTAAAAAATGATGATAAATTCTTAAAAATTTGCTGGCATTGTGTTTCCATGTTGCCCAGTTAAGTGTGAGTTAGTTGAAGTCATTTCTGTTATATTGGACAGGCTGATGTGATCTGGAAAGGTTAAAGCAGCAGGCCTCTAATTAAAAAGTAATTGGTATGAATTTGTGAGCCCGGCGGGAAAATGCTGTTGCGTAATATTGATTTATGTTACAGGAGGTACAAAATCAGATTAATCAGTTGGAGGGAGACAATGCTTTATAACAGAGCTATTGATTCCCTCTCATACCTGTTGAGATGGTGCTTATTAGCAGGCCAGCTCAAACTGCCTGCACCGGTGCAGCTGCTCCACGACCTGACAGCATTGCTCATGTGAGTTGAACAGTACATATGAAGCAGGGTGTTGCACATCATCATAGCTACTTAAAGCTGGTTTAACAATAAGCACCGAGGATACATAAAAGTTTCCTGTTTTGTAACATAGCGCCTTTGTATCAGTAACTATGGTGACCTATGTTGTGGACAAACACCACAGAACATCAGTGATTAATGTAATAAATGACAAGTTTATTGTTGCACAAAATGTACAAAATAACAAGCAAATGGACAGCCCCTACCCCCCCATAGCGTCCCTCCCCTCCCTCTGGTTCATTCGCCATAATGAAGCTGAATTTCTGAAACCTATGACTACGGCAAGTCCGATGGTCCAAGCCAAACGCATGGTAATTCTGAGAGACAACACATACCCAATTTCAGCGTCACTGAACAATTAAAAATGAATAAAAACACCTTATTTACACATTTCTGTCAGAACTTTTACAACATGCCATCTATATATTTATACAGAATATGCTTGTGCACATACCCCTGTATAGAAAATATATTATAAGATCAAATTAAATTAGACTAAGGGCTATAGACATCCAAAGTACAGCACTTCTTTTAATCTCCTTTTGAATCTTTTTTATTATTAATTTTTATTTCCCACTTATTCAACGACTTTATCAACCTCGTACTAAAAGAAAGAACTCTAGTTGTATGCAGATGTCGATGTTTGTTGTATTTTTCCTTGAGGACCCAAGCTGACCATGTAGGTACCTGCTGAAAAAAGCCTCACATATTTACACTGGAACACTCAGATCTCTCTCTTTAAATGCAATGTGTGCAAATTTGACCACCGTCTGACTTGGTTCTGTGTGATTTCATGTTTCTAATCCTCATAAATACTTAAAATGACGGTCAGTGATGTTTTACACAACCACGACTCCATCCATTCAAAACACCCCCACCCACCCCTTCAAGCCTGGCCTGATGATGTAATACGAGCGTAAACCAATCAGCTTTGGCACTGGGTAGAGAATTAAGTGTGCTGTGGTTTCCTAAAATGCCTTTCTTGGATCTTGAAAGTCGTGATGAATCTGATTTGTCCCAGTTTGTGCACTAACGTGAAACCGCACAAAAGCTGAAAGCAGATCTGCTGTTCTTGAAATATGAGGTTTAACATATTAGTGCAAAAAAGGGATGAAGAAATCCTTTGTTCTCCCAAATTTCTACCTAAGAAGCTATTACTGTGATATCTAAACCACATTAGCACCATGGAGAGAGAGTGAACGACATTGTTCAAGTAAAGCCAGAAGACTTACAAGATGTTTTGTGCTGGAACATGTACAGCATTAAGGGCACATACACTACGCGGATGGAATTTTTTTTTGTGCCAAGGAAAAAAACACACATATCCCATGGATGGATTGAGTGGAAAAGGGAGGGGGGGGTGTAATAAGGAAGAAATGAGGGTGAAAATGGAGGCATCCTAAAAAGACTTTGTTTCCTCTCCTTCAGCTGCATTGATGTAGAAAAGAAAATGAAACAGGTGGAAGCAAATCTCCGGAGACTATCCATCATATTGCTTCACAGTTCCCCTGTAAGTGGAGATCAGTGCAGCGGAAGGAGACAGAGGGGCCGTCTCAGGCCGCTGCGTCCCCTAAAAACCTCTCTGCTTAAACTTGAGTGTGTGAGGGGCCACAGGAAAGTAAGTTTGGGATCAGATTTCAGGGGATAGGAGATGGCATTGTTTTCAAAGTGTGTGCAAAAATACTTGTCAGACTACTGCTGGAACATGAACCCTTCTTGTTTTTTGTACATTTTTACTTTGCTTCAGTTCTGACCTTAAATTGTCCAATATAGCTTCCTCTTTAATCCTACCTATTTTTCATCTGCTGCTTGTGTTTCACTTGTTTTAATATATATCTATATTTTCTTTTCTGGCTTTTTTCTCTTTTCTTACTTTACAAAATGAGAGACAGAATGATGGACAGCTGACAATATATATAATTATTTTCCTCTTCTTATTATCATCAGGTTCCTCTTAACCTGGACATGATTTTCTTTGTTCATTGTAAACAAACAGGTTTATCAGCCACTGGCGTTTGTTTCCTCCTCTTCCTCTTTTTCCTCCTCCTTCAAGTGCACTCCTTCTTTCCTCCCTCTCTCCACCGCTCCCCTCTGTTTTTTCATTGCAGGAGGGCCCTGATTTGTTTGGAGGTGCTGTCATCATTTAGATGTCGTGTTGTATACCTGAGGGAGAGGGTAACAAAGAGAGATGTATTGAAAGCAGAAAGCTTTTTTTACAAATCCATGCTCATCGTGTCTCTTTGTCTCTTTCTCTGTCACTGACACACAGTCATACACACCTCAGTGCGTTCAGAAGTCCCTCCACGCTGTTGGACGGTTGCTCTTTCAGCACCTTGATGCAGCCCTTCATCTGCGTCGCACAAAGACAACACAGGGCGTTAGAGAAAGGTCAGCAGTCTCAGATCCACCTCACCTCCTAGTGCTGCTGCAGCCAAAAGCAAGTAAGTGACCTCATCTACCAATATAATGTTGGATATGTATCACATTGTGTCACCGTGTCTTTATAAGGTTCGGTCTGTGGTTCCCAATCATTTTTGACTTGTGACTGTTTAAAATGCTGGAATTTCTACTACTATGACTCCTCATGACAGGTTATGGCGTTTGTGTGGATATATGAGCTGTGAGCAGCTAAAGCAGAGTGATTTTTGCTCCTTAGATTGTTTGACATAAAAGATTTTTACAGCTTGAAAAATCAAACAAATTCAGTGTTTCACGTTTAAAAAAAATGTAATCATCTTGTGATCCCTTTTGGGATCTTAACCCACAGGGTTAAGCCAATTTATCAATAATAATGTATGTCACACCGAATTCTCCACAGAAGCCCAGACTAAGAAATTAACTTTGGGGCATTAGCAGCTTCTAAAGGCTATTCTAATTTTATTAACCAGTGTTGGTTTAGTTTTCTGGATTCAAGAAACACGTGCTTGTGTTTTGAACACTGATTACACTGTGCGTACTCA
Organism: Toxotes lorentzi; assembly: GCA_037833715.1. Taxonomy (NCBI): domain Eukaryota; kingdom Metazoa; phylum Chordata; class Actinopteri; family Toxotidae; genus Toxotes; species Toxotes lorentzi. The sequence continues at coordinate 15,256,917 of JBBMJY010000005.1, forward strand.
CATCAATTTTGGAGGTCTTGGCAAAAGCTCCGACAGGGTGAACGTGATCATAGAGAATGATGACGCCCACCATCACCCTCATACAGAACAGCATGGTGTCTGTGTTGGTGAACCGACAGCGGTACTCACTAGGACAGATACGAGTATGGAGGAAAAATAAGAAAACCAAAGAAACAAAAAATGTCTTAAATCACGACCAGAGAACAAGCTGGGGACAAAATTGCTACTATTATTTATTGAAGAACTTTGTGATTGCCTTGACAAGCTGCTGATAACTTTTTATTCATGTAGAGAAATCTCGGAAAAAGGATTTTTCATTTAGCGTGAAGGATGGGGTTCCTCTCTTTATCCACTGAATTAGTGAATCAGTCTATTGAATTAGTGTCTGAAACTTGAGAAGACCTCCTTTGTGTTCACCTTGAAAGGGCTCGTTAATTAAAACGTACGTTTCTGAACTTTGGAGAAGAGGACAAGGAGAAAAGGACTTGGAGGACAGAAGGCATGATGGAAATAAGGGAACGTGTAGCAACTACTCACGGAGTCTCGAGCATCACACGACACACACAGGCCATGGTGCTCAGGCAGTCTGTGGTGTCCTCTATGGGCAAGGTCTTATTCTGAAGGATGAGGGGGAAAAAAGGAGAAATCAGTGTACTGATTGTGTACTGATTGGACAAAATGTTCTACCACAAGGTGGAGACAAAGCACATCTGCAGAGAAAAGTAAAAGGACAGCCAAGCAACTTTGCTAAAAGGCAATCATGACCACCATGTCCTCTAAATTTTGCATGAGTCTCAGAAGTACTTCTCAGATGTCTGCTCCATCGAAATGCACTGAGGTGTAAAAGACTGCTGCCTCTACACTAACGCACTGTTATGACAGCAAGGCAAAGGAGAAGGAGGGAGTTTTCACGCAACAGTCCAGCATGGGCACTTGAGGTGAGGACTCAGATGTACCAGGGAATGAACGGACTAAACACTATAATGAATCATATATCAATGCCACTGAGAAAGGTGTAAAATAATTATGGCTAAAAATAATGTGGTTTAACTGTTTGCTCTTGTCTGCAAATCCGCTCTTTGCCATTTAACACAAGATGGACTGTGCAAAGAGTTTATTAATGGTCGGTCCCCGATTAATGTTTGATTTCTCTAGATATGAGCTTTTGCATTGTCGTGCAGATCTTAGAGATGGTCCCAGGTTTGATAAACTCCACATCAAATCTGTGAATCTCTACAGCTGAATTCTGGACTAATCAATGACTGAACAGCCTGTGTTTTGAGTGGTTGCATCTGGCTGCATCAGTAATAATGGTAAATGGTCTGCACTTACATAGTGCTTCTATTCAACCACTTAAAGCCCTTTACACTATATACTATTCATACACACATCAGGGTACAACCATCAGGGGCAGTTTGGGGTTCAGTATCTTGCCCAAGGACACTTCAACATACTAACACTTCTGGCACTCTAGCTGTATTTTACTCATAATACTTACATACTTTTACTGAAGAAACAGTTTCTATGCACAGTGCTCTTCACTGTGACACAGCCACATTCAATTACATGAATTATCCAAATTTTTTCTCCACCACTGACCTAAGGTCTCCAAGCCATTGCCCACTACCTTGAATACTCCCTCGATTTATTGTTTTGGATACTATACCTTCTTCATGCTCAGTTTTGACTAATCCTTGGCACAGTAAACTTAGCAGACATTGATCTGACTTGGAAGTACGGGAATACTGTACCTCTGAAACAAACTTGGTGGTGGCATTGCTCAGAGTCTTCAGCATTGGTGTTGCTTCAGCGTAGAACAGGGACATCCGATTGGCCATCTCATTGTTAACCTCGTTCTCTGCTTCCAGCTGTGTGTCAATACAAAGCAGAAATCAAATCTTAAAAATGTAGATTGATCATCAGTCACACACAATCCAATACTCAGTTGGTACAATAAGAGTGTAATGATGGAGATAATTTGTGTAACTTGAATGGCAAATGAAATATTGATAGTACATCTCTTTGCATTGTTAGGAGGAAAGGAACACCTCCACTTGAGTTGTTAATAATTGAGGAGAGAGAGTGAAGCCATGCTGCTTTGGCTGAACTTTTCATCATATGCAACATGAACAGCCTGAGCCAGACCATTTCTCCACAGCCTCACCTGCTGGTTGTTCAGCCTGTTCCTACTTATGGTCCTCCTGTAGTAGCTGAAGTCATTCTGAATGGCTGGGTTCGTCATCTGCATGGTGAGAGAAGAGGCGATTTATGTTTTCACAAGGCTATTCAGTGAAATTATTGATTCTTCAGCACTGTAAAGGTCAGTCTAAGAACGGCTATAATTAGAACAAAAATCATTCCCTTCACCTTTAGCTCATCAAAGCTGAGTGTAAAATGAAGGATCTCAGCAAACTGTTTGGCCAGGGCCTGCTCTCTCTCCAGATGCTGCATGGGAGCGTACGGTGGGCTCGTCAGCGCCTCCAGCAGGCTGCGCAGGGCATTCTCTGCAGACGTGCACACGTTTAGACATTAGAAATTCATCTACGCAAGCTGGAATCTGCATGTCATACTGTTACTATACAGTCTGTTATCTGCCATGTTCAGACTGCTGTAATTCTCTCTAATCTGGCCTGCATCACAAGTCTCTTTCTTGTCAGCAGCTTGAGAATCAAAGTGAAGCAGCAGCAGAATTTTAACTGGTACAAACAGAGGAAATCACTGCACTTCAGTTCTGTCACCTCCTCACTGGATACCTTTTGGGCTTTTTAGAAATGGATCCTTCACTTTTAAAGCACAGTGCGATCTGGCCTAAGGTGGAATAATAGACCTGTGGATACCAGATGAGACCAGGGCTCAGGCTCTCAGACAGGGCCCTGCAGGCTGAGATTTAACATGAGGTGATCAGAAACGTAATGTTCGAGGCGATAGCAGCACAGATCTAGGGATTGGTCCACCGCTTGGTCCACCGCTTTTCTCCAGACTGAAATATCTCAACAACCATTGCACAGATTGCCATAAAATTAGGTACATTCATTCATGTTCCCCTCAGGATTAATACTAATGACTCTGGTGATCCCTTAATAGAGCACTCCATTGTTGGACTCATGATGGACAGCTTGATAAGCTCACATATTACTTAGTACAATACACAGTCTCACAGAGCTGATGGCATGGCTGTGAACTCTTGTTATGGCTGGCCCAAGGCTGACCCAGGGCAAATGGAGTTCAACTGCACTCCATTTGCCCTCTCTGACCATGGGGCGTTAACAGTAAATTTCACTCTATGAGATATACTAAGTGAACGTATGCTTTTAGTGGTACTCCACAGAGATCTTGTCGTGGCTCATACAGCCTGCGCATCCTTGTGGTCACTGTATCAGTGCCCATATGTGTCCCCTGTGTCACATATGCTATTGAACCTAAAAGGTGCCTCTAACAAATCAGACACCAGGGCTGGACCTCAGAGGTGGTATGTAGTAGTAATGCCTCAGAAGTAAAGTCTCCAGAGGCCCCATCCCTTCCTTCACATTAAAAATGCATAAGGGCCTAAATACAGCACTGAAGTGTTTCATCTAAAGGGCCTGGGCAGAAACCCCACTCTCCCTCTTGCTGTGCACACAGAGCACACAGTCCCCATACCTAGAACTGATTCCTTTCCTACTGACAGTTTGGATAGACAGAGACACTGCAGCTATTTGTTTATTGTACATGGGACCTCTTATTTTCCCCTTTGAGCAAATACATAAATCAAAAAAGTGGTGCTAAAGGCAAAAACAGGAGACATGTTCTAGTTTGTACTCTCCCAGTTACTGAGATTTGATCCCTTTCTCTCCATAAGGAGGGAGGTAAGAAGACGTCTACAGGATATATGTTGTACTGTATCTCACAGATACATTAGCGCTGATGCATTATCATCAATTATTAGTTAGCCCTCGTCGAATGGTAAGATGAGAACACGATGTCCATGAGATCGAAGTATTATTGGAAGGCAGAGCAGAGGCGGCAGCCGAACTCTATGCCTCTGCACGTACTTCTCTCTCTCTACTCTGTCCGTCTCTCTCTCTCTCTCTCCCTCTCTCTCTCTCTGTGTGCTGGATAACCATGTACCACTGTTTCCGTAGCAACGGCTGCCTGGCTGCTAGGTCAGGATGCTGCAGAGATGGCTGAGAGGACATCATGTGTGAGTGAGTATGTGTGTATGTGTGTGTTAAGGAATGCTGCCGGACTGAAACTGAATGTAAAATCGTGGTGGTGGTGGTTCATGGCAACATGGAGTGTAGCTGTGAAGCAGCTCTGACAGTACAAGATGAGATTCTCACTTACTGCTTGTAATGATAAAAGATCCCTTTTCATCACCTTAAAATGAACCTGTCTCTTATCTAAGGTTCAGCTAAACATATACTGTACAAAGTCCTCACTGAGTTCTGATTAAAATATCTTTCTTTTACTTGTATTTGTCAGGGTAACAGAACTGTCTGTCACATTCAGTGCATGTCACATGCCTCTCATCCTCCAACTGTTGAATAGCTGTCAAAATGACAAAAATATGAGCAGTGTTAGCATGCAGTAGCAATCTGTGAGTCCATTGTTGAACATGTCAGCAATCATGTGCACGCAAATACTAAATAACATCCCAAAAGGCCCTTTCATACAAATTTCTGTTGCAAAATGTGACAAACCAAAGAAAAATGTTACAGCTTTGTCAGAATGCAAGAAAAGCTCAGCTTCTACTGCTGTTACATTTCTTTCCTCTTTCTCTTCCACCCTTAAACTTGAGACAACACTTAAGATGCAGTAATGGCAGCCATAGTGAAGGGCTTGCTTCTTTGATAACTAACTGGCTGACAGAAAATACTCTTTCTAAATTTAGGTCTTAGCTATTGCTGCTAGCAGCTATAATTTCAGATCTTATTAGACCTCCAATATCCCCACCAGAGAGGGTGTTACACCGCCTGAAATTGCTCTGCAGACTATATATAATGACTGTGCTCACCCAGTCGGAGGGAGAACTCATAGAACCTCTTCAGCTTGGCCACCAGGGGGCAGACTGCATTCCAGGCCTTCTCCTGAAGAGCGAGGTCTCCTGGGTTCTGGATGGCCTGCAGGTGAGGAGCGCAGGCAGAAACGCAGATGTTACTTTCCAAAAATGAATTAAAAACCTCCTCATTTATCCTCTCTTCCTTAAAGCGATTTTTCACTTTAGTAAAACATTTTCACTTGACTCAAACAGTACTTCCATGCTAAAGTGATTTCAGTTCAGCAAGACGTGAGGTTTCACAGTCTTATTAAATGTAATTTACCAGCAAAACCTGATTTAGTTTTATAAGGTTCTGTTTAAAACTGACTTTCTGCACGTATGCATGCTAAAAGAAAAAAAATTACCCACCCCAGTGAAATATAGTCAAGAGGATGAGGCTGTTTTAAGAAACGCTTCCCAGTCCTCAAGGTTAGGAAGCAAGGAGAGGAAGCGATTCAGCACTATTTGTTAACAAGCACAGCAATGCCAACCGCTGAGCAGTCTGCAGTGATCGTTTGTAGTGCAGAGGGAACATGTTTGCAGTAATGTGACGCTGAGGAAACGCTGAATCTGAGCATAGTGTGAGTGGTGTTCATCAAGACCAGCATACCAGCTTTCTAAGGCCTCCACCATAACACTGCCACTAAAAACAACATATTGCACGAAATGTTTGTTTGAAAAATGACTTTAACACATTTCTGTCTCTGCCTATATTTAGTGCATTCTGCGTGGTACACTACATGTCAGAATTTCACCCTGGCAGGCCATGTGAATCACACATGAGCATTATTTTTCCACACTGTGCCGTGGCTCATCAGTTTATTGATGTTCAGCACTTATTGACTCACTTCTCGTATCTCCTGGCCCGCGCCATTATAGGACTGCAGCTCGGCTAGGATCCCATGAGCCTCCTCCAGCACAGCGCTGACCTGGTTCCACACGGCTGTCTCTGCCTCCGTGGGCTGGGCATCTGGGAAGGGAAGAAGGAAGGAAAGTACAGAGGGAGGGAGAGAGAGGGAGAGGGAAGTGAAAGTGTGATGTAAGGTATAGGGCAGAGATGAAAATATTGAGGGGAGGTGGCAGAGAAGAGGGAGGGAAAGATGGAGGGGAGCGCAGAGAGGGATGAAAAATGAAAGGAAAAAGGAGAGAAGATTTGAGGAGAGATGGAGGTTAATGACGAAGGAAGAGCTGAAAAGATGACATCCTAGAGGGCCAGAGAAAAACCTGAGATAACTGATTCCACTCTACATGACTACAATAAAAATGATTGCATTCAATCGTGTTAGCGGACAGTATGTTCACATCTAAGATCAAAATCTGGCCAGTTAATGAATGATCCAATTTATCCATCAGAGAATTAGATCAAGACACCTGTAGGTCACACTGTCACACAGTAAGGTTTGATTTTAGTGTGTGGTCACCCAGAAGAAGGACCAGAAGATGACAAGTTTCAGTTTCACTTCAGGTAATCATTTAGATGAGGATGTTACAACTTATAGTTTGATGGTTTTCAGGATGGTTTGTAAAAGTGCCTTGATTATACCACCTGGACAATGGGTCTGACTCCAGAACTGTTATGTTCCCTACTGTCCATTCAGCAGAGATACAAGCCTGGACAGGTGTAATTGTCCTGTCAGACTGATGTAATAGTCTTATCCATCTTTTTCCCCCTCCACTTCTATGAATGAGTATAGCCTCTCTTTTTTTTGCCCTTGAGTTTTAATTGTGAGAAATGTTAAAACAAATAAGCAGCAGGAAGGACCACCTCTGGGCGTGCTTACACTATCTGTTTCACACATGCACACTGAGCGACACACGCACTGGAAATTCAGTGTTTTTTTTGGGGGGGGGGTTTGCCGCAGGATACCTCCCAGTCACAGTTATGTGTCATTTGCCCATGTGGTGTACTGCATGCATACATGAGGGATTAAGTTTTTGAGGGACACGTTTTAGGATGTGTCGTCTTGAGTCATCATCGTATTTGGTTTTCTTTTCTTCGAGCAATCCAGCTCGATGTGTGACTCAGGTATAAAGTGGGAGTGTGCCCACGCTGCTCTCTACATGAGGTAGCACCGCTGATTATTTTTGCACCCTGAGGCATTGCCTCCCTGCAGAGAAATAGTAATCATGGAATATTTGCTATCCTACATGCACACCGGCTGCCATAATAAGCCCAGCAAGCAATGCTATTTTAGTGACAACTTAAATGTGCTCCTGCTTCCTTTTGTAAACAACCACATAGTAAACTACATATTTTGTTTACTAGATTGTAATTAAATGAGCATAGCATACAGTATGCTCCTAGCGTTAAGGGAACAGGTCGCCTTCTTGTCAAAAACTGATAGCAGTATTATTTCTGAATGCTAAAACCTGGAGCCAGGAGAAGGTTAGCTTAGCATAACATAAAGACTGGAGGCAGGGGGATGCAACTAGTCTGTCTCTTCTGGACGTTTTTTTATTCACTTACAGTGCCTGAGAGGTTTCATTGTGCTTTAAGTGCTAGATTATTTCTTGGATGGGCACAATGACTCCCGGAGCTTCTGCTGGTTTCATCACAACCTCACACAGTTGACTAGACTCCAGAAAGTCACCATGCTCTGCCAAGAAATAGTCCCACGCATTACCTCTATTAAATCACATACATTTATTTTTAGACCTTGCTTTATGTATGGATTAAATAAGCTATAACATGTTTGGTAGAAGTACTGGTAGGTGTTTGGTCAGAGCCAGACCAGCTGATCTGGATCACTTTAATTTACCATGTAAAGCTGAATGTTTACTTGTAAGTCTGGACATGGTGGCCAACAGGAATTTCAAACATCATGTTTTCCTATGATGAATGGGAACTTAAAATTAAAAGTTATCCAATAATTTGATTTGATACTGATCCTTCACTGGGTTTTAGCGTGGTATAGCGATCATAACATTCAGCTATAAATAGCCTCAGCACAGAGTTTAAACCAAACTTTGTGCTGTGTGACAGAGGTGACTGTGTCTCTGGGTTGAGAAGGAGAGCTCACAGATGGCACGATAGGAGTGGGGTGGGGCTGGGGGGACTCTAAAGCTGCCATGCTTGAGTCTGACTCATTCCACTTGCTTTTGAACTCATGTGAATCACGGGCATAATAAATGAAGGGGAAATTCAACCTATTTGACAGCTGATGTCTCTTGCCAGCAATGAGCTCTCCCACTGTAAAATACAGTCAGTAAAGGAGGAGGAGGAGGAGGAAGCCAGCTGTTAAAGAGGAAAAGTGCTTGAGGAGGGGCAGAATATGCTGGAATACACTGCAAAATATCTCCTTCTTAACAGTTCATTTAGTCATTTCAGAATCAGTCTTAAAAATCTTTTATATTCTTTGCTAAAGATTGCAGCCTTAATAAAAATAAAAGCCGAAATAGCAGATAGCAATATATAACCATGCTAGCTGCATGGCTCTGTGTTTAGTACTAAACTAAGCCAGTGAATATGTTGATCTGCTAAACATCAGCATGTTAGCTTCGTCACTGTGAGCATCTTAGCATGCTGATGTTAGCATCTAGCTCTATGCAGCGCTGCGCCAAAGCAGAGCCTCAAGCGGCTCTGTGGCTCTCGTTAACCATTTTGGCAAAGTGTTTTACTAGTTGCAAAAACTTTAACACTGCACTCAAATTAAATGTGTTGTTAAGATGGACATTTTCACACTGCACACTTCAGAATTCGCCCACTGGGAAAATGAGAAGAGGGGGGATAAAGGTGGTTTTATTCAACATCCTCTTCCACAATCTTTCTCTCTTTCTTTCAGTTTCTCTCTCTTTCAGTCTCACTTTCTTACACACACATGCTCACACTCACAGATAGGTCAGGCGCACAATAGGTCACACAATAGAGGATGAGGAGATGAGGAGGTGGTGGGATGACGATAGGCTTTTTGTTAGCCATCGTCATCCCCAAGCAACAGAAACCCACACAGAACTGGCATTCGCTGTTTATGTTGTCTCACTTTTTGTAGCTTAGGAGATGAGAGAAAGCATTATTGTTGTGATTTTGCCACAGCATCACTATGCCATTGTGCATCTGTCTGTCTCTAATAAGATGTGGCGTGTGTGAATAAGACCCTTTAGAAAGAAGCCAAATGACTTTCAAATGCCAGTCCCTGGAGCAGAAATCAAAAGATAAAGAAGAGGGTGAGGAGGAGAAGGGCTGAGGAGGGGGAAAGGGGGTAAATAAGGACGTAAAGATGACACAATGGTCGGCTAAGATTGATGGAATGAGGGGGGAAAAAGCAAAGGCAACATAGAGAAAGGGATAACTCAAAAAAATAAGAAGCGGATGGTCTCACGTTCAAAGTCAAGGAAAACTATTGGGCCATGCTCAAGTTCGGCGCAAGCCAGCACTTTCAGGAGGTTTCCCATGAGCCCCCTGGAACAGAGAGAGGGGAGAAGTCTGTGGGTGATGAGGAGATGGGTGTCAGGGTTGTGCGCACATGGGTGTGTGTGTGTGAGTGATTATGTGAGCTGTGTGAGATTATGTGTGTGTGTGTATGTGTGTGCTGAAGGTGTCAGGGTGGGGACTGGATGAGAGGGGGGTTGCTGGAATGGTATGATGGACGTATGTCCTGGGTGAAGCATGGTGACATGGACACAGAGCTTCTTTAATTCCACTCTTATGGTCTCACAGAAAGTTTTCTGTGTGAGAAAAGTAGAAAATGCTGTAATCAAATGGAACATTCTTGTATATTTTCATTACAGGTTTTGCTATTGAGGTAAATTTTTGGCTTCAGTTCATTTTTGTTCATCATTTTAATTTCTGCTCTGATTCTTGGAAGATTTTGTTTACTGAATACTGAAACAAATATAATCCCATAAAATTGCTTTCTATAAAAGTATACGTTTACATGTAGTAAAGACTCAAAGCTTCATACTATGTTTGAAATTCAGAATATTTCAAAATCAGTTTTAGCTTTCTTATTGAGATGTTATTTGAAGACAGTGTTGCTTCAGAGGTAACTGCTAAATTGACTGGTGTCTCAAAATATCATTTGTTTGCCTCTGTTATCAGCTCTACGCACTGTTTTATTTGTACCTATATATCAATGAATTATATCATATCATCTTATCATTAGATCATTAGAAAACACTAAGAGTGGGACTAGAGAGCGACTGATAATGACAAACCACACCCACAAGAGCACTCCGTCACACCATCATCAGCTCACATCCAAATATACCTCCCCTGACCCCACCTGGCAACCTCCCAATGAACACCTCTGCTCCACACACACGTGCGCTCACATTTCAAGCACACAGACACGTGCACACAACCCGGTGCTCACTTACTTTCAAAGTCCAGGAAAAAATGTGGACAGTTCTCTAAATCCTTGCCAAGGACCTTAATGAGGTTCCCCATGGCTGGCGACCTGGACAGGAGGAAACAACAAAATGCATACAGTACGCAGAACCTGGCAACCCGCATGAAAACACACAACATGCACATGGAGAACGCAGCAGGTTGTGACTGTTTTAGTTCTTTACCCATCTGCACTTGCCTAATTATCCCATCTTCCTCTCCTCCTCCATCCGTCTGTCTGAGCAATATGTCCAGAGCAAAGTCAGACGTTCCAGTCATAGACGACACTGATCACAGTTTGCATCCAATACACTGCATACGCTGTATTCAATTAGAGAGGGGTCTAAATCCAGTAGTGAATCATTTAGCTCACTCATTGGGAGTCACTAGACCTGAGCAGTGGTTTTAATCCATTTATATCACTATAGTAACCTAATAAAAGCCTGCTACGTACAGGCTACTCTCTCCTAATGCTCTTCACGCACAGCAGTCTATAGATACTTTATGACAAGAGCCCTATACTTCATACCCAGAGGCCAGATGCCAGCACTTTATGAAACCAATGATGCAAGCTTCATTAGATTATACCGTAGGTCAGATGGGCAGGATATACAGATCTACATGCTCACATGTTCACATACAGCGCCAGACAAAACAACATGCAGTATGTCAGGCATTTCAGAACACAAGACCAGGTCAGTGGAGCCTGGTTTCAGCCACTTCAACCCTAATCAGGTCAGTCAATGCTAGTACATACATTTTAATAACTACCAATATCAAGCATTTCTTTTTGCTGTTCTCATCTTGAATAAAGAGCTGGGACTTATTGACAGACAGTCTGGAATTTGATGATTTTAACAACCTTATATATACTGTGCAGAAAGGGGAAGTGTAAGGAAAATGGCTGATTAGGGCTCAACACAAGAGAGGATTGGGAAGCCACATGTGGACTTTTGTGTGTGTGTGTGTGTGTGTGTGTGTGTGTGTGTGTGTGTGTGTGTGTGTGTGTGTGTGTGTGTGTGTGTGTCACATAAAACACACACACAATAAACACAAAAACCAAGAGGAATCGAATGTTCAAAAATGACTCTCAGCTGTGCAAGTATGAAAACCTTCCCCCTTAATCGTCCTCCGCCTGGCCCCCTTCTCAATAATGGGGGGACTTCGGTAGCAGAAGGTAGGAGGCTGCCAAGTTTCACTTCCTCTGTCGTTCCCTCCCCTCTGTGTTCATGTGCTATGTTAGCACACAGCGGAGGCCTATCAGTTTCTCCCTGCGAGAGCAATTTATGGCAAGCATTAGCATGTTTAAGAGATGCCACCATCCTGCAACAAAAGCCTGGTCTTTTCACTGTTACTCAGCAAGAACGGATGTTGCAATGCAGCACTGAGGTGCAGCTAAAGAAGGGATGGAGTTACACCGTCCAGTCGCTGAGACAGCCTGCTGACGTTCACCAAAGCAGCGAAGCAGTTTCTTTTTTCAGACAAGTATTGTATGTCTACTCTATCTCCAAAAGCTGTTGGGAGGCTGAGAAAGAGAGCTGTGTGCTGAGTCACTGCTGTAACCTATGAGCATCAGTCCAAAGGTGTAAAACACACCCTGTATCCTCCTGACTTTTTGTCCACCTGCTCCAAGATGCACACTGAACCGACGCTATGAATATATGAATACCAGATTCACATCGTCAGCCTGACAAGGTGATTACAAAGGCAAAGTCAAGCTGAGGTTCATATCGGACCCTTGTATGAAGCAGTGAAAGCTTTCTGACATATGAATACGTGTGTGTTTTAGCGGTAGCCGCACACCTACCGCACACACATTAACACACATACATCGAGTCTGGAGCAGCATGTGGTCCATCCAGAGAGCAGAGCTCGGCTGATGGTTGCCAGGATACTGTTGGCCTGGTGATATCGTCTGCTCGTCTCAGCACAAGATGTGGGGGGAGAAAAAAAAGCATCCAGCTTGCTCACACACTGGGTCAGTTGCTTACAACACTGAGCTGATGCATCAATCTTTACGAAAATCAGTCTTCAGGACTACACATAGTTAACAATACACGCAGCTCAAAGAACCTTAAAACCAGGACAGAAACCAACCATCAGACTCTCACACCCCTCTCTTCCTACCCTCTTTTCCTGTGAGTGTTTCGCCTCTTCCGTAATCCTCAGCTTCTTCTCCCCGGTTCTGTCTTCCTCCTCCTGTCCTCGTTCTCTCTGCTTTGTGAAATTGTTGCTGTGAATAAATCCCAGGTTAGCCCAGCTCTGAGCGATATCTGGAGTACCACGGCAGCACTGGTCTCCACTCTCTGCTTTTCTTAGAGACTGATGTAAACTTCTGCTCTCGCTCTTTCTCCCTCTGTCTCTCTCTCTCTGTGTATCTTTGCCCACTTCACACTTCTCTTTTTCAGTCATCTATTTCAAGGTCTGTGGTTTTCTCTATTCGCTCTCTGCTAGATTCTGCTACATGCTGCCCTTTGTTTTTTGTTTGGTTGTTTTTTTTTTTCAAGAGTTCAAGCATGTATAGAAGAGGATACTCTGCTGGATGAGGGTTTTGGTGGCGTACAGTATGATATGTTATTTTTTATATTTCTGCCTTTTCCCTCAGGTTGTATTGTCCTGCTGTGCATCTGTATCTTTTCAATTCATACGCAAATAGAGAAAACTCCTTCTCTCTTTTAGAGTCTGACGTCACAATGGGTTCCTCAAAAATATCCCCTCCAGCTCTCCTCTCTGGCTCACTTCTCTATTTCACCACTCAGCAGCACTCTCCCGGGTCCTCTGGCCTTGTCTTGTCACAGCACATTTCTGTCATGGTGCCATTCAGTCCCACTGGTGGCCCTTGGGTGCAAACAGCTCTAAGAGGCCGAATGGAAACGGTGATCGGGCAGCACAAACACACGTTTGCTTTTAAACTAGTAGATTGCGTCCCTAATGTACATTACATGAAAGCCACTTGGTTTATAACAGATGGTTTGGTCATTAGGACATGGCATTCTGTGAATTAGGAAGTGCATTTGGTGACCACTGGTTGCTGTTTCTGTTACATGCAAACACACACAATGTTTGTAGTCAGGCAGTGTGAAAGTGGAGCAAAGTGCCTCTCTTATGCAACTGCGCAGCACACAGCTCTCATCTGTAGTCCGGCAAGAGAAACTAAACCAAATGGCTCCTCGAGTCTTCAGAAAGACTCTGCTCGGTTCCCGCATGGCGGCTGAAAAGCAAACCTGGTCCAGACTGGAAGCCAAGCAGCAGAGCAAGGCCTCCCAGACTCCTTTCAGCTCTTGGTGAAAGATTCCTCCTGTTACAGCCCAGGAGCATCATCAGTGTGGATTTAGTGAGCTGCTTGTCTTTGCCAATTCTAACCTCTATTAACTCACCAATAATACCATCTGAACACCCTTTCTCCAACTGTGTCTTTTTCTCTCTGCCTCCAACCACAATGATCTCTCTTTCTGTCGCACACTGGCTGACCGGGTATTCACTGGCCTGTGAATCAAACCCATTCAGCAGCTGTACTGTATACAAAGCATGCAGCGACTGCATTCTCCCAACTCTCATCTTTCCTCTCTACCGTCACTGTTTCCTTACTCCTAAAGTGTTTGTTCATCTCTCCTCTTCCCGACTCGCCCATGTGGCATATCTCTGCCGTGTCCTTATTTTTCAGCTGTTGTTCCATTTGTTTTTTCCTCATATTTTTTTCCTCCACTCTTTATTTTTCATTCCTACCTTCACTTGTGTTTATCCCTCTGGAACACTTCACTGCATCAACCAGGGCTTGTCAGCTCCACACAGTGGTTACAGCATCAGCACCCACCACCTGACAAGGAGACAGACAGATAGACAGAGAGAAAGGGAAATTAGCATAAAATTCCACATCATGTACTGTACAGCATAGAGAAGAGTGCTGCCAACACATTATTTAAATATTTGCCTAAGCTGATATAGAGAACATGTTATTGTACACTTGCCTACCAAGCACAAATGCAGCAACATTAACATTCATTTGAAGTTGTGTTTGTGTCCGTCTAATGACACTAATTTCAATATTCACTCTCCTTTTAGAACCTGCTTTGGTGTCTCCTTAGCTACTAAATGTTCACTCGCTAGCTGCTAACCTTCTCTGTCTGCCGTTTGGTGCTGGGTCAGTAGTGTACAGTGGGTTTTTATAAACAGCTCTAAACGATGTTGTGAGAGTGATGAGAGTGAACCAGAACAGTAAAGTTGCAGGCCTGAAAACCAAAACAATGAGCTGAAAGAATCTAAGAAGATCAGTAGAGCTAAGGGAAACTGTAAATCAAGTGATAATTCTCTGTAGGTTTGTTACTAAAAGTGACCCCTTTCAATCCATAGGTAAACATTTGATCCACTATTATTATAAATAATATTGATTATAGCTTTTTTCTAAGTGTCACATGATGGTCTAGATGCTTTTTTCTGTATTTTTGGAAAAATAATTTGAGCTCTAATGTATGTGCACAGCAGTTATGAGCACTGACAGATGATGGCCACAAAGAAAGGATTTATAGCTTTAGTCTAAAATGATCAGTATTACCCTTCCAAACGCTACAGTAAATCAGTCTGATCTCAGAACCTAGAAGGTGTTTCTATCTCTCCCATTTTAACATTTTGATAATGGACAAAGCGTGTTAAGCTTTCATTTTACATCTCTCACAACTCCAGCGTTGTCTTACCCACTGCCTGGTGTAACTATTAACACTAATGCTGCTGCCCTTGCATCATAGAATCTCATCAGGAGAGAGTGTAGACAGGAGAGAGGCGGGGGCCTTTGAAGAATAGTTGCCAGGGAAACACAGCCTCTTATTCTCATGGCAACACACGGTCAGTTTACTGTTCAGTGTTATCAATCAGATATGGATTGGATGGATGGATGGATGGATGAACTACACTTCCAGTAATCTCTTGAGAGTGTGCGACACCAAAGCATCGACCTACTTATGGGGGTTGTAAACTGCAGTATCCACTCCTGGAATTACGTGTCTCCTAACTTTAATGGGGAGTTTTGTTTTGACTACATGTTCCACTCAAGTAAATTGCCTAATGTTTATTGATTTCTTGTCTCCGGGAAAGGGCAAAGGTCAGGCATTTTAACAGGCATAGTCAGGTCAAGAGAGGTGAAGACTTGAACTGAGACTTGGGGGTGGGGTTATGGTAAACTTCACCTTTTGAGTGAGATTTCTCGTTCTCCTTGAGTCTGACTTTATTTGTTAGACTCTTCTGCCCCTTGACCTTTTGAACTAATGTGAATTCTCTGACAGTAATAAAAGGCCGTCCTAAACTCACATCATGTACATTTTGTCACATTTTAAACCACAGGGACGTAGCTACTCAAGATACAGCAAACCATTATTGAAAAACCACCTCTAGGCAACTGTTGTCATAACTATTAATAGTTTTGCCACATCAAATTGAGAGCAGACATCTAATTTTACTCCAGCTTCAGGGCCCTGACTACATGTTTTGATGGATTGCTATTTTCAATTCTGTTAATCAGTTGAGTGCTTTAGTTTGCTATTTACGCCACCTGTTTGCTTCCTCAGCACTGCTGAATCTGATCCATGCACAAACCTCAGTTTCCATCTATGTACTTGCTGTTCTTACACACCATGTGGGTTTGAGATGCAGCCCCATACAGGTGGATTAGACCTACAGCTAATCGTTGCAGGTCTAATCCAATCAAAACAGGTTGTTAGCAATAGTAATAGCAAGAGATATAAAATTGGCCTTTATGATAAATGTGCTGGTTCAGTGCTTTACCTCTGAACCAGCACAGAAATGTAGTATTTTGGTGAAAAATGAAAGCAAAAAACAACATAAAGGGCCTCAGGAAGAAGGTGTGGATAAGGGTTTAACATTCCCTGTTTAAATCCAGCCAGGCACCTTTGTTGTATCTCTCTGTCCCTCATTTCCTGTCATCTCTCCTGCCCATCTCTTCTGCCACAGGGCTCCAGAACAGATTCAGTGTAAAGGTTCATTCATAACCTGGGAAACCGCAACAGCTGCTTGATGGTCCATATTTCTTGTTGTGTATGTTAGTATGTCTCCAAAATTCCACATGATGCTGATGCTTCAGAAACAGCAACTTGGATATTATGTTGAGATTTTTGTTTTTTGGTCAAAGGCTTTAAAGGCTTTAAAGAATGAAGAATATGATTCACATTCTTACATTTCCATACTCACGAAACCACTGAGTTGTGTCTTGTATGAAAAACATCTGAATTTGTTGTTTCTCCACAAACTGAGTCAGAGGTTTCCTTTAATTTGTCACAAGTCTGTGTGAATACAGCGTTAACGTTCTTTCTTTGTATTTCAAGTCAAAACCAATCAATCAGATTCCAGGAAGACTTAGATATTGGTGCTGCCACTTGAAGAGCCCCATCATGAATCAGTGTCCTGCTAATCAAATAGTAGATTACTCCGCTGCAGTCTCCAGAGGGCAGACGCTGTTAGAGAAGTCTGACCAACTGAAGGGAACGGTCTTTAAATGTACAGTGGCTGCTTTTTCAGCAACTTCAAAGCCAATATATATTTCAGACCGAGATGTGAGAGAGTCCGAGGGTCTGAGGGGGAAAAAGGGAAGAAAGCCAGAGATCACAAAGCTCATTGTGTGCAGACATCTGTCTGTTTTGTTCAGAGTCCAAGGTACTCAACTCACGTTAGTTCTGCTCGCTGAACAGGTCCACTTTAAAAAAAGAAAAAAAAAAAGAAACCCACTGGTGATTATTCCTATTCTCGCTCCCTCTCTATCTCTTTCACTCTTTCTCAACCTTTCGCCCTCTCTCTCGACACACCCCTCTCTCCACCCCCTGTTCACTCCAAGCTCCTCTTTTATGCAGATGCTCATTCACTCATCTTCTCACCGCGCACCCTTTTGACCTCTTCCTCTGTTATTGTGTCTTTTACATGCTACCTCCATCGTTTTCCTCTTTGTTCTCAACATATTTTTCCCTAAAGATAGAGATGAGTGCAGGAAGCTGCTTTACCAGCTCATGTGTGTTTTAAGAGATGATGTAGAGTGAACTAAACACCAACCTAAACCCAGATAATCTTCCTTTAAGTTAAAAAGAGGCTTTCAGGCTGACATATTTTATATTCTATAAACTGCTGCAAGTAATAAAATGCTGATTCTGGTGGTAGAGGTTAGAAGGAAAATGGGTGATGATCACATACGGGGGTTTTTAGTAGGAGAGGAGAAGTATGAGAAGTGGAGAGACATGGAGAGACATGGAGACATGAAGGAAGACAAGGAGATAAAAGGGAATGAAAGGAGATATGTGAGAAGGACAGGAGAGGGAATAAAAGGAGAGAAGAGATGTGCATTGACAAAGAGCCAGTTTGAGGAGTAAAATGAGAGGTGGCGGTGTCAGACCCAGATAGACCATCGCTAAAGACTGACCACCAATGGAATACTACAGCCAGTTTGCCTCCGGCCCACACACACACACACATTCATATACAATTATAGATACCGCCCTCCCTCTCTGAGGTGAGGAGGGAAGGAGAATAAAAGGGGAGCGCGGCTGAGCGTGAGAGCTAAGGATGGAGTGGCAGAGGGCAAAAGAGAGAGAGACAGAAATGGAAGGAGGTTACAATTCTCCTGCATCACCCCTCCCCCTTCTCTTGCTTCCTCTCTCTCTCACACACATACACACACACACGCTGGCTGAGTCTGAGTCCAGATCAACGCATGGTGTCTGATGAAAGGGTGATTGCAAATGAGCATTGTGAATCTGAGCTGCATGGCTGACAAAGAAAGAGGGAGGATGGAGTGAGAGACAGAGAGAGAGAAAGATGGTATGGCATGTTTAAGCTGTACTTGAATCCATTTCTATTGTGCAACATGCTTCAGTGTGATCATTTTCAAATGAAATTAAGAACTGGGGCAGCAACTGAGGGATTTAATGGTTTCTTTGCTCAGAGGTGGAGAAAAAAAACGAGCTCTAATGTCTCTTAGCTGTATAGATATGATGAAGGTTTATGTGCATTAAGCATTTGGATGTGTACCCTGTTTGTCAAAGTGTCGTAACATGAGAGATTCTTGGTAATAATTCATTTCCAGTGCTCTGTTTTGTTTCTTTTCCCCACCACAGAGATTAATATATGCCTTTTATTAAATACAGCCATTAATATTTGAATACCACAGTTTGGCTCAGGGGCGTTTTGAACCAAGGAAAAGCAGAGTTGGAAAAATTAAAGCCTTGGATTTCAATTTAAAGAGCAATCTCCTCTTTGTGCTTCGGCTGTCTGAGGATGGATGGATGTAAAGTGAACTCTTGTTATCTTTATTTGTGATGCAGGATGCCAATTAGCTGCTAACAGAGGGAGCACTATCGGCATGTAGGGGTCTACATGTACTCACGGGGGGCTTGCGGTGTGTGTATGTGCATACGTGTGTGTATAGTTATGCAGCCCCCACCCCACCCCGCCTTTCCCTGTCCTTCCCTGACCCCCTACTATCTGTACACAAAAAAAGAAGCAATATACAGTACACCTATACAGACAGTCACCTTTGTCGCTGATAGACAACTTACACACTGATGTTTATGGGTGAGGACAGTGTCTGTATGTGTTTTAAGAAAAGAAGGTAATTTTCATTGGGATGAAAATAATAATTGAATTTATTTAAATAGAGTTTGGATTGTAGTGTGTGTGAGTCTGCACATACAGTATGTTCGTGTGTGTATATATATTCACCTGACACTGAATTGAACTAACCTGATTTACACAGAGCTGGTTTGACTTTAATTAAATTGTGTGTGTGTGTGTGTGTGTGTGTGTGTGTGTGTGTGTGTGTGTGTGTGTGTGTGTGTGTGTGAGAGAGAGAGA
>JBBMJY010000005.1:15297840-15316676 GCA_037833715.1 Toxotes lorentzi
GGTTTCCAGGAAACCTTTAATAGTTAGGTCCTCTCCTCCCCCCCCCCCCCCCCCCCCCCCCCCCCCCCCTTCCCCCCCTACCCCCACCCCCCAGGGCTGAGCTGATTAACAGTAATAGGGAACAACAATGCATGATAATATGAATTATAATGGACCAATGGAGGCGGCCTTTGGCTCAACGCTCCATATGAGGCCCGATGGCACAGTGATGCTGTATATGGGCCCTACAGGGACAGGGCCAGACAAAGAGAAAACATGCCAGACAGTAGGTTAATGTAAGTGGAAAGGACATGGGAGGCCTAGAGGGGGTTTATAGGTCCTTAACATCGTCCACTCACACACAGATGAGGAAATTTGTTTAATTTGAACAGTAAATATGCAGTGTATGCACATTAGTGCAGTGAGGTCAGTCTTTAGCTTCAGCTTTCGTATCTTTATACCTAACAAATGAATGACACTCAACCTAAAAACATAGCATTTTTCTGGTTCCTGAAAAGTTGATTTTTTTTTTTATTTATTTATTATTATTTTTTTAGAGATTATGTGGTTTTGAATTCAGCCAAGTGTGGTCACAGTGTTTTGTTTTTGCAACAGTTACTGGCCTCCTCTCTCCTCCTGCTTCTCCCCCGTTTCCTTTCGATGGCCAACTGTTGTTCTGCCACCCCCTTCTCTGGCCAGTGCTCAGGGGTGGTCACTACCAGACGGTGGATAGAAGAGAGCCGGGAAGGGGTAATGAGTTTCAGGAGAGATTTTAACACTAGTGATATACAGTACAGTGAATTGCCTAAGAGACACACACACACTGACTCTGAGATTGAAAGTCTTATCCCAAGTGACTCCCTACTTGTCTCACTGAGGAGAGGTGAAGAGGTCAGACTATTTACTCTGGAGAGAATCCCTCTCTGTCTTTGGTCCAAACACACTCACACACTCCCACACACATACACACTAAGTGAAATAGACAGAGAGAGACAGAATCTGTCCCCTTTCACCTCATCTATCATCCAACAAATTGGACTCAGTCTCCCATGCAGAGTGTGGTGTCTGATTATAAGGAGCTGTAAGAGATGGAGCTGACAACTTACGGATATTAATGAGACTCATCTACTGATATTTCTCTCACTCTCTCCAACTCCTTTGCTCTGTTTTCCTGCTCTTCTTTTCTTTGCTCTGTTCATTTCTCTCAGTATTTCTATCAGTCTCTCACTGATGGATGAACGACTGTCAGGGCTGTGGGTTGATGATGAAAATAAAACAAGGAAAACTGATGGCCTGTGTTAATTATCCTGAGTGTTTCACATGTGAACTGAGAAAACACACGATTCATGTGCATGTTAATGGTTTCTTAACTTCAGTGATGCTGATGGTTACATTCTACGCTGACTCTTACACTAGTGAGAATAACAAATCTCATGAAATCTCACTAAAGTGAGAGAGAGCATTGCAACTCACACATCTGGTGCTGCTGTGAGACCTTCAGAGACAAATACTTGAGTGGATGTCCGCTGTTCATCACAGACACTTTACACCTTGGCCAAAAACTTGTGTGGATTTCTCCCTTCTGGCAGGCACTGAAGAGCAGCGAGCGCCAAAACAAGCAGGCGCAAGAGCTGTTTCTTCCCACAGGACATCACTCTCATAAACAGTTAACTCAGTCATGTGAAGGTCTCCCTGCGGTGTCTGTGCAATACCCAGCAATTACTGTGAAATTACTATTGTCATAGCTGCGCGTGTACAGGAGATGTATATATTGTGCTGTAAATAATATTCTTTTAGTTTTAAAATATTTTACCAGTTTCACTTATAATCGAGCTTGTGTAGACATGACATAGACATGAATACAGCAACCTCCATATTTAATTTACAGTACCACTGCACTATTTATCCCAGTGTTCAGTGACTGCTCTTACACTTTCAGTCTACATACAGTAAATGGCAAGTCCCATAACCTTGTAAGCTGTAAGTTCCCATCATACAGCACCTTTGGTCTACTCTTTGTTTGTCTACATTACTATATATTTCTGCTTATTTACCTGTTTAATTATGGTTTCATTTTTTTTTGTTTGTTCTGATGGCTCACACAGTGGTGAGTTAGGCATCTGAATCTTTACTATTACAACAGTATGACCAGGAAACTCATCATCATCATCATCTGCCGCTTATCTGGGTCCAGGCCCAGGTCGCAGGGGCGACTCCTGCCCAGTCCACAAAGCACCGAAGTCCTAAAGCACCTCCCACA
Source organism: Toxotes lorentzi (assembly GCA_037833715.1). Taxonomy (NCBI): domain Eukaryota; kingdom Metazoa; phylum Chordata; class Actinopteri; family Toxotidae; genus Toxotes; species Toxotes lorentzi. The sequence goes on from JBBMJY010000005.1 coordinate 15,300,080, forward strand.
GGTGATGAGCCCAAGGGAGGTGGGGCTCAAACCCACGACCCCGAGAGAGTGAGTCTCGTGCTCTACCAACTAAGCTGAGCTAACCAGGCGGCTGACCAGGAAACTAACACTGCCAAACCTGACGTCTCTGGCTCCATCTGATGGAGATTACAGGACATTGCTTTCTCTCTGACTGAAGATACAGAAATTATTAGGCTTTTGATTACATCACTGTCCAAATTAAGTGCTCTAAGACAGTGGTGGATCGGCATCCTTCGGTATCAAATCTAATATTTTCATTATCCAACACCACTATATCAAGTAGGCATGTTTACAAATACATGCCTCCACTGCCTGTACAATGCAGGTACGACATTTTTAGCCAAACTGGTTAAAACATACAGGGACATCAGAGGCATCTACTCAACATTTTGAAGAGTGCAGTCACTTTACACAAATACTTTTCTATGTAAATATCTGTGTTTATTACAACATTTAAATATGAGGCCTTGCTGAATGAGTCTGGTTTGTTCAGCACTTGGTTAACAGAAATAATTCTTTTTGAGAAAAAGAAAATTTAATGTTGAAGAAAATGAATAAAATGGTAATCTACACACATAAAAAAACACAAATGGCACAATGTCACACAATCATGATCATTAATGAGAACACTGTCTTGCTTTGCAGGTGAAAACAAAAATGTTTTGTAAAAGATCTCCTTTGACTTCTGTAACTTGTAGTCTCTGTGTTGTGTCACAACAAAAAAAAAAAAATCAGGGGGAAAAAATCTTCTCAAACAAACAGCTGCAAAAATAAAAATCAATATCTGTATTTTGTAGAATAATCCTTAGGAGACACCACCAGACCCCGTCCCTTCCTTGCTCCTCTGTACACTGTTTCAATAATGTCTATCATCTCCTGCTTGTCCTCCATTGTCCAGTTGATCTTGTTGTTGTTACCAGTGCCCAAATCAATCATGATGTGTTTGTTCCTGAGGAAAACCAAGAATAAAAATAAAAAATATGAGAACGGCAATTACAGTAACTGGTTCATTTAAATAATAATCCCTTTAATAATTTACATACTGATACTGTGCAGTCTAGACAATGAGTGCCTCACCTGAAAAAGAACATGACGGTGCAGGGATCGTACAACTCGTACATCTTGTTGAAGTCAGGCACTTCTGTGATGTCCACCAGGTAAATGACGGCAAAATTCTTTACCTGTGAGAAGACATGTAGACAGGTATTATAAAGGTAAACTTTATATACAGAAATGTACATTCAATATAACAGATACAACCTCGTGACTAGGAATGATCTACTTCAGGTGTAAACAAAAGAATTACATGTTAGACTTTAACTGGTGCAGAGATACTGCTCATGAAAACAAACCTACTCTGTCTTTTCATTACCTGCAGTTTCTCACCTTTCCAGCGTAGTGGTTTTAAAACGAACAGGCAAGCTTAAATAGGCTCACAAAGGGACGCAGGTTATATCATTAAGAAATTACTGCTATACGTAAGCTTTTTAACAGCCTTAATATCTTTGGGCAGCATGTCCTGAAATGATGTTGCTCTACAAACTGCTGACCAAGAGCAAGACAAGCTGACATAACATACTGCAATTGGTATCTTATTTGTAAAATCAGCAATAAACTGCCAAGAGCAGCAAACACAGTGATGAAAATAATGATGAATCCTCACATCACTTAGCAGCCAGTAGAGTCTGCACAAGAGAAAATCTACAGACCATCGCAGGTACATGTAATGTGTAACAGTCAAATGGAAGTACAGTGTGTCAGCTGCTTTCTGTATGTAAAGTGACATTTGTGATTACTACAAATTGTGATCACAATAAAAGTTGTTTTCCATCCCTGCTGATATGGAACAAGTTGTTGGTTGGAGGAGGGATATTTGCAGTTTATAGTAAACGTGCTTAATGTGTAATACAACATTTTACTGAGATAGAAGGAATGAGTTTAACTTGGCTGGCTTCTGTTGCTGTTCGTGTTTGACTTAATGTTACCCCCTAAGGTCAAGCAGTCTGGCATTTACTAACATAAGGTACAGTTACTACCACAGCACACCAGCAGGCGGTGCTACCGAGCAGGTTTTACAGTCTATGGATTAGACGCTGAGGGTGAGCTAATGCTAATACCCCAACACACACGGTGTAATGGACAGACAGTATTCAAACCTTTTCGGCGATGCTGTACAGGACCTCGTCCATTTTCATGCACGTCGGGTCCCAGTCGTGTCCGAAGCGGATCACAAGAACTCGGTCCTCCTCAGACAGAATGGCTTGGTCAACCTGCCAGCCATTATGGAGATGCGGGAGCATATACGACATCTTGGTCCTGAGTTGTCGTTCCCCAAGCTGAAAACCAACACATTTGACTTTAGTTTCACATAATTTGAGAGGCAGAGAGAGTAATGTTCTGAAAACATCCAGAAAAAGCATCAGGATGTAAGCTCGTAGTGTGAGCAGGGATGTGCAATTAACCTGTCGATACTAGCGAGCTTGAAGTGGCGTTAGCTAGCCAAAGCAAAGTCTGGAAGGGGAAAGAATAAAAACTTACTAGATGAGAATTAACAGAAAAATGAAAACGCAGACACTTAGCCTACCTCGAAATACAAATGAACGTGTTATATAGTGAAGTAAATGCTCTGCTTAGTAGAAATGTAGATTGTTAGCCAGCAAAACCCTGGTGGCTGCCTCTGTGTATCCTTTTCGCCAGTTGTACGTTGCCGTACTCACGCCGTCACCAACGAGCGACGCAACTTGTTTACGTCACACGTCCGTGTATTTTTGTTTTTAGATTTCACAGAAAGATTTCGGAACACAACATTTATTTTAAAAACATTTAAGTTTAGGGATTCTTAAGAAACCTAATTTGTAAGAATTCTGTAAGATAAATAATTAATAAATAATAATAATAATAATTAAATTTGTGAATTATACCCTCAATAAGTTTGTAATTAACAGGGAAAGAAACAAAACATAATTTCACGTGGTATATAATCTGATCCAAAATACTTATACTTTACTCCCTCAATATACATTATTTAAGAAAGTGAGAAGAATTTCACCGTGAACCTCTCCAATCAATGCATGGCCTTTACAAAATGGTGAGAAACATATTACTCAAATTAGTCTCTTAAATGAAGAGAGCTCAGCTTGTCAGTTAACAGTTGCCCTTCAAATGCTGTCTCTTACTGGAGATAGTCTTTCCCTTTTGCTATTAGGGGAAAAAAACCTTCTGTGACTCTTATATATTTGTAATACCACCTATGGCCAAAGAAATACCAAGTTACAATCTCTGCAAAACCGGGAGTAAATTGAAAGATGACATTTCCTCAGATTGCTCATTTTGCAACAAACACAATGAACACGCGATCCACATTGAGCCATGTCCCTGCATGCCCACTTCGAGGGAGGTATTACTTATCTTCTGTTTTCTCTTCACTGATAGCTTCAGGAATCAGCTGTCTTCTTTTTGGATTGTAATACTTTAAAGTCTATAATAGATGATGCCATTAAACTTCTGTACTATGGTGGCAAGTGAAACATTTAAAAATAAGTACTTCCAAGCAAACTGTAAACTGGACTTAAATATTATACTATAAATTATTCATCCATGCAGCACAGAGACATAAAGACAAAACATTTATTGTTGTGCAATTCATTACAGTACAAATACAAAATACAATGAACAAAGGTTCAAAGGTTATAGGGAAATTTTCCAGTCTATGACATAGCAGCATATTATGGCACTCCTTAGAGAGAGTATGAATCATCATTAGATATGTCTGAACCTATCCGTAATTCCACCACTAAACTACACAGACCACATTACTGTGGCTCTGAACGACCAAGTGATTGACTGTCTATTTCATGTTAGACTATTTGGTCTAGGACACATGATTGTTTAACAAACAACAGTGATAGCCAATTTTGCAATAAAATTAAGATCTATTTCCTAACTACCATCAACACTGTAATCATCCCTTAAAGCTGATATTGGCATTTTTTTTTTTCTGCACGGCTGCTTTTCACATTGCGCAACATCAGCCTTCAGCTTTCTGATCAAGTCTTTGAAAAGGCATCAACCTAAATCTCCGCTGAAAAGAGACTCTACCACCATGTTGGTTATACGAGTCCTCTGATATAAAACCACGCCCTGCTCTGCAAAACGGTTCAGTTCAGATCCCGTCGTACATGAAGCCTCTTTTAGGCCAGCAGGTGGCATAAGGAACATCCACATACTTTCTGGAGACAAAATGTCTCGGCCAGTGGTTCTTTGAACATCCCACAACGTCTAGAGAAACATATCCAAAGTCCATCGCCGTTCCATGAGGCAATATGAAAAATCTGGCACACAATAATGTCTTACAATCCCTGAGGAGCGCTGATGCTCGGCTGGAACAGACAGTGTTGGGCTGAGGTCAGGACACACAGTGGACCACAGTGATGTACAGCTGATTGAAACTGTACTCTTGGAGCTCCTAATCCGCAGGATGCTCCGGACACGAGCGATTCACCTCAAACCACTCATCTATACACCTGAAAGAGGAAGAGGAGGACAACAGGGAAGTTTGTCTCTTGTGTTTTAAGAAAGATAAAAACAGAGCTGGATTTAGATGTCACAGAAATATTTCTCTTTATTTTTAGATACATTATCTAAAGATTTACTGTACTTCCCAAAATGTCAAACTACTCCTTTAAATAAATGAATAGTAAGTGACACAGTGTGCAAGAGTGTTTTTTTTTTTGTTTGTTTTTTTTTTTTACTTTAACTCAAGTTGAGATACTTTTAATTGTCATAATAATTATAAAGTTTTATAATTAGTTAAAGTGTTACTCATTCTCCATCCCCCCGTATCCTAAGAAACCGTTTTCTCATCAGTGTATTAGATGGCTGTCACCTGTTTGATTTGGTCTGTTCCCATTTTTGGGGAGATTGGAGATTTTCTGCATTATGTTTTGAATGTGCAGAAAAATTTAAATCAGCTCCTATACAATGTAATATGGCATTACTAATAAGGCACAGTTTGACGTTTTGGGAAATACGAGTGTTTACTTTCTTGCTGAGTGTTTGATGAGAGTTTGATTCGCTTCCTCAGGAAGTTGCAGTTGTTTCAAACTTAGTGTACTTTATGCATTTGTCCAACTATTATCAACTATTAGGGTTTTTTTCTTCTTCTGTGGTTTTGTGTGTATTAGTTACCCTTTATGGTAGATACAGAGGCAGGGCAGTCTGGCAATGGTGTCTCCCTGCTCCAGCTCATCTAAACAGATGGCACATTCCCCAGAGTCTCTGGACAGGATGTCCTCTGAGAAAGACAATACAGAGACACACTGAGCAAAGAGCTTTCTCGCACACCAAACCTTGTATCAGATGTTCAGTTCAGGCACTGAATCCTGCAAAACCATCTGTTTAACCTTTGGGACCAGAATATCAGCTCTCAGCCCATGAGAGTTGGTAATCCTGTACAGGGTTGAGGATAGGGAAATATGCAGTCTGCAATTGTGGGACTAGGTTGTGTTTTTTTGTGGAGCGCAGTTTCACTTTTTATTCTTTGTGTGTACAAATACAAATTCAATGGAGTATTTTAAAAACAGGAAGAGAAAACTGAATCTCTGATCAGATGACACTGAGAACAGGTAACAATACAGTTTTCTTTTCAGTGTCACATGCTAATCTGCATATTCAATTGTGACAGGCCCTACTGTCAATACAGAAGGTGAAGGAGTAACTAGGACATTTTGTAGCCTTTCATGTGCTCATATTAGAATGAATCCTGTAGGAGAGGAGAGATGCACTCATCCAAATGTACTCAAATATTTGCATGAGTTAGGTGAAGAATAAAGTGATGACTGTATAGGTTTTACACATCTGCTCGCCTGTGATAAGATAAAACACATGAGCTGCAGCCTCTCTCTCTCTTTCTCTCCCTATATGAGAGCTGAAAGCAATCTACTCTTGTTTGTATACATGCAACATTAAAAGCAGGGAAGTCTCTACATGCAGAAAGTGTGTGTAGTGACGGCTGTATGTGTACAGACAAGATGTGTTTGCCTTTCCTGTGTGTGCACAACACAGCCTCTCACAAAGACACAGTCTGCACGCCTGTGAGTGGCTGCATAGATGTGCAGCTGATTTGATCTCTTCATGCTGCACTGTTTAACGTCCTTGTGCAGGTGCATTTCCGTGGATAACTTTATTAGTCTATCTAAGAATCATTTAATACAAGACCTTAGACATGAATTCGTTATCATCCCTAATTTTGGCTTAGTAAGGGACATGAATAAGAATATTTTGGTACTGCATTTAAGTACAATTTTGAGGTACTTGTACTTTATTACTTCCATTTTGTGCTACTGTATACTTCTACTGCATTACATTTACAGAGGCAAATACTGTACTTTCTATTCCATTACATTTATGTGACAGCTAGAGTTGATAGTTACCTTGCAGATTAAGATTTTCCATACCATACCACTGGGTGTGTTCAGAAGTGCAAATTGTTGCACCTATAACTGCATCCTGGAGTACGCATGTACATCACTGCAGCAGAAAGATCAGCAAAAACAAGATTTTCACATCTTCACATCTTTGTATTGCTGCTTTTACTTTAGTAAAGAATCCTACCACCTCCTCTATCAATGGACAGAGTATTCTGGTCTTAGCCTTCTGACGCACTTTCATTTACCTTTGTGATTGTTTAGTTTCACATGTTGTTTGTGTGTCTATTTTAAGCAAAAAATAAAAAGTGAAACTGAGGAACTGGGGGATGTGATAGGTCACTGTGGGCAAAAAGCAACACCAAACACTTCAAGTTTCAGAACCTCCCAAACCCCCTTGTACTTCCAACCCTGATTTCTTACTGTTGTAGGTAAGGCGCGTTTTGCTGAAACACATGAGCAGGTGCTTCTCTATTTCATCTGATGCCATAAACTTGGAGCAGACTGGACAGTGGAAGCCTGGGAGGAAAACACAAAAAAAGAACATGAGGACCCAGATGTGCCGGCGTCTCTCTCATAACCTTTTATTGATATGTAAACAAGAGAGGGCATGGGACTGTCTGCATGAGCTCGATCTTAAACAGTCTTACACGGCCTAACACCTGCATCTGCCATCTCTCTGTCTGCGATAAACAATCTGTGACAATCTGCTCTAGCACAATGTTTAGTTGTCATTGCGCATTACAAACTAACTGTAAACACATCCCCAAGCTGTGATAACGTAATATTTATTGCACAAAATATGATATAAATATTATATCATTCATAATTTGACCCATGCATACCGCCCCGACCCTGTGTCAGCATCTCATCTGCACAAAGGCCAGGAGCTTCTTGACCTGAGATAAGCTAACCTCCTGTTTAACATTATAACACCGCAGTCACAAAAAAGGACAACAACTGCATCCTACATGCAGGCAGTCATTATCTCTGTGTCTGCTGTGAACCTCATGTTTGTGTCATGTGTTTGTAGGGGAGGTGACAGCCTGTGGACATGATGTCGGCCCTGCAGAGACAAAATCACATGGATCTAATGAGCAAAGGTTATTGATGAGGCTATAAATAAAAGGACGTCCTCTTCAAGGAAATTACCTCTGCCAGTAACCAGAAGGAGGGGGGACTAAAATTGTTATGTATTCTCACTGACCACGTTGAGATAAAAGACAAGCCATTATTTCCAAGAGCTCCAATACACAGCAATATAAGGATTCAGGAAAACATTAGAAAATGTTTTGTTTTTCCCAATAACATGGACGTTAAAGACGTCTAATGGTCCTGTTCTGTTAGTCTGAGCCCTGTTTTGTTGTGGTCTGGCCTGGAGACAACCCACCAGTTGTGAAACAGCTAGACTTGTGGATTCAGGAAGTTTCTGTGCATGTGTGTGTGCATGTGTGTGTGTGTGTCAGGCAATGTGTAACCAGCAGGAAGCTCTTATCTGCTGACCTACATAATGCACTCTTCCCTCTCAGCTGCAGTGAAAAACAGGCCAGTATTACAAGACAGAGAAGAAGAAGAAAGACTCCTAAAAACAGTCACTTGGTACAGTAGAGCCACCTGTGGCTACAATAAAAGTGCAGAAGTGACAAACAAAGGGTTCAGTCATCAGACGGCTATCACCATATGCCAGGTATCACATGTCAAATGGAAAAACACTCAGCAGCTCTCACAACTGTTATGTATACAATTTAGGGTATCTTGCAGGAGTGCCATAAACATATGGTAGCAAACATGAAGTAACATGTTGACTCTGAAATCATACTGGGTGCCACAGGCAGTGAAAATACCTGAAATATTAAACTTCCGCCACATTAGATAAAAATATGGACGCCGAATGAGTTAAGGGCAATAGAATTTGAATTAAGAGCAATAAACACATTAAACATATTTAAAGAGATAGAATAAAGTATGTCTCACCTCTTCACTTGCAATGTGTACTTGCACAAAAAAGACATCATAAAGGTTTGAGATATAACTTGTTATTCGTACCAATGTGACTGCGATCCTTTCAGATGTTTTATGGGTTTATTATTCTGAATTTAGCCCATGTGTTACCGTCTTACCTCCCAGCAAGTGAGGGGAAAAGTGAGCCGGTAACGACCCTATGAGCAGCCTGTGGCCCTCAGGAGGCAGCTGGACCTCATCGTCACCGTCCGTGGCATCGAGACTCTGATTGAGTCCGTGTGAGCCTGACCTGCCGCCGGCCGGTATACTGAACCCGGAGCTGGTCGGACCTCCACCCGTGTACCGGATCCGTGGGCCATCGGGTCCATTTGTGTACCTAAACCCCGCAATCCTTTCCCCGCCGCTGGAGTTTCCAGATGGGAGATCGGAGCTGGAATAAGCCCGAGTTCTGCCATCAAATACAGGGCTGCTCTGTTTGGCCCCCATGCTGTCTCAGACTCACCTCCTCAAGGTTTTGAGTGCGCTTTAAAGTTTTTAGACACGACACATGGTTACAGTGAGTCCTGAAGAGCTGACACCAACAAAGGAAATAAAACCTAACAAACGAACAACAGTAAAGGTGAGCAGATCCAACATCTCAAAGTTTCATGGTGCGCTCTGTGCGTAAAGTGCGCTCTCTCTGACGCATAACTTAATTTCCAAATGGTTGTTTTGTTTTTCTTGGCAGTGCCCTTCCCCTTTTTACAACAAAGGAAAAATTAAAAAAAAAAAAAAAGATAAAATCTCTTCAGTTAAACCCCCTCCGTTTCTCCGCTTCAGACGAGCACGTAACTGCAAGTGTTGACCCACAGCTAGTCTGGTTCAAGTTTGTTTTTGAACTAAACTGTGGTCGTCTGGAAAGAAAAATAAAAGCAATGATTGCCCTCCTCCTTCTATGAGGCAGCTCCGTCAAACTACTCAAAGTCCACCAGAATAAGATCAGTTTGCCTTCAAATTAAAAGTTTTGAATTGTGCAAAAATAGAAAGACAAAGGTTACTCTAATGTAGAATATGTGTATGGAATAAATGCTCAGTATTATGTAGTATGTAGAAAGCTTGAATGTCTGTTATTGAGCTTCTCTTCCTTCCTTCATTGCTGTCACACTGCACTTTAAGGATCATTGTGCGTGTTGAGTGGTTTTGCATAAGCTCATCATATGTCTTTGTGTGTAAAATCTTCATTGTAGTAACCAGTAACTAGCTGTCAAATAAATGTAGAGGAATAAAAAGTGACACATCTACCTCTTTAAAAGTTGTGGAGTTATGTAAAATGACATGTAAACATGAAAATACTCAAAAAATACCTCAAATTTGTACATAAGGACGGTGTAACATATATATAGAAATACTACAAATGCTCCCAGCTTGTAGCCAGAGAACATTCACCACTGAAATGCTTTTCAATAGACCCCTCTGTAGCTTTTATTTTGAAGGCCACATCTTTGTTTCCTGTCTTGGCCTTCTCAGACTCCAGCTTGACGCAGCCTTGACTGGGCGCGTCAGGTGGCGCGTGACGTCAATCCCAGTAACACCAGCGGGCTGTTGGCACAGCGGGAGGTCACCAGTCCACTGTGTGATATGAAAAGCCCTCCTTGAACGCTTTGTGTCTCATTAACTCCAGGCCATTAAGAAAACACACACACGCCTGTGGAGCTTTCTGTTCACACGGTTTATTGAACAATTTCACACACATCTGAGGGCAAACAGAAGATACACTGCATGAGAAACATTCAAAGAGGCAATAAAAAGACAAAACATTTACAAGCCAAAGTAAATGGGCTAAATATAAAGATAAATCTGATACAGTCTTGCATGTGGATCGAGTGGTTGAAGGCGAAAGGGGCCTGAAGCATTGCAGTGCACTGGATGTGACATACAACAACACACTTTCAGATTAGAAATAACAGGGCAGACAGAGGGTGTCTGACAATAAATCTCTCTTCCCTCTGATGTCACACTCAGGGGTCTGGGTGTGCACTCATATTTACGGTCAGGAGGAAACCTTGGATGAAGCAGAGAAATTCAAAACAACACACGCAAGAGATTCGGGGCTAAATTTAAGAGAGCATCTCAACGGATTGTGCTGAGAAACGAGGGCAAACTGTGAACCACCAGCGACCAGGAAGACTATGGGACAGAAGAACCAAGGGTGTCATGTGACAATGAGACACCCAAACAAGGAAGTGTTTAAGCTGCAGCGTGAGCCTTTGTTGTGATGGTCATATGATAGTAACACTGATTAAAAACGTCCTCATAAAGGGACTTTTAACTCTCGGAAACACTATGAAACACGCCTCCAAAATATGATCCATGCTACTGTAAAAGCTGCACGCTTTGATTTCCACATGAGGAGCAAATGTGTGAAATGCTTTTGACTGTAAACCTACACAACTAAAACGGGATAATCTCAGAGCTGCCCCACCTGAATCTATGTCACGAATGTACATCCTCGCTCCTCAGTTCCCTCCTTCTTTCCCTCCATGAAGTGGAAAGTTTTACCCCTCTTTGTTGCTAGAACTCCCTCCTTCCCTGCCTCCTTGCGTCACTCCGGTTGCCTCACGTAGCCACAAACCGTTAGTTTTCACCCATTCATCTTTCATCTAGCTCTCATGTATCTGTGTCAACAGACGGGCAGAGAAAGTAGGTTATCTGTCACATTCGTCTCCAAAAGCCACGGGGGAAGTGTGTATTGCGGTAACATCTGACTGTTTTTCTGCATAACAAAGCCAGCTGAGGCCAATGTAATATTGCTGTGCTGTGGAACTTTAACTAACCAAATGGTGAATGATTATGATTCTTGCATTGTACATGGCTACAGCTCACGTAGCCCTAATGTCTGTGTGTGTGTGTGTGTGTGTGTGTGTGTGTGTGTGTGTGTGTGTGTGTGTGTGTGTGTGTTTGTGTTTAGTAGGGGTCAACAAAGTGCAACAGAGTGCACTCTTTGGGAAGCAAAGCCACTGAGACATTCAAGAACATGGTGGTGCATTTTTAGCAAGTTGACTGTAAGTATGCATGTGTATGTGTGCGAGTGTGTTTGGACAAGAGTGTGTAATTAAGTGTTTGGGGGATGATGAGTCGAAACCCAGGGCTCTGCCCCAGCTGCAGGCCTCTTCTTGCAACTCATCACTGCTGACTGACCCCCATCTGCTGTTGGTCGGGCCCCGGTTCCCCCTCCATGTCAGTGTGGTAATGCTCAAAACTGTCATCTTCTATGTCTGGAAGACCCAACAGCTAACAGAGGGAGAGAGAGGGAAAAAGCTGTGTTAGAGACAATTGCTTTCTGTCAGGTTAATGATGCCTTGTTTATCAGCAAACATGCATCAAGTACAAGGTAGAACATAACCACAGGCCTTAAAAACTGGGTCACTCCACTACACTAAGGATCGCATCGATCTCTTAAATACCCTTTTTTTAATTTAATTTTTAATTTACTCCTGAAAACACACTGAAAATGTAAAAGGAATTATCCGACTTTTAGGGAAATATTATGGTTTGATTTCTTGCTCAGAGTTAGAAGCAAAGACTGGTAACACTCGAATATCTGCACAGTAAATGTGAAGCCACAGCACATCTAATTAACCTGTGGTATCTCGTGAGTTTAATCAACACAAAAACCGAGGTTAAAAAAATTGCATGTTGTGGCTTTCTGTGGGGTAATGGGTGAGACTGTTTCTTGGCCGGGTGAAGTAACTTCCTGGAGCTTTGCTGTCACTGTAAGGTTGCCAGACAAGCAGGTGTGACCTTGGGGAGTTACTGTGCCTGTGATATAACGTGTTAATCAGTGAGCTTCAGGCAGACAGCTTTTGTAATCTTAGAACAGGGCCAGGCTAACTGTTTCCCCGTGTCTCCAGTCTTTATGTTAAGCTATGCTAACCAGCATGCAGACATGACCGTGATATTGATCTGAACTTTAGGCTGGAAACCAAATGAGCCCTGTAATGTTGACATATTCCTTTAATCTAAATCATGGTGTTTGGTAAAAGGTGAAAAGTAAAACCCCCACACTGAGGACATTTAACGGCTCTTAATTTACATATTGATTTGATATGGGGGACAGATCCATTAATTATTGATTTGGGGTTAGGATTTGGTTTATATATGATGTCTGAAATATCTTCAGGTGTCATTTAACAGTATTTATCTAGTATTTATGTATGTAATAGATTTACACAGATTTTGAGAAAAATTTTGCTTTTTCTTATATTAACTAAGGGATAATGGTGTTTTAATGGCTAATGAGTACGATGCAAAAACCCTTTAAAGGTTACCAAGCAGAAAAAATCAAGGGCTTCAACTTCAATATGATGAGTGGTGTTTGACATGATGTTTTGTCTGTACCAGAGAGAACAGGATGTAATAGACCCAGACAGCAACAAGCAGAGGTCACTGTACTGATGACGATGCAGCGTGTGAGAAAGTAAACTGTGACTCTTGGAGCGTAAACTCCTTTTATGGTTTCTTACGGGCCTGAAGGACGTGAAGACCTTCTCCAGCACCTCCAGAAGAGTCTTCTTCCCGCAGGAGGAGATGTAGTCCTGGGCCAGCTGTAGAAAGGGAAGGCAGTCCTCACTCTCGCTCCACACATGCTACACACACACACACACACACACACACACACACACACTGATTAACAAACATCGCTCCTCCTATTTCATTATTTCGAAGCAGTGATAAAAGAAACAGTGCATAAACCATGTTAAGGTTAAGGGTAAAGGAATCAATATGCAGGTGATGCAGTAACACCACACTTCCTCCACCACTGTAGCCTCACATTGGTTGTATAGTGATATACAACTCACAGAAATTAATGAGTAAATAAGTAAAGCTGGGTGAGGGGCAGCACAGCAAAAAAAAAGAAACTAAAACAAAGCAATTAAGCAAGCTAAAGAGACGTTTCTTCAAGGACATAGAGCAGACAAAGGAGTGAAAATTACACTTTGCAATAAGATACACAAAGCCATGATTATTTACCAAGGAACATATAAGGAACTGACTGGACAATGCAAGTGGCTCTTTGATAACTCTGAATCAATTATATAATAATAAATGACATAAGACAGTCTGCCACATAGTATGTTAATGAACCAGTGTCAAATGATTAACTCCTTCATCATTCTACATACTAACCACTTCTTCATGAATCATTTCTCTTTAACTCTGAATTAGAAGCTAAATCAACCCAAAACAAAAAACAATGATTATTTCCTTTTCCCACGCAGCAAATTCAGAAAGTACTAAAATCTGGAGTAAGGCAAGAAAGTGTGAAAGAGTTACACTCCTGGAGTTTATTTTATAACTCTGAGTACAGTTTGTGATAAGGTGTACACCCATGTTGAGTTGAATTTTGGAGTTTATTCCCTGGTGTTCAGGATTTGGTTTTAACACTGCCCCTGGAGTTCACGACGCAGGAATGAGCAGCACAGGGAACATTGTGACAAGGCTGGTAAGAGCATGATTTTTATCAAAAAGTACTTTAAATGCGTGATATGTTGTCATTGTTCTCACTTTATCTACTTATATAGTACCACTAATGACTGTAAACGTGATGTTGAATGTAACCCCATTGCTTTTACTCCATTATTTAGAGCAAGTAGCTCCCACAGCATTTGTTAGCCAACTGTCCCTAGGTGCCATTGTGGAGCTGTTAGCTTTCATTCAAATGTTAATGTCGGCCATACTGTCTGTGGCGTGTGATGTGTCTGTATGACAGAACTGACTAACTGTTTGTTGTATAAGCTTCACAAATTAATGACGACGCGCATCTTGAAGGTAATTAATACTGTTTTGGAAATAACCATCCAACATGGCTTAATAATGAATACGAGACATCAGACTAATCGTTCTTATTGTTTAATTATGAAGAATTATCACACACACAATAGAAGAAAAGCTTGCATGTTAATTGACAGCCTCTGAACATCATTTAACATGTAAATGCTTGCCTGAACATTTTAACACAAACATTCAACATTCACACTTTTTTTTCCACTCTGCTGCGCATTTATACAGCCGTATTTCACATATGTCTGTGACAGGCATATGTGAAATATGTAGTTCCTACCAACTGGGTACCATTTAAACAATATCCCGATAGTATTGTTACTTTCCTCTGTGTTCCTGTTAATGATAAACTACACATTTATCCAAAATGTTTGGTGGTCATTTCCCCATAAAACTAAATAATATAATAATGAATAAATTTTAACTCTAAAAAGTGTAAATAAAACACATTTTGAGTGTTAGGTGTAAACACTGGAGAAGAGTTTATATCGAAATGAACTAAATTTTAGAGTTAATCTCTACTCTGTGAGGGATGAGTATTTTAACACCAGGAGGAGTTCAAGTTTAACTCTGCTTCAGAGTTAAAAATTCAACTCCAGGAACAGAGTTATTTTAACTCTGTCATAGAGTCTATTCGATGGTCACACATGTACACTCAGAGTGAGCTGATTTTAACTCACACAGAGTTTATTCCAGAGGCTAAAATTTGCTGTGCACACACACAATACAATACTAGCTAAGAGAAGGGAATCATTAATTCATGATTATCTCAGCATCACTTATATCATTTACAAAAACAGAGCGTTATCCCACCCAACAAGAAGCAACTGGGTCTTTGTTCAGGACTTTGTGTGCCTTATTTTGAAGTGTTAAGCAACAAGACAAGTGCTTGCTCTGGCACACTCATCAGATGAACATCCATACGCGCATGTGCCAGCTCAGCACAAAGTCTTTTTACTTTACTGTAGCCAAGATAACGCTTTCCTACCTCAAGGCTTGTGTAGTCTGAGGGCTGTGATCAGTTTAAAGCTTGAGGTTAAATTCTGGCCTCAAGGCCAAGTCAGCAAAATATTTGCATCCTCATGGCCAATAAAACAGCATTAAGCGATGACAAGCTGTAAATCCTTGGTATCAGATATAAGAGCTCTCGGTGGATTAAAATGAGCTTCCTCATTAGTGCAAGTTTTCGGCTCCCTCAAAGCACTGACAGGACTTTTTAGATAAACATCACTGCTTGATATAGGGCCACTGGAGCAATTCCACCTCACTTAGTTTTAGTGTTGTTTAATTGGAGTCTAAAGGCCGTACTGTTGGGTTATGCTGTTGGGTTATGTATTAGCTAATGTCATTAGGAAATCTGGCCAAGTGTGCTGAATTACCTGGAGGAGTATTTTCACGAAGATATTTTAATGCATTGTTTTACTTTTTATCCTGAAAGGACCTTAATATTTCAATTCAGGTGCAAATTCATTGATAATTACTGGATATATTACTGGATTGTACAACATTAAAAAAAATTTTAATTGTTTATATGCATGGTTTGGTATATGCAAGGCGTTTTAATGCCTTAAAAACCCTTAAAATTGAGACAATGAAAACAATAAATGAATTTCAAATGAATGTCCTTTTAAGGTGTAAATTAAAGGATGGTTAAATCTATTAATTTATCAATTCATTATTCCATTGAATTCATTAAAATACTTTAATTTCATCATGATCAATGCGTACATGAATGGAATTTAAGGTTTAGTTTCACAGGGTCACGTGAGAGTCATGTGAAAAAGGTGAGAAATGGCCTGGGGTAAAAATGTTACTGCTGTGTTGCAGACAGGGGTGGTTGCTCCAGTCTGACACTGATGGATGTACTCTCACATGAGGCCACCTTCCCACTGCACAGACTAACCCCACCTTTCAGCAAAGCTACTCAGATGAGCCAAGGAACATCTTCAATCAGATCCAATTGTTCTTGTTTTTCAGCTGCTAAACACTGTGTCACATGACCTGGATGACTGAAAACTACTCACACATACCCTGGAGGAAAATTACAGACCTGAACTTGGTGATGTGCAGCTGTCACAGCACCCTCTAGTGGACAGACTGATGCAGTGTAAGGACCAATTTGGGTTATAGGCCTTACAGTGTGAGGACATTTTGACAGGTCCTAGCTTTTTAACACACCTGTAAAGAACTGTTTGAGGGTTGAGACTTGGGTTTTGGGAGTTCAGCTTAGAATTAGGTTAAGGTTAGACTACCCACAATGAGTGGAAGTCAATGCTATGTCCTAACAAGGATAGCTGCGTGTGTGTGTGTGTGTGTGTGTGTGTGTGTGTGTGTGTGTGTGTGTGTGTGTGTGTGTGTGTGTGTGTGTG
>JBBMJY010000005.1:15318552-15352898 GCA_037833715.1 Toxotes lorentzi
CCCCCCCCCCCCCCCCCCCCCCCCCCCCCCCCCCCCCCCCCCCCCCCCCCCCCCCCCCCCCCCCCCCCCCCTCAAACTGAAATGACATCATCGCCTCCTCTCCTGCCCAAACCCCCTCCCCTCCTCTCCCATGTCCATCAGCTGGAAAACCGGGACCAGCAGGGACAACCCCACCTCCAACCCACCCTCGACACACCTATAAGAGCGCACACACACACACATACACACACAGCTAAAGGCCCTGCAGAAGCTCACTTACGAAACTATCGGTGCCGCCGGGACACAGCACGTAGAAGGAGACGCCGGGCTCTGCGTAAAAGTCCAGCCGCCTCTCGTCGTCCTCCTCGGCGAAGATGAGGTCGAACGGGTTCCCGGAGCACCACTTCTCCGCCGCCTCCACCAGATGCTTGAACTCCATCCTCCGTTATCCGTTCTGCGGTGTGCCTGGCTCCGGTGCTTGATCTCGATCTCTCTAGCCGTCACGGCGATGATGCTCAAGACACAAATAACAGCTGATCGGACAGCAGCATCAGCAGCCTCCACTACCGCATCTCCTCTAGCGCACCGTCTGCATGGCCCGGGAGTAGAGATCGCCTAACGCAGTTGGTGCATAGAGCCGACCGGGTCTAGTGCTCATTCGTTCTCAAAGCCCCATTCCTCTCTTCCTCCCCACGTTATGAAATCAGCCCGTCGGTCGCATACATGCATACGCAGGAGGACGCTGGAAAAAACGCGATGACGAACAGTGAAGCCGGGCAGCCGTCCATATCTGAGGCGCCGTATAGGCCTACTCCCAACTTTCTCACTGCAGGCTGAATTACTGAATCGTTTTATTTAACCCACCGACTCATGACGGGGGCATGGCATTATGCAACACGGAACCTGTATCATTATACATGGAAAGAGTGGTCTGCTCATTAATAAATGAGCCCTAAGCCCAATTTTGCCTTGACATATATTTTTTTAATTCACATGAGAGTCCTTAAAGGACCAGTTCACCCCAAATCACCAAAGCATTTTTCCCACGTAGCCCTATTTTGGTAGGATGGTGGTTTATTTGCTAAGGCTTAAACTTTAAACTCTAATATTTATAATAACTTGGTACACGGTCCACTCAGCTGAGCCACATCCGCTGAGAAAAAGGTCACAAACTCTGATTGGACCCTGCGCTAAGACGTGTTTATAAAACTTCAGTCTCTGAGGTCATGAACAAGGACTTGACTTTTGAATGATTTTTATGTTGTAGTATTTTGTAATATTCTAATAAAACGTTAATTTAAAACAAAATAATCATTTCACATAAACACCACACTTTCAAAACAAAAAGAGTCCATCCTCTTATAATATGACTGGGCTGTAAGTTGTAACCAAGACCAGTTCTCTCTGGGTTTTCTTTACTTTCTTTCTTTTCTTCTTTTTTTTTTTTTTTTTGTTTACTGGAAACTCTAAAGATAAAAAACAGTAACTAGATGCCATGGCTCTCACGGCATCTAAAATACAGATGCCATGAGAACCACTTTCCTACATAAACTCTCTGTCCAGAGTGTTTACAGGAATCCAGCCATTATCACGCTTCCAGTCTGACACTCCCTCCATGTTCCCGGGAGTCATCACCACCAGAGGGCGAGGGAAACCAGCTCTCACTCCCAGTGTTGGAGCTGCGTCAAGCTGGAAATAAAGAGCTCCAAAAAGACCGACAAATCCGAGCGAGTGTCCCGTCAAAATAAAAGCATGATTTGGTGACAAATAGGTACATCGTGTGGCCAAAAAAAAAACAAAAAAAAACGCGTCATCTAAACACAATCAAGTCTGTTAATGTTACAGGCTGTGATTTAAATGCAGGCGAAACATAGTCATGGGTATCTAAAACACTGCAATGTGTTGTCACTCACTAGATTTTTGGATCTGAAGGCCCTGTAGTTCTAATACTAGGCAAAACTAAGCAGGAGTGGCCAATGCTTCAGTCAGTTTACATCAGAAATGTTTGTCAGTTGCGGTAAAACAGATCTCCATAGGCCTGTTTTCAGTTATGATTAATGCAATACACGTTTTCATCTATGAATCAAAATTACATTTGCCCGAAAACATTTAAAAACATGAAAACATTCACATTTGAGAATGTGGTTGCTATTAAATTTATTAACTATATTTCCTTTATGAGAATTTATGGGATATTCTTTTTGAGATAATGTAAACACACTGCCGACATTTTGAGTCTTGATTCTGTTGTAGTCCACTGGGCTTTTATTTCGAAAGTCCAAACCAGAAGTAGTCTTGTTGTTGATTACAGGCCTTTATTGCTGTCCTTTCCACAGTTCGTTTGCTGTCGGGACCGGAGGTTGTGATCCTCCACAGTGTGTGTCAGATCTCCCTGAGGACAGACGCGCTCCTGTGGACACAGCGGACTCCTCTGCTTCTTTAAACACTTAAACACACCGAAGCCTTTAAAAGCCTGAAGCATGCAATGTGCTCTGTGTAAAGGTTAGAGGGGGCGGATCACCGCTGGACACCCCCGCCGTCCAGCAACCCCGGGGTCGCGCTTTGTTTGCAGAGGAGACCCACCTTTTCTTCTACCAAAAACTCCAGAAATCCTGATCATGGATCCTCTACAAAATGGGAATGATTGTGAGGAGGACTCGCAGTGTGCTGAGGAGGAAGAAGAAGTGGACCCAAGAATTCAGGTGAGATTTGTTGTTATAGGGATCCAGATGGGGCCACCGGTGTAAGTGACATTGAAAAAATGTGAATGCTAATGTAAAGACTTTTGGGTTTGTTTGTTTTTTTTACTCCACATTTAGTGGTGTAATTAAAGTCAGTAAAATGTGCAGTAATACTATTATACATTATTGTTAAACTATATTAATTACAGTGATATTTAAAAGAATTAAAGGTTAATTAACTGTTGCAAGGTGGTCAATAGAATTTGTCCCTTTAACGTTTTTCCCAACACACACACACACACACACACACACACACACACACACACACACTTACACACTCCTGGCTGCATGCTCAGTAATTTGGTCAACAGAAGTCACACAGCGTATCTTCCAAATACAGTCTGTTTTAACCTCACTCCACCGCTCTCTCTCTTTCTCTCTGTGCCCTTCCATGTTGCATGCCATGTTGTCTGTAAACAGGGAGAACTGGAGAAGTTAAACCAGTCTACAGATGACATTAACCGCTGGGAGAGTGAGCTGGAGGTAGGTCGAAACACCAACCAAGCAACACTGTTACTGTCATCATTGCCGCCTCTCCCTGCTGGGGTAAACACTTGCAGCCATGGCTGAGCTGTGCTGCAAAGCCACCCTTCTCAAGGAGCCATTAAGTCTCACTTTCAGACACAAAATCCTGTGTTTTACTGTAAACAAGTGAGAAATCCCATCAGCGCAGTGAGATAATTCATCTGGTTTCCAATAACGTTTCGTGTGTTTCAGGAATTTGCCTAGCAACGAGGTCGTTGCTTTGAAACAGTTGAAATGATGGAAATTTGCTAAAAGCGGGAGCTGCTTCTGAGGGAAAATGTGGAAACACTGCCACTCCTGCTAAATAGCACTGTGCCGTGTGAACTCTTAGCGCTACAAGAAGCATAACTGTGATCTGAATGTTAAATATAATATTTGAATGGCACATTTGGAGCAGTCTAAATCCCAAGTGCTCTCCTCATTTCCCCCGCAACTCCCTCAGCCTCACAAACAAACCACACACATAAAGAGGAAAAAGGCTGTAAAATGTTGCAAGGAAGGGTAGAAGGATGGATGGTGGGTGTGTTTTTCTTTCACATTGCTCACTCGGGTTTAAATGTATGCTAGAGAGGGTTACTGTTCACCGAAAGTAAAAACATTCCAGAGGTACGCAGACAGTTTTTCTTTTCCTCAAAGTAGGCCTCTTCTGTTTCTCATTAGACCTTCAGGCTCGTCCAAACTCCACAAACCAGAGCTGGAATAAATATAACAACAGACAGAGCGAGAGAGAGGACAGAGAGGACAGAATTAGTATGCACAAGTCTCAGTGTGGGACCATTGTTTTCTATTCTTAATTTATGTTTTCAAAAGCTAAATGCAGGAAACTGATTATAGATCCTGGTTAGTTTTATCCACATGTGTGAAGGAATTACCTGCTGTTTGTTGAAACTTCATATTTCTTTCAGTGCTTTGGCAATATTTTTTTTAGAAACAGTGATAGACATAAGAAGACATAAATATACTCACTGACATTAGCAAACAGACAGAGAAAGAAGGCGATTCATCAAGAGGCAGAAATGAAAGTCAGGAGCTTAAGAATGTGAGAGTGCCGCTGGCAGGCTGCAGGCTGTTTTCCTGCACAGTCTTGAGTTGATTAAGGACGATGTACAGTAGATACAGAGGATTCAGGAAAAGCTGAGGTTATATCCATGCTCAGATATGAGGTCTTTACTCTGCCAACATAAAGCTAAAACTCTGTTTTGCCCTGGCAGAGACATAAGATTGTGTGTCTGTGAGTGTTAGTGACAGAGCAAGTCCAAGACTGTATGCCATTCTTAACCACCTACCATACATGACCAGTAATTTACATGATTTACCTATCAGACTGCATGCTGCGGCACTATCTAAAAGCAGGAACAGGAAGTCAGGAAACATAATGATGTCACAGGAAGTGTGCTTCCTGTAGCACCTTCTTCCCTTTCCTTTCCCTTTTCTCTGTCAGTTTAATGAACAGGATGCAGGTGCTGCTGCTTTTCACACCCAAATTCTGAAAATTACAGCATATACAGTGCCTTGCAAAAGTATTCATGCCCCTTGAACGTCACAAACACAAACTTAAATGTATTTTATTGGGATTTTATGTGATAGACCAACACAAAGTGGTGCATAATTGTGAAGTGGAAGGAAAATGATACTTTGTGTTCAAGATTTTTTTACAAATAAAAATCTGAAAAGTGTGGTGTGCATATGTATTCAGCCCCCTTTTACTCTGATACCATTAAATAAAATCCAATGCAACCAACTACCTTCCTAAGTCACCTAATTAGTAAATAGAGTCCACTTGTGTGTACTTCAATCTCATTATAAATACAGCTGTTCTGTGAAGGTCTCACAGGTTTGTTAGAGAACATTAGTGAACAAACAGCATCACGAAGACTAAGGAACACACCAGACAGGTCAGGGATAAAGTTGTGGAGAAGTTTAAAGCAGGGTTAGGTTATAAAAGCATATCCCAAGCTTTGAACATCTCACGGAGCACTGTTCAATCCATCATTCCAAAATGGAAAGCATATGGCACAACTGCAAACCTACCAAGACATGGACGTCCACCTAAACTGACAGGCCGGGCAAGGAGAGCATTAATCAGAGAAGCAGCCAAGAGGCCCATGGTAACTCTTGAGGAGCTGCAGAGATCCACAGCTCAGGTGGGAGAATCTGTCCACAGGACAACAATTAGTCGCGCACGCCACATATCTGGCTTTTATGGAAGAGTGGCAAGAAGAAAGCAATAAGAAGTCCCGTTTGCAGTTTGCCGCAAGCCATGTAGGGGACACAGGAAACATGTGGAAGAAGGTGCTGTGGTCAGATGAGACCAAAATTGAACTTTTTGGCCTACATGCAAAGTGCTATGTGTGGCGGAAACCTAAAACTGCATGTTTAATGGAATGGTTTAGATCAAAGCATATTAATGTGTTAGAATGGCCCAGTCAAAGTCCAGACCTAAATCCTATTGAAAATCTATGGCAAGACTTTAAAATTGCTGTTCACAGACACTCTCCTTCCAATCTGACTGAACTTGAGCTATTTTGCAAAGAAGAATGGGCAAAAATTTCAGTCTCTAGATGTGCGAAGCTGGTAGAGACATACCCAAAAGACTTGCAGCTGTAATTGCAGCGAAAGGTGGTTCAACAAAGTATTGACTCAAGGGGGCTGAAACATACACTTTTCAGATTTGTATTTGTAAAAAATCTTGAACGCAAAGTATCATTTTCCTTCCACTTCCCAATTATGCACCACTTTGTGTTGGTCTATCACATAAAATCCCAATAAAATACATTTAAGATTGTGTTTGTGACGTGACAAAATGTGGAAAAGTTCAAGGGGTATGAATATGTTTGAAAGGCACTGTATAGACACACAGACACGACTGCACACACACACACACACACAAGCATAACACACATACAAATAGATGGTTTGTCTCCATACCACTGCTATTATAGTTTAGAGGGTGACAGAGGTCATGGATGAGTAACATAGATAAAATGCACTGCCATCTTGGGCTTTTTGCCAAACCATTTACACACACATGCACACATGCAGATGTTGAAACTTAAGATGCTCTCAAACATCCATGATTTCTCCACCAAAGGATTAATATAAGGTTTGCTGAACAACACTAAGGGCAACAGGACCTACTGAATCAAACAGAGAAATTGTTGTGTCAGGTTTTGTGCAATGTGTTAAGAACTCCTCCATGCTTCACTCATCTTTGCCCATCCATGCTTCACCCATCTGTGTATTCTTCAATGTGGGAAATTCCATTAGTGTTTGCAAATCTTGCACCTGTTGCTGTCTTGAGTGCTACTATGTCTGTTACTGCTGTATTACAAAGGTGTTATCACTCATGCTTTGTATGCATATGTTAAGTACTTTACTGACACTAAAAAGGAGATGTTAAAACAAAATCTGTGTACATCCAAAAAGGTATGTAACCTTAAAAAAATCTGTGTATGTAACCTTAGAAAAGGGATTAGTTTGGAAAATTAAAAAAAAAAAAAACAGTCAAAAGAAACCCAGATTCCATTAAAAACAAAGTGTGGTTGAGGTGTGGTTGACATGAGACAGTTGTGGTTCACATGGGACAAGAAGAGACACCATTAGAAATCAGGCCTGCAAAATACAGAGAAAAAAGATAGGTTTGACGTAAGTTTTGACACGAGTAAAAACGCACGAACCAAACAACAGGTAATAGAAAAGGACATGTCCAGTTACGCTCAGACATGTCCTTGAGTTTGGGTACAACCCCCTCACATTTGGTGATTTTTCAGTCGCTCATTCTTTGTTCTGTGTTTGAGGAATAAAGCATTTGTGGACCCTCTCTGATCTCCTGTATTTGATTGACTCTGTGAATTTTCTCTGTAGAAGACTTGAACACTTAGGATTTTGAAGAAGACAAAAGACTTAAGATAGTAAAAGAGCACAGTGTGGGGACTCAGCCGAACTTGGACTCAGCTTCAACTGGCCCTTGGCAGGGTCCATAGCCTGGCCAGAAAAATCCACATCAAAATGAGCTACAACTGTGTATAACAGCACACGTGCTTGTATTTGGGTAATGGCTTCATGATGACTTGAATTAGAAGAGCTGCTTTGGAGGCACAAGGCCAAATAGATCAGGGCCAACAAGGCAGCACAAGCTACACAGCAGGCAGGC
This sequence comes from Toxotes lorentzi, assembly GCA_037833715.1. NCBI lineage: Eukaryota > Metazoa > Chordata > Actinopteri > Toxotidae > Toxotes > Toxotes lorentzi. Next base: position 15,325,951 of record JBBMJY010000005.1, read on the forward strand.
AGACAGGCCTTTGGCTGGTGCTTAAAACATTAAACACAAGAGGCACTAGTAAGTAGTAAGCCAAAACCGATTTGCAACTGTTATCTAAATGGTTTGACCTGGATGAAGGGACTTGATTGAGTTATAGGCTGAAAAGACTAAGAGTCTACAGCCGTGCTAGCCGCTAGTGGCGCTATGAGCTAAATGCTAACAAGAGTATACTAACATGCTCACCTTGACAATACTACAATATAGGTGTTTAGCACGTGTGATTGCTATGTTCACCATCTTAGTTTAGCGTGTTAGATACCACTAAACAAAAAGTGCAGCTGAGGTTGATGGGTATGCCCTTAGTTTTGTGGGTATTTGGTCTTAAACCAAATTTGAAGACTATCAGACAAATTGAATTTTGGACTTGATGGTGGTGTTAGAAGAAAAATTTAAGGGATCATCAGATTTATAGTTCATCCTGAGGGAAACATGAAAGCCTTGCCCAAGTTTTATGGCCATCCGTCCAATAGTTGTTGAGATATTTCAGCCCGGAAACTCGTCATTTGTCACAGCAGTGTTTCCATCTTCACAACAGTTTTGAAATATTATGGCTGTAGATTGATAAATTTATAATCTCATCGTATCTTTGTGTGTGTATATGTGTGTAGGACTGCCGTCAGCGGTTTCGCGCCGTGCTGGTGGAAGCAACGGTGAAGCTGGACGAGCAGGTGAAGAGGATCGGGCGAGCTGTGGATGACTCCAAACCGTATTGGGAAGCCCGCAAAGTAGCAAGACAGGTACACAAACACGTACACATGCACAGACACACACACACACTCCCAGAAGAGGACTAAACTGAGTGGCTCTGAGGTCGGCAGACAGAGAGTGTGAGGGCAGGTTTACTGGGGATTAGTGATGAGAAGTTTAAAGAGCTCAGCTTATATCTACTTAAAGGGAGCTCAGTCACGTGATGTCTATTTTTAAACACAGTCACACCTCTGTATCCTAAGCTAATGTCACACACACACACACACCAGTTCAGTGCGGAGGAGAACCATATTTTTCATAATCCGACTTGTTTCTTTCGCTGCTTCATAGAGGTCTTTGTGGTTTCGTGCTTGCTGCACTGTTGCAGGTAGATGCAAAGTTGAGCAACTTCCTGAGTGGTTATTGCTCTAAACTGTGCTGTTCCCTCTCCAGTGGGTCGTCTCCTTTACTGTCCGATTGCTCCAGCCTGTTGAGGCTTTGATCCGACTGGATAGCGTCAAAAATTTAGAGTCCAGCGCCCCCCCTCCTACTTGCCTGAGCCAATGAAGAAGGAGCTTATGAGTCATTCATCAGAAGGCTGACATTTATGTGTCAGAGCTGAGCTGTCAAACTGAAATAGATTGTGTATTTGTGTGTGTCCTTGTTTATCTCGTCCTGCAATAGGACAAACTACTGTACCTGCCAGTTCCACCTGCCTCTGACAATAACACGTGAGTGTCAGGGATTACTGGGCGGTTTTGAATTTTGATGGGACCCGCTTTCATGTGAAGGGATCAAAAAGTCTGCCCTAGCTTTGTTTGTGTGTGTGTGTGTGTGTGTGATGGGGGGGGGGTGGCTCTGGGTATGATCAGTGGGTTTAAACAGAGAAAAGCAGATAAAGGCCGTGGGTCTAACTGGTGTGTTGTCTGGTCATGATTTATGGATGAATATTTAATATTTAATACTTGACCTATTTTAAAGGGATTCTGTTGCTTCCCCTCATTGACCCTTCCAGAACACACACACACACACACAGTGTGTACCTACCCCCATCTATAAACCAGCCTGATCCCCCATCCCCCATGTTTTTCCCCCCTTACATTCCAACAAACTGAGGGGCGGTATATAGGAATTTGCCTGTATTGTCCTATCTTATCTTTTGTCCTTTTTACCCAACATTCTCTTCTGCGCCACTGCCTGTCTGTCTGGCTGTCTGTCTCCTCTCTCTTGCTTTGTCCCTTTCAGCCACCTCTGTCTACCTCTTCACCCTCCATCTCTCACCTCCCACCACTGTAAATGAATTACGAATTTTTAGAGACAAAGGTGTCAGACAGGGTGACAGTGCCTAACATATGAATTAAAAATGAGCCCACACACACAAACACGTCAACAACTCCCTTTAGTAGGATGATATGAACAGTCGTGGTTCATATCCCGAGGTGACAGGCTATTGTGGTATTTCAGACAAAACCCATTTTATTGTTTGCTGCTGAATCAGATAATGTGGTCTGTATGACATCAAGTTAATTAACTGATAACAAAGCTCATTATTTGCATGCTCTCTCATGCTCAGCTGACTTTTATGTCATGATAATGGCAAAATTATTATGTCCTCCACCTTTTACTCAGCTGTGTGCCAAAGATTTGTCACCTGTTTAATTGTTTTTTTTTCTTTATGCAAACACAAAGAAAGGCAGAGACTCACATAGTCACTGTGTTTGGTCAGTTTAGGTAATAACAACACACTTGCTTTATGAATACACACTAACCCTGCAGGAGAAGGGAAATGTATGCACAGGAAGTCCTGTGAAGGACGGGCACTTGTGTGTCACTTTTTATCTCCAACCGGACAAAAAACATGGGTGCAGCCTAAAAGTCTCAGTTCCTTGTGTATTCTTTAGTTTCTCCTCATCAAATATCCATCATCCTCCTTCTGTTTTCCCGGCACCCAAACCCCTTCTCTGAGCCTGGGAAATGGGTCATGACAAGGGACAAAGAGGAGGAATTCATCTTTGCCAGTTTGTCAAACTAACAGATTACACACAAAGAGCAGCCGTTATCTTCCCCCTCTATCCTCTATCTCCTCTGTCCTCTATCTCTTCACCTTCTTGAAGGAGCCTTGACAACCTTGGATAGCATATCTAATCACTGCAACACTCAGACATCAAGCTAATGCCAACAATGAAGATACCAATTTTTGTATTTTCTAAGTTTATGTGAGACGATGCAGACCTCTTCTTGCTCACGTCACTGGTGGATCAGAAGCATGGCTGATGGTGGCAGGGGATCATGTTACAGGGGTTGATGTAACAGAAAGCCTGCGAAGGCCGTGGGGAAATGTGCAACAGCTGAGAGAACTACACTGACCTTTTGGGACTGTGTTGTAGTCACACCAGATTAAAAAGCTCAAAGTAGCTTTGTTTGTCTCGTTACGCATTTGTGGTGGTTCATTAGCACGTGAAACCAGATACAAACAGTGCATCTCCCTTATGAAATTAGCAGAATGGTTTGTATTAGTGCTGATTGGATTTTATTTAGATGCAGCTGCCAGTGGTGACATGTGCGTAGTTCTTTTCACCAAGTGGGGGATATCAACGCTGTCAGAATTGGGAATCAATAGCTCTGACAGGCTGACATGAACAGTTTCTCCTACTCCACTGCTCTTAATTACTGATAGTAATTATAGGTGTGATAGGGTGCCAGCCCTCTCATTTACACATCGGTGAAGTGTTTAATTTGCCAAAGTTTTTAAATTTCCAATGGCTGCCATGCACAGTGAATAAAGCCTGAGAATAAGTCATCGTAATAACTTTACTGGAGAGTAGCCAAGTTTTTTCATTGTATACAAACGTACTGTTAATATACATGACAATAAATCTCTTGAATCGTTGAAATAAACGAACCGATGGTTACATTTGTTTAGATCATTTCTTTCTGTTCGGCTAGTGAAACAGTCAAACACTCCAAGGGAAAATACATTTGGATTTCAAACAGTTTCTGTTTAAAACTGATCTGTGTTTCTAACAGGAATGAATGGATCAGTTTTACAGTTAAAATGGCCATTTAGCTGCAACAATAGCATACAGTAATCTTTTGAGAGTGCTCAGGAATAGAAACACAAACTAGATCAGCAAGTTTGTTTCCATTGTAGCCCTACACTATGCAGTCAAACCACACAGACAATAACATTGAAACAGGGCATAAGTGGCATAAGGACAGACTGACACTCTACAGCAACTTATTTCAGGGAGGTTTGTTCAGTCAAGTGCTCTAACTGCATAAAACTCTTAGATGAATCTGGGGTTTCTGATGCAAGTAACATTATATGCCAGATAAGGAGCAGAGTCAGTGTGAATGTCCCCATTGTTGACATTTAAATCCAGGCGATGTCGTCAGCTGAGTTTTATCCTTTTCCAATGTAAAGGTCTGCATTAGATTTACAAATAAGAATTACACAGCTAACCAGATTTTCCTGATTATTTCTTTACAGACCTTTAAGTCACGCCTGTCTGAGGGGAGAGAGTGATTCCAAATATGTTTAGCGTGTGGGGCATAATCCTCCCATTGGCTGTTACTGTGGGCAGGAAGAGCCCGCTGACAATGTGTCAGATTTTCTTAGTGACAAAGCCTGTGTTTGTCTATTGTATCAAGGCATGGTTGTCTTTCTTTGCTTGTGTGTGTGTGTATAAATGTGCCTACGACGTGAAATTTCTCTGTCCCTCTATGGCTGTCAAAATGAATCAACCATGGTTCCACCAGAGGAAATATAGGCCATAAATTACAAACACACACACTCGAAGCAGCACAGGACTACTGCTGCACTCACACCATGTGAGGACGGATTTTGGAACAACTTTCGTGGCAAAATGGTTAAACAAAAGGGCTTTTTAACTGGTTTGAAGCTGCCATGATGCTATGATTTAAGCTTTCCGTAAGCCTGTTGCGTTAAACCTCAGTCTGTGGTAAAACCATGAGCTTCTCAGCAGTTATATTTACCACCAGTAGGCTGATTTAAATAGTATCTTCAAGCAGGGCACCTGTAGCTACCTTGCTTTCACATTTGATATAACTATGACTACTCCTCTCTCTCTGAAATTCAGGCGCAGGTTGAAGCACAAAAGGCCACTCAGGAGTTCCAGCGGGCGGTGGAGATCCTGCGGGCAGCCAAGGAAACCATTGCCCTCGCCGAGGAGAGGCTGCTAGAGGAGGACAGCCGCCAGTTTGACTCTGCCTGGCAGGAAATGCTCAACCATGCCACACAGAGGGTAGGCACACGATGACAGACAGCGGAAAAATACTAAAAGATTCCATCCTAACAAGTAATTTGTTCTTGAGGTTGAGGTTTTGACTTCTTGGTTTCTATAGTTAAAGTAAAACTGCCTTTCTGGATTGTTTCAGGTGATGGAGGCCGAGCAAGCGAGAACTCGCAGTGAAGCTGAACACAGGAAAACAGCAGCCAACTACAACTCCTGTATCAGCCACATGAGGCAGTTGGAGAAGAAACTCAAACGCTCCATCAACAAATCCAGGTCTTTGTTTCCTTTGTGATAGACTGGAAATGAGCTTCCCTCCTGATTGGGCCTCTTTGCCTGTGAGTGTGTTTGTGTGTGAGAAAGAGAGAAAGACGGGCTTCATTTATGTCATCTGATGCAATCCAGATGTTTCATGTTGGTTGAGCAGTGTTGGGGTGTGCTCCCTTTGTAAGAGCCAAGGAATGTGACTGCTCATAGAGGGGTGTTTTTATTCCAGCACTTTCTCCAGTTTCTTTCGCCCTCTCTCACAGTTTTTCCTTTTTCTCCCCTGCAGACCATATTTTGAACTGAAAGCCAAATACTACCTTCAACTTGAGGTATGTATAGATTTAAAGTTACTATTCAACCATAGTTGCATAACATCCATTAGACTACTTTCCTTTTTGTCCAGATAAAATTCACATGTGCACACATACTAAGGTGTGTTTGATTTCTCATAGCAACTGAAGCGTAATGTGGACGAGCATCAGTCCAAACTGGTGGTTGCCAAGGCCGAGTACCGTGCAGCACTACGCAACTTGGAGAGCATTTCTGAGGAGATACATGCCCAGCGACGCTCCCTCGCCATGGGGACCAGGGAGCAGGGCGTTGGTGCGGAGGGAGATGGAGGCAACGAGGACATCGCCAACTTCAAGATGGAGTCAGACGGTCTGTCAAGTGAGTGCAACCACAGCTTGTTATCCACCTCATCCATCCACATTATGAGTTTTGTTTTGTTGGTGCATCTGTGTGTCTGCATGTTTAATGTACATATTTGTGTGTGTATGTGTGTTTCAGTGGTGTCAGTGTCAATTGACGAAGAGGGCAGTCACAGTAGCAGTTCAGAGGAGGAGACCGACACTTGCTCCACCTCCTTACCCCGAGGCATGCCCTCCTCACTGTCCTCTTCCTCCTCCCATCCTTCCACCTCTGCCTCCACCCCCCTCGACACGACCTTTCCATACCCCTCCTCCTCCCTCTACTCCCCTTGCTCTTACATCTCCACCTCTCCCTCGTCATCCGTCCTCTCGTCCTCCTGTCCCAGGGGCCTGGAGTGGCCCCCGGCCCCCGGACAGGGTTCTGGGCATGCCTCACCTCTCCTGGGCCCTCGCAGCCAGTGCAGTGGAGCTTCCTCTCCAGACTGCGACCAGGAGAGAGGTGTGTGTTCATTACATCAGTGTGTATGTGTTTTTGTTGACTTCTGAAGTGATGCTTCATCCAGTATGTTGGAAATGTTTTGAATCTGTGCATTGGAGCATAAACAAAAAAATTCAACATTTTGGGAAATATGCTTATTCACTTTGTTTGGAATCAGGACTTAGCTTAGCATAGCACAAAGACTGAAAGCAGATGGTAACACCAAGGCTGGCTCTGTCAAAAGCTCAGAAATCTGCACCTCGAAAGCTCACTAATTAACATGTTATACCTTCTTCATTTAATATATTCACAAATAGAAATGACAATCAGCATCAGTAGTCCTGTGAAATGTCTCCAGCTGTTGCACAATTTGCTAAATATGGTTGCTGAGCACAGGTTTTGTTTTGGTCTCTGTACAGGGATGCAAGCACCAGACTTCCTCTGAATACTACATATTTTCATTTTTACATTTCTGGTTGTGTTTCTATTAACTAACTACATACAACACTAAACTTTGTGAGCTTGGTAGGCGTGCTTTTGAACATCGAAGAGAACCAGACCAGAACTACACTATGCTGTACAACATAAATGGGTTCTGACTCCAGCTTCACACTTATATAAATATTCTGGTCTTGCTCTGGGAAAAATAGTGAATAACAGTGTATCCCAAATGTTGAACTTTTCATTTACATAATGTGAAGTTTCTAAATGTTTATATTAATGCTCCAGTTCAGTATATGAGTCTTATCTGCAGATGATATCAGATGCAGGAGCTGACTCTGTTATTCAGAACTATTAAGTATCGTTTAACATTTAGTGAAAGCTAGTTGGCCAATTTTGCAATCCCTCAAATGTGAATATTTCCAGACAAAACCTCTGCAGTGTTTCTAGAAAATTACAATCAGTACAATTGTAAGTACAATTAATAATTTCTGCAGTAAATATGTAATAATTTGAAAACACATTAATTAATTATTAATAATGTATTGTCGTTCTTTCTGTGTGTGTGTTTGCGTGTGTGTGCTCCAGGTGACAGAGCAGAGGGAGCAGAGGCCACACTCGAGGCAGGTCTGAGCAAGCTAACCTTGACTGTTACACAAAAACAAGGGGACTCTGGGGACGAGCAAGACCCCCACTACATTAACCCTGAAATCTCCTCTCCCAGCTCAGCCGCTGCCATTCTGCTTCTCAACAGTGTCTAATGAACGTCTGTTGCACCTTAAACACTCACCGTGTCCAGCTTCAAGTCTCAAACCAGACTCACTGGCAGAAGACGTGGAACACAGCAGGATGAAGTGCCCAATGTGAAGCTGTAGCAAAGAGAGAGACTGAACAGTCCCAGCTCCAACCAACCACTGACATTATATCACAGTATTCATCAGATGGTGTCGCGTTAAAGGTGCTACCTGTAGTGTATTTGAACATCAGTATATGTATATGTATTGTAAACAAATAAGAGCAGGGGCAAGGTAATCTGTGTTCTCTGTTTCACACCATTATTGTTGCTAGGGTTAATCAGTAGACAACATTTCCCATAAACCTCCTTGCTTCATGTTGCAAAACTGATTTCACTGTCTGTGTTTCTGCTTGAAGAAGAACACCTTCTTTGTGCCATAAAGGAATTTTTCTCTTGTGATGTACAGCAGTGTGGCAAATGTCCTGTCCATCAGGACGTCTTCTTGTCAGTGGTGTAGCTTCATAGTGACGTGTCAAAGTTAATGTGGTTAACTTTTATCGATACTGAAATGTTGCATTGGGTCCCACTAAGAATATTTTGTATTAATGTGAACAGCGAGCCTCTTTTTTGGCTCTGAATCTCCATGTGAGGAACCAAATGGAACAAAAACAAGCTATCTAATGTTGGATTATGTCTTTTTCTGCCTTGGTTTTTTTTAACTCCTCCTGTAAATCCTGTCAGTTATTTTTCTTTTTTTTTTGTGGAACAGTTGTCAAGGAAGAAACTGGACCGCAAGCAGTACTCTGAGCACTAAACTAAAGATGGGACTGAACCTCTTGAGACACAAATGGTCTTCCATTGATATTTGTGAATGTGTGAGTCAATATGTTCTTGAGTGCAGAATGGAAACCACCTTCTGAGGTGAGTTGGATGTGTGACTGAGCGAATGTCTTTTTTTGAGTGTGTGTATTTTTGACAGATGTTCAAATACTACCCCGTAGTACAGATATTCTATATTTATACTCATGTATTCTTGTATATTGACAATGTTTTGTGGTTACTGTTGTCATTAGCACAAAATAAGCAATAAAAGTGTTTCATGTAACTGCACGCAACATGATATTTATTACTGCGGTGGGTTAGAAGTCTGAAACTGATTTTCCACAGTATTCACTTGACTGCATTACAAGGTAAGATGAGTAGTAAGAGGGGAATAGAATGATAACATCAAGATTTCTAAAATTAAATGAAGCCTAAAGAAACAGTGTTTAAACATCCTGTAAGAGCAGCCTCACTCTGTGAGGACAAGCTGTGAGGTCTTGTGTTTTTTTAGCCATACTATTGGCATGACTCTAGAGATGGTTATGTCTGTCAATCATAAAATAATAATAATAATAATTAAATTAACTGCCATGAAACTTTGTACAGACATCCATGTTCCCCAGAGGATGAATCTTATGGATAATGGTGATCCTCCACCATCATGAGGCTGACATTGTTTGCTTTTAGTGAAATGTGTTGACAACCATTAGATGGTCTGGCTTGCAATTTGGTACAGACATTAACAGTAGGCCATGCTCCCTCCAGGTTGACCCTTCCTCAGGTTAAATTTTTAATTTGGCCAACTGGACTTTTTTATTTTCAAATATCTTTTTTCCCAAAGTACACAATATTTCAATTGAATTTAGAAATTTGAACCTATAATACCATGATCTGAAAAAGCCAGTGGTAACTAACACAACCACAAAGTTTAGTCTATTTCCTGTAATGTCCATTTTATCCCTGTACCACAATATTTGATTCTCTTCACCATTAATATCAGTTCTTGAAACGTCCCACAAAGTGACCAATAGAGAATAACCTTTCCTGCTGACTCTTTTTCTCTTCCTCTGTCTTTCAGCTGTTATTGTGCACTGAACACCCACACTGACTGTTTTATGTCCTGCTGGCTGCTCAACTGTTGCTCTGTTATCTCATGACTTGAGTTAGTGCCCTGAGACTCCCACCTAACAGAGTTCAGAACAGTTTCTTTCGCTCTGTAACTGTGTCTACCAATCCTGTCATTCTTCTCCCTCTCTGCACGTTCCTAAAAGCATGCTGCTTTTCAATTACTCTGCATCTTGTAATTTTAATATCTGTGCCAGAATAGCTCTGGACTCAGGTCTTAAAAAGCAGATTTGTAATATCTAGTAACAGTATGGTCATGTTCTGTCACATACTGACATCTAGTGCCAAGATTAGGTTTTGTTTGTACTCTTCAGGTTTTTAGCAGTAGCCTCAGATCATTTGTGGTAAATTCTTTTATCATACTGCAACTCATTATTCATGGTTTTAGTTAATTGGCAATCACACTGTGTAACTGTATACAAGCATATGTATGCATGAGATGCACAGACACATTTAAAAGTACAAAAGTGATGGTACACTGGATTTATATCTGTTTTGATTTTTATTTATTATATCAGAACATGCTGTCCACTGAGACTATTTCTTCTGGAGAATGCAGCTCCAGTTAAAACTGTACAAGAGAGAGTGTTAATTATCCAGACTAACAAGTTGTTGATTTTCCCTCAATGCAGTGAGTGATCTGCTGAATTATACTGAGGTGCTATCAGAAATCTCAGAAACAATCAATCAGTGTGTTAATTGCAGAGCCCTGTGTGATGCTAATTTACTCACTTTCTGCTCTACAGGCAGCATATGTTGTCTCAAGCCTCTGAGTGATATCACTGAAACACATATCACTCTTTTATTTGTTTACAGGAGCCACTTTTTCTTTATAGAAATACTATTTATATTATTTATACTACACCAATTCTTTGTACTTACCTTGTACTTATCTTCTGTTGTTCTTCTTTGTACTTGTTGGCCCTGTTGCTGATGTAAACTTGCCTAGGCATGCCTTTCCTCAGACTTGTAATTACTATTCAAATACTGTTTACTTTATTCACTTTCTATGCCCTTATTTTTATTTACCTATGAGGTAAGAAGTGTATAACTGGTATTGATGTTCGCATTGTTGTGTTGCATTGTTACTTCCGACATAGCACAACATTTTCCCAAAACCAATAATAACCGATGGTTAAAGTTTAGTCATATGACACAAATCACATGTTATCCTGCAAAATAAAACCCACCTCTCGCCTCTGATTGGCCCACACACCTCCAGACCTCAATGTGATTGGTTGAGAGAGGTAGTCAGTTACTTTGTATTTGCTGTTAGTTATTTAATAAGTGTTTTTGAAGAGCTGTAGGTTGCAGAGTCTTGTGTCTTTGTTTCAGTTTGGTGTGACTGCATTTCTCTCCTGAATTTCTGAGCTCAGAGCAGAAGTGATGCGGCGCTGGTACATTGCAGCTGTTCTTCTGTGGGCTGTCACAGGTAAGGGACAACGGTTGGCTTGTGTTAGCAGCATCTAGCTACATGCTAATAAAGCAGCTAAGACGCTGTAATAGCGACGTTATCGTTCAAGGGGCTGAACAAGACTTTCAGATACAAGTGGACACAGGGCACTGGTGAAAATATGATTTAATACCAAGTAAAACATGTTTATAACAATGGTAATTTTGAATTGGATAAGCACAACTTGATTTGCTATACATGAAACATACTGTGCGACTCTTACCTGGCTAAAACTTCATGAAATCACACTCAGAAGGCCTTTGATTCTCTGTCGTGTGTACGAAGGAAGGAACAGCTTCGGAAAAGTCCCCACATTTTCATTTTCCTTTTAATTGATACGGACACACTGTTAGAACAAATGTGTAAAGGACAGTCAGCATTTAGCCTGTTTGTCCTTATGTGAAATACATGCATGAGGTCAGTAACACGACTGTAAATCCAGTTCATGTAAAGCACCTAACAACACTTCTTTTGTTTGGTTTCATCTTCAGAGGGAAAAGTTGTCCCTTCCCCTCCAGATTTTGGAAACAGCTATCATGTCAAAGGTGAGCACTACACCAGCACAGGATTACACATTTTAGTTTAGCCTCATTACTTAACTGTTTCACATTTCCCATTGCAGGAATGATCTCTCTGCCCTACGCTGAGATCAAGGAGCCATTTGAGGCCTGGTTAGACCTCACAGCACAATCCAGCCGGATAGACTACTACCATGGTATGACACCTCTTGACCTGTGGCTCTTAAACCTGACTCTGTATTGTCCCTGCTCGATGTGATTAGTTATGTGAAACTGAGAGCCTGTTGTGTCAAACCAAAGTGACCAGACTGGAACATAGTCACTCAGTATATAAGCAAAGAAGTGAAAGAGTATGAGTAAGCACTTTCGGGGGAACTTAACTCTGTTGTCTCATCATGTTACATGTTCATGTGACTCTGAACCTTTTCTTATGCATTTTCTATTTCTTTTTAAGCTGTTTTCTAAACTGTGTTTTTATATTCTTATTTTTATATTTATATTTTATATTCTTATACTCTTTTATATGAATTTTGGTACAAACTTAAATTCCACCTGCTAAGCTGACCTTCCTTCTGTCTGTCAGCTTAGTGTTAGTGTGGTATGCTGTTGTTTGGGGACAGGGACTGATAAGGAAAGGTTCAACATTTGCTTTACCAAGCACAGGGTAATAGGTATGTTCTACAATAGTCTGTAAAGTTCTATGATTTTTTTTTGTTTGTTTTTTCGGTGAATCACATTGTTTTTTCATGGCCCGTAGCAAATGTTGTGGCATACGCCTGCAACCCAGTAAACCTCTGCCTTAAAGGAACCAATAATGTCGTAACTTGAACATTTCTCATTTTGATCATCAACAGGCCAAGTGTCGACATACCAGCTGGGGGCAGAGCAGCAGTGGGGCATTTCCTATAAAATCACACCTGAGACCACAGAGCTGGAGCAGAACTTGATGAAGTGCTTTCAGATCAACGGAACAAAGAATGAAACAGTCACACCGCAGGCATCGCTGCCTGATGTGCAGGGCTTCCAGGTGTGTGTGTGCATGAGAATGTTTAGATCCTGGGTTATTATTTTGTAGTACAGAAACAGTCCAGTGTAACTGTTTGCTGCTCCTTCAGCTGCTCCATTTGTGGTCTTGCACTTAATTCCTGTAAATGGGCTGTAGAGCGTCCAGAGAGTCTGTTACACTGACATAAAGAATGAGATTTAAGTTCACTGTGATGTAATTACACCAAAGCGTCACATTTACTTTAACCATGATTTCTTGCTGTTGATAAGTCTGTGTCTCCGTCTGTGTTCTCACAAGTCAAAATGTTATCTCCCCCCACAGTTCCTGAGGATGGAGTACTATGGAGGCTCCCTGTGTGAAGTCTGGCAGAATGTGACGACTGTGGGGTACAAGAAGAACACGTACACACTGTGGGTGACCCACTCGGAGAAAAGTGCGGGTGGCAAAGAACCCGCCACACCCCTCCACTATGAGATGATGGGATACAACACACTGCTGGGGTCCCACTATGACAAATACTTGGTGGACTACAATGAGTTCAGCACTCATGTGGACCCTAAAGTCTTCTCCCTGCCTGAAGGTTTGTGGCCTCTTGCTGTAGTTACTTCCTCTATATCAAGACCATTAAGAATTAAAACGTTAAGAAAATTTATTTCTGTTCTGTGAATGTTTCCCTCACAGGGATGAGCTGTGGGTCATTTCCTGGTCCAGGAGTGGAGCACCACATGTTGGCCAATCCAATGAAAGATCTCATCCACACCTCAGCTTCAGGCCACTCACAGCGCATGTTCAGCCATTTCAAGGAGAAGTTTCAGCGTCAGTACAGCGATGAAAGAGAACATGAGAGGAGGGAGCACGCTTTTGTTCATAACCTCCGGTAAGAGGGGAAAAAAATACTGAGGAGCTGTAACACTGCAGCATTACCATTATGATGTTTTCTTAAAGGACATTGCCATGTTTAATAGCAGGACATAGATTTGGTTTTAGTTTAAGGATTTTACATGACCTGGTAACTATTTCCTTGTTTGCCACTCCAGGTATGTCCACTCCAAGAACAGAGCAGGGCTGCCTTTCTCTCTGGCTCTGAACTCTCTGTCAGATCGCACCATGTCAGAGCTAGCCACAATGAGGGGAAGGAGACGAGGAAAGACTCCAAACAGAGGGCTTCCCTTCCTTTCCAAGATTTATGAAGGGGTGAAAGTACCTGATTCACTTGACTGGAGGCTTTATGGTACATATATATACTTATATATATATATCTGAAATGTTTACCAAAGATGCATCTGTCTGGTAGGACATCCTAGTATTTGCTTCTCCCTTTCAGGTGCTGTGACCCCAGTGAAGGACCAGGCCATTTGTGGCTCCTGCTGGAGCTTTGCCACCACTGGAGCAGTAGAGGGCGCTCTCTTCCTAAAGGTGAAACATAATAGAGAATCAGCTTGCACTACAGTCACTGGCCCCAATCCAGTGTTTTCAACTGACGTGGGCTGCTTCCTTATCCTTTTTGAAGCCAGAGATGTTCAGCAGGGGGCTTCATCTGTTCATGTTTTGGTTTTTGCATTGCAGTTATCTTTCTAAATTATTTTAAGAAATAATAAGATGTAACATTCCTGTTGGGAAGTGGTTCATTTAGGCAGAAAACATACAGCACATTACATGGAAACTAAGGACATACTGTGCCAAACATGCTATAGAAATGCATCATCATCATATAGAAATATACATTGGATGAACTTCAGCTGAGGTGTCCTCCTTTTGCCTCCATAAAGCTTAAGAAAAGCGTCACTATTAGTGAAGAGAAGTCGTCCCCTTCAGAGACATTAGACTCACATTAGACAGACTTGACTGTGTGTGTGAATGAATAAAAGTGCGTGAACGTCAGCTTTGGCCTGCCTCCATCCCGTGGAAGGCAAAGCTCAAAGGCATTCCTTCTCCCGTGTTGCTAAGCAACTCGTTACCAAACACTGGACCGGTTTATTATGGGATTTGATGGCACCCCACTGAAGTGACCAAATTCTTTGACTCGCTCTCACACACACTCCAGGAGTGTGGGGAGATATCTAAAGAGGTCGTTCACCCACTGCAGGGAGAAACTGAAAAACATTTGGGAGGAGGTTATTTAAAGAATTATCATTTGAGCTTTGAAGGGCCTTGTAGAGTCATTAAGAAGGAAGTGTGTTTCTGCACACTTCCTTCTTACTTGAGATGTCTACATGACCCCCTTGTGGAAGTAGTTTTAACTGGTTTCATTAACAATTAATCCACTGGTTACATTTTAACAAATATTTGAAAATGAAATGTCAAAAAAGTTGACTGTGTTCCAGCAAAACGTGCAGCAATTTCTTAAAAGCATTTTTTTTTAAACGAAGGCAAGCAAGTAAATCTTACCATTTAATGTTTAAGCTTTCAGTTATTTAGTAGTTTCACAGAGATTACTAAAGCGTTTCGTCAGTCACACTAATGAGACCACAGAGTTGGAGCTTAGTGCATGAACCTTTCTGTAGGTGATTACTCCACTAATTGTTGCAAGTACAGTTTGACTTGGCTGCGAGAGTACTGTTGTGAGGCCCCAGCAGTTCATCTTTGTGCCTTTGCCAGCACACAGCGCAGCAGCAGGAAGTGACCTGCATGATGTTGCATCCCCATCCCCACAGGCAGGTTCATAAACAGAGCCACTCTCCAGGGGCCAATTTTAACATGACCACTTTGTGATCTCGCAGCGTCTGCCTAGCAACCTGTAGATAACAGCTGGTGTAAAGATCTTCATTTTAAACTTCTCTCTCTTCCTATCTCAGACCTTGTGTATTTGTTTAGCTATCTCGTCTTGATTTTGTTTTGTGCTCTTTTTATCTCCGACATGACCTTTACTCTGATTTTTTTTCCTTCTCTTTCAGACGGGCTCCCTGCAGGTGCTGTCTCAGCAGATGCTGGTGGACTGTTCCTGGGGTTTTGGCAATAACGGCTGTGACGGCGGGGAAGAGTGGAGAGCGTACGAGTGGATCATGAAACATGGAGGCATTGCCACAACAGAAACCTACGGAGCCTATATGGGAATGGTGAGATGACTTCAAGATGTGATGCCCGTACTTGGGTATAATTGCCAAAATACAGACTACCAGAGTTAGAAGTGCCTGTGAGTCCAACTGTCTGCACCTAACTGTGTCTAAGAAAAAGACATTGAGGCAACTTGAGTCATTTTCCACCAGTACAGTGTTCATCTGCAAAAGTGATATTGGGATTTTTTTTACAGACACACAACTCTTTTACAGCATTTAAACAAGTCTAATTTAAAATTAGACTTATTCAAAAATCATGTGTGTGTCTTACAGCTCTGTCAGACTTGGTCACTAACACCTCTTTGATACAGTAGACATGCAATGATTTCCAGTTCTGCTGAGGAATTAGAGCAATATTGTGTGTCTTTATTTTTTCTTTACGGAGTGGATAAGAAACATGAGATGTGTTATGTAACTGTAAAGCCTGATTACCCTGCTTGAACTCTCCTGGGCCATGTGTTTAAAATTTTTTTTTTTCCTCTCCGAACAGAATGGATTTTGCCACATGAACTCGTCCCAGCTTACCGCACGTATCCAGAGCTACACCAATGTCACATCAGGAGATGCAGAGGCCCTTAAGCTGGCGCTCTATAAAAACGGGCCTGTTGCAGTTAGTATTGACGCATCGCATCGATCATTTGTTTTCTACAGCCATGGCGTCTACTACGAACCTGCCTGTGGTAAGTTTACCTCTCACTGGTCCTCAAACCTTTTTTTTTTTAAACATCAGCCACTGTCTTCCTCTTTCTCTCTACAACTCAGCATGCCTCTTGTGGTTTTCAGGTAACACCACTGATGATCTGGACCACGCTGTGCTTGCAGTGGGTTATGGGACCCTGAATGGTGAGCCTTACTGGTTAATAAAGAACTCATGGTCCACCTACTGGGGCAATGACGGCTACATTCTCATGTCTATGAAGGACAACAACTGTGGCGTCACCACTGACGCTACATATGTAACACTGGCCTAGATGAGATTGTGCCCTCTCTCTATTTAAATCTCTGTGTTAAAGCCACTACGTGTGCCTGCGGATGAACAACACCTAATTTTGGAGGTTTTGATGTAGTTGTTGCCTCAGATCAAGCTGCTTGATAATAATGTTGAGGTACTGCACAACTTGCACACAGTCTGCTTTTTTCAAATATGGTTTTGATAAGTTTATTGCTGACGGCACATAGGCACAGTGCCTTCATTTCATTTGTACAAAGTACTTTGTTGACACATTTCCATTTGTTGTTTGTAATATGTTTTTTGTAATTTGTTGCATTGCTGGAAATACCCTGGGCTGGAATCAATGAAATAAAAAAACGGATCATTTTCCATTCAGTGGCTCGAGTGACATCTCTGGTTAATCAAACAGCTGAAAGGCATGCTTTCTAAATTCATGCAGTAGAATAACAGCTCGCCCCCTCCACATGCTTCTATACTTCATGAATCATACTAACCCCAAATGTCTTTGCCATAGGAATAGTAGTTATTGATGAATAAAATCCCTTTTCCTGAGTTATATAGAGTACTACATGACATGTGCTTCTGATCCATGCTGGGGGTTTTTTTTTCTGTATGACTATTTCACATAGACTATAACAGCCCTTAAACATGTTTAAAAATAACAAGATATTTCACAGATCCAAGTCATCATGACAAGTCATTTTACATCAGAGTATAATAAAATGAGAACAAACCTCCACAAAAAAATAATAAAAATCAAATATCTCCACATGCTGATCACAGTCACATCTCAGGTTTCATTCAAAACTACAAATGAACTACAATAGTCTACCAAAAGGCTACATTAGGCATAATGAAGGTAACTAGTGCATGCAATCTTACTTGACTAGTTTCATTTCTCTTGGCTCGAGAGCATAAAATAGAAAACGAGGCAGTTGCTTGTTCCATACAGCATTAAGATACTGTACAACAAAGATATTCCACAAACAGTCCACAGACACTTTTATACAAAAATATTATATAAGTGCTTTCGTGAAATGCACAAAATGTAATAAATCCTTGAGTCCTGAAAAATACAAAGTCCTAAAAATATCTGCTCACTGGGACTATGTGTACTGCATTAGAGAGGAAGTGGCAGTCTGCTTAAGTCTTCTTGCCCAGTCTGATTCTTCAGATCAGAACAGATTCAGAAGTTTGAGTTGAGCTGATGCCTGTAGGTGTGTCAGTATTTACAAATATTCAATCTGTGTGTCTACAAAGTCTTTAGGGGAACTATTTAATGTGTCTCCCCAGATTACTAAAATATATCAAACCAATTCTCAACTTTAGAATGAAAGTGTTAACTTCTGAGGAATGCACAAGATTGCAGCACAGGACTATTCCTGACTTATATGGGTGTTTACTTGCATTTGGTAAAACAGTAGGCTGTTGATTCGCCTCTGCGGCAGAACTGAATGCCTGCTTTGTGCACATGTGCATGCACCTGCATGTTAGTTTGGTGGGTGAAATGCGTTTGGCTTGCTTGCATAGAGCACTTAATTAGATCCTGACATGTATTGCATAGAGGACGTTTGAAGTATCGCATCTGAAAATGAAGCTGAGGCTGTGTAATGTGTGAATATTAGCATGTGTGCATCCATGTAGATACAGCTAGGTCCGGCTTGCTAGATGTCGTAGCTCCTGCTTCTCTGTGCTGTTGGCTGATTGGCTAATAGCCTCACACATCTCAGGACTGTCTGTATTGGGAGGCGACCTGCAGGAGACAAAACATAAAGTACACACAGAGCTGGTGGCAGAGGTTGGTTTTCCACATGGGAACACATGGGGCAGGGAGATTTTAAATCCTGCTCAGGGTCATGGAGGCTGAGCACCAAGGGCACACTAAAAGCACTCTGAACAAAGCTCCCAAGTGACCCTGAACATGCAGAAACTGTACACATAGACACCTTGTTCACAGAAAGTCAAAGAACTAGAAAAAATCACAGCATTATTTTTAGTTCCATGATTTTCACACCTGTACTTCCTGTACATAGGTTACTCACAACAAACTGCTCCTTATCCTTTTTGTGATGAAGGAAATACAATTAAATTCACCACCGATTGCCACAAATTCTACTTATATTACCTCACGTCCCAGTTCTCTACGTCCTCCACTGTGTCAGGAAGAGGTCTGTCTGCAGTTTCGGGCAGTGCCAGGGCCAGGACAGCACCCAGCAGCGGGGAGGTACCAAAGATGGCCAGAGGTATAGCAGGGCTGTGGTTATGAAGCATGTTGATGATGGGTGCTAACACACCACCCATCCTCGCAAACATACTGGATACACCAATTCCTGTTTGTCTATGGGAACACAAGGAAAAGATTTTGTAGGAATTATCCTAACGGACAAAACTAAAATACTTGGGAGATGTAATCATGCAGACAAAGGTGTCTTACCGTAGCACAGTGGGGAATATCTCAGCGGTGTACACATAAATTACAGCAAAGGAAGCAGTTATACCAAACTTCCCCACCATGGCAAGACCCCTCAGAACGTTGGGATGATCTACAGAGGGATGGTGAGGATAACAGGGAATGCAAAAAGGAGAGAAATTATCCCAGTGATAACAGTAATTTCTGTCACAAAACTACATGAATGCAAATACTGTGTCCATCCTACCTGCAGGGACAGCGAGCATTAGCAGACAGGCAAGGCCTCCAACAGCCAGGAAGCCACTCTGGGAGAGTCGGCGGCTGCAAGGCAGGACAATCAGGACCAGAGATCGAGCTGGGATCTCAACCAACCCAAACACAAACTGGGTGAGATAGAGGTTTGTCCCTAATCTGGACACACCAAGTGAGAGGCCGTAGTACACCAGCACATTCACAAACCTGGGATTGCAAAAGAGGAACACGGATATAGTGACAAGAGCAAAGAAAGGAAGAAAATGGTAAAGGACATTATAATAACGCTAAAAAGCATATGTGCATGCACACACACACACAAACCAGATTTACCAGATGTAGAACAAGATGATAGTCCTCTTCCTCATCTGAGGTGTTCGTACAAGATCCACGGCCGAGTGACTTCGCTTCCCTCCACATAAAATCTCACACTTCTCTACCTAATGTGCACATGGACATATATATAAACCAAAAACTTCAAAGATTTTAATGGCTTAGATAGGATGAGAGTAAATGGAGTCAAATGCAGAAAGACACACCTGCACAGCAGGAGGTAAAACTCGGCCATTAACAAGTGCTGCCTTGCGAAGGAGTGCGATGGCTTCCTCTCTCCTGTCGTTGGCCAACAACCATCTGGCAGACTGAGGGAGCACCCTGCCAGGAGATAGGGAAGGGAGAGGAGAGCATAAGAGGAAATGAGGGTCACAAACACAGTATTCATGTATTCATGTCCAAGAAATGTGTGAATACATAGTGGATCTAATGTTCAGATGTTGACATTGAATCTCCCACCATATATAGAAGATGAGCAGGAAGCCCGGCACTGATATAGCCAGTTGCAACTTTCTCCAGTCTCGTATCAGATATGCTACACCTGATAACAGCATGTAGCCCAAGCCAAAAGCATAGTCCGTGATGATACCGGCCAGCATGCGTCGCTTGGTGCATGTCCACTCAGTGCCTTTGGAGGTAAAACAGTGCAGGGTTTGGAGAGGAGAGGAGAGGAGGAATCATGGGTATTGGTGGTTTGGAGCTTTAACCCATAAGAACCCACGGTGACACCAGTGTAACAAGCACTTTGAATGCCCCAGTCTCTTCCTTATAAAGCTTTATGTCTGACCTTAACTCATTAAGTCCCTAAGTGACATATACTAAACATCCTAGTGTGATGACCATGTGACAGTCATGTGGCCTCTCCAAAATGCTGGTATGGCCTGTGTGCAAATTTCAAGGAAGCAGCTAATTTCAAAAAGCTGTTTATTGATACTACACGTAATTTCAAACACATTTAACAGTTCCAATGCTTCGATAACATGTCCTATATTACATTCAACCTGGTCTGAACATATTTGTTGAAGAAAGTAATATCAAACCAGTTATGCAAATAGCGCTGTAACATATATGTAACAGCACAGATCTTTGGTATTAAAAAGTGTTACTCTGAAAAAAACATCAGAAATGTGTTCTATGTGGTCCACTTGGTCTGTGGTATATCCCACATAATTTTCCGTTAAGGAAAAATGGGTCTGGGTTCTTATGGGTTAAACTGGAGGAAAGAGTGGCAAAGGTTTGTGCTCTGGGATTGGGTAGGAGATAGAACAAAACAGTATGAGACAGATAAGATGACTACATTAATGCACAGCTTTCTTAGAATGATAATGAACATGTGTCTGCTGATAACATCTGCTTATTTTCCAGTTTCTGTAATGGTTCAGCGTCACTGGATTTAACTGTACACAGTGATGTGCTCACAATCACAATGCTAACATGCTGGTGTTAAGCAGGTACTGTGTTTACCATGCTCAGCATCCTAGTTTAATGTAATAGCATGCTAACATTTGCTAAATAGCACAAAACACAAAATACAGATGAGGCCGATGAATGTTTTGCAGCAATGTGATCAAATTTTTGATCTGTCTGGTTTTTTTTGATCATGGGTTTTGGAAGGGTATTGTGAGCCAGACAAACGAATTCATCCTCCTCCTCACATCTCTTCTCAACAAGGAAAATCTCAACTGGTGAACAATGCACTTACAACCACTCTTACTGTTGAGAATGCACTGATCTCAAATCTCATCGTGTTTGAGTGTGTGCGTGTGTGTGTGTGTGTATGTGTTTGGTTAGTACCAAGTACAAAAGCATTGATGATGACTCCAGATATTGTGGAGCCAACTATAAAGCGAAGAATCACATAGACAGGGAAGTTGGGTGCAAAGGCCACAGCGACTCCAAACACAGTCTGAAGAGCAATGGACAGCAGCAGGACGAAACGTCGGCCATACCTTGCACAGAGAGAGAGGAAGTGGACATGACTATACTCTCTGAGCACTTGCATAAATTAAAAACTGTGACTGTGAGACAGGGCGAAGCCAGTCAATACAGGCCAGTATGAGTTTATAAATGTGTGAAAACTGCCACTCCCTGCCAACACACCTTCAGGAATTTCACTAGTATGGGAGAGATTTAGCGTCCCATGAACATTTATGGTATTTCCGTGACATTTTCACTCTGCGAGAAACACTGAATATATATATATATATATATATTTTTAAAGATTTATACTATTTTTCAAAAGATGTTTAACGCACAAACATCACTTCTAGGAAAGTTGAAAAAGAAGCGTATCAATCAAACCCTTGTATTACTTTAGTCCTCCAGCTCAATTTCTATGATATACACCTGCCCTACTTACATATGGCAGCCATATGCCAAGGATTCCAGCTGTGTCTGCCCCTGCAGCCATGGTTTGATGCTGGGGATCTGACTGTGTGTACAAAGTGAAAGGTTACAGGGCTCCAGGCAAAGGGAGAGCAGCAGAGCCTACCTGTCAGCCATGGCTCCAAACACCATAGATCCCACCAACAGGCCAAACATGTAGATAGATGAACTAAGACTGTTCAGTCCAGCTTTGTCGCACACCAGGTCCCACTAGTAGATAGTGAAACAAACACGTACATTTAGAATAGATTTCTGAACAGATTCTGTACAGACAAGAGAGGAACAGAACATTAATGGGGCTAACTCATTACCATAACAAAGGAACTTTGTACATTAGTTATATTGAAGATTAGGGTCGCCTTATAGTACTTTGAGATATTTTTCTGCTGTTAGATCCCTTAATTTATTGGTCCTGCCTTAGTTTTATTATAAGAAAGGCTCAAAATTCTTGTCATTTTAGGCTAATATTAAACATAATTTATCATTCTTCCAGCTGTTTCAGGAGAGAGACTTTATAAATGATCAAAGTTGCTTCTCACCCCTGAATAAACATATTATTTCATGTCCCCCATAATCATCCTGTACCTCGGTGACTGTGGTGCTCTGGAAAGTCTCGTTGCTGTACACCCATCCTTGGCCACACGGGACGCGCTCAGTCCGGTTGCCTTGCAGCAGAACATCGGAAGAGAAGCAGAAGGAGTCCGAGAGGCTGAAGTTCAGGCTGAGTGTAACGGGGAAGAAGGACAGATTTTCGGCTACTGAGCTCGAATTGTCTCGGCAGTGATGCGGTGGCGTGGCTCCGGTAAAGACGCTCACCATCATGTGGAAGGCGAGGAGGATCTGGGGTAAACAAATCCATATGTACAAAATTTTCTGATATTTGCCGAAGCCTCCGACGGCAGAGAGGATCTGGTCGAAATTCATTTTGGGAAATATAGGCCAATCTGGGGAGTGGGTTTTCTAGAGGATCAGCCTGAGGGAAGGAGGCGGAAGGCTCACTGTACCCACCAGACAATAAATCAAAAAGGCGGTGGGGAGCTGTGTGTTGTTCAGGAGGTAAACAAGGTAAATCAATTCCCATGTGAAACCGTGGTCACACCATTAAAACTGATGACCCATCTTTAACAATGAAATGACCTGAAGAAAACAAAAACTAATATCACATGGCAGAGGTGTTTATTCTCTCCAAACGCGGATCAATTAAAGGCTCCAAAATCAGACAGGTGCCCAAAGATTTACCATTTTACCTGCACGATAGATTCCCGACATAATGTGGAAACCAGAAAAGTAAATGTATCAGCTGGTTACAAGGACCAAATGCACAATTGTCCCCGTTGAATCCATCGCTTGAAAGAGTAAGAAAGTGGAAAAAGTCGTGCGACCAACAAATGTGCAGCCTGTGCACTGATGCTCTGGATGTTTCCACACGTTGCAAAAACCCAGACAAAACCTACACACATTAATGGCAGCTGGGAGCGCGTATGGATCCGTTATTTATAGGGCAGGGCCATAGCATCATTACAAAATCTAAAAAAAGACGCTCCAATGCAAGAATCCCAGCACACAACAGACGCGCTCTTATAGGCGAGAGGATTCAATATAGTGCTTTTTCTTTTAAGCATCACTCGCACATGCTTCAATTTATCACGCTGAGGTACAAGAATTCACTGCTTATCTGCAGCATGTACAACACAAACATCTCCAAAAAAAAAAAAAATCTTTAAAAAAAATGCCTTCTGCGCACAGAGGCCCTCTGCCCCCATCTGCTGTTTGAACATTGAATTACAGTGAGGTTGAACCTGACTCCCCACTTCCGACCTCAGTTAAAGGCAGTGAGTGAGGAGTTGCATTCATCTGCTTCTGCTGCCCTCAGGTGCTCCCTCCAACTTTGCAGGATACTCTTCGTCCCAGGCTTTGGCTTGTCTTCAAGAAATAACTAATGGACTGTGCTGAAATGCAATTTCCTGGCAGGGTGCCATGTCTGCTTTTACTTTTATAAATTGTTTTGACCCCTGTTTTCCTTTCCAAGATCTCTATTGTTGCATTATAAATAACTCTTTCAAGCTCCCAAGCAACTATTTGTGAATATAATAGGACTAATTCGTCTGTTTCTCTAGTAACTATGGTTAGTTATGGCTGAGTGCATATGTCTAAAACTGTGCAGTGAATAAATACATTGAAAATGCTTTGTACAGTGTGTAACTGATGAATGCAGGTCATGCAGTAAAAACTCTGACGGCACCATGTTGCTAAAAGGTCTGTCTTCTTAGGAGAGGCCTAATGCTGGTCACCTGATATCACTCACCATAATGCAGAGAGTCGTGCATTAGGTAGCATGGAGCGCTGGAACACCGGGCTGATTTTGGTTTAAATTATTAAAACCACTGATCACAGCAAACACTAAGCATAGATCATGAATAAGCAGACTATCAAGACCAAAGGAAAACACAAGAGAGAGCCCAAAGTAACACGAAGTCACTGCAAACCCACCATGCAATACTGTCACACAATATTATTCTACAAAAATTGTAGCGTTTAATTTGGCTTGTCAAAAATGAACATAGCCAAATGACAGCATTGTTAGGTGGTGGGGGAGAGGAATGGCTGTTTGGACTGAGACTCAGTCATGTCTCTGGAGAACAATGGCTCCTCTCTCTTCAGTCCAGCTGGTCAAGAGGGAGGGAATCACTGCAGGTTCATGGGAATCTGATCTCCGGTTGTTCAGCACTCAATCAGAAAAATGCCTATTGTCACATATTGATAGAGAGATGTTTTTGTATGCATAATAATGCCAATTTTTCAGTTCAATGTAACCATGTGAACATTAGCAACATCATTAGTTCAATGCCAGAGTGATTACACCTGTATAACCTGGTACGGTGGCATAAGTAAAAGAACAAAAAATAAGCTTCAAAGAGCTCAGAACAAAGTAATGAGGGTTGGCCTTAATCTCAGTCCTAGGACACACGTTAGAGTTGAATTAGCTCCCTGTTAAAGGTAAGAGTTCAGCAGCTAAAATGTATTATGGTTTATGGGAATGGAATAAAATCCCAAATAAAATTAAATCTGCTCATTCTCTGAACACTTAAAAAAAAAAAACTAATGGATTCGGTTAACATACTGAAATATCTTTTTTTTAGTACTGGTATCAGAACTTGTGTAGCTGTTATTATTTTGATGATTGTATAACTTTAATGTTTTTATTTGTTGCACTAATGAAAAATGGAATATAGGTAGAATCTACATGTCACTCCTTCTTTCTGCCTTCCTCCTCGCCAAGACCTCAGGAAATAAGTCGTGTGGCTTCACAGCCTGTCCTGACAGTCTGTGAAGCCACACGACTTCCCAATTGTCCCCTAAAAGAGCTGAGGTTTTCCATTTAACTTCCCATTTATTATATTAAGTAGATGTTATGCTGTTAGAAATGTATGTTGGTCAAGCTCCCACACTTTTTACAAATTAGCTGCAAGCAGACAATGTACACGCAAACAGCAAAATATGTCAACCCTGTCATGGACAATTTCAAAGTAGAATAAATACATTGTAATTACATAGTGATTATAAAATGTAGATTTTCAGAAAGCTATTTTGTCAGCGAGAATTGCCCTTTCTTTTCTAAATAAAATCTAACAACAAAGATATCTGCTCAAACTTTCAAACAATACTATTTGGCCCTCACTTGTTTATAAAGGAATCACACAAAGAGTTTGCTAACTTGTGAAAATAAATTGTTTATTTTCTTAGAACATGAAAATAACAGGGTGGACAGTAACATGGCAGGGTGGACTTTGGGCATAACAGGGTGGACACATTGTGAAAGGTCATTGAATGGCCTCATTTTGCAATAAATCAAAAAGAAATTATGTAAAAAAAAAATTACCAGAGGTCCTTTTCCAATGTAGGGGGAAATTACCAGGTGAACAGACTGGTTTTGATCCACTCTACCTGCAGGGCACAAAACACCAAAAATGAGCCATTAATGTGGCGTTCTAGAGTTAAACTCTGTACATTTTGCACAGTGAAAGTCAAACATTCAACTTTAGAACGAGAAGAAAAATGTTGTTTTAAGTGGAGAACGATTGATTTTAAAAAACAGAATATCACTGAACCTCACTGAGACACATCTCCAAACAGTCTCCCTTTCTGCAGAGGCATGGCTCAATTCTGCCGTTGCAGAATTGAGCAACGGCCGTTGCTTCAATCCGTACAGAGCACTTGTTCAGAGCCTATGGTTCTGGTATCAGGCAAAGTACCTGCCAGTCATGGTACCAACAGATGTCATCCCGGAGACTTGGCCAGTGGAACTTGTTTATGCCATTTTATACAAAAATGTATAAAATGAAGGAAACACGTTTTAAGATACATTGTTGACATTGTACCGATACGTGTGCAAATCTTTGGTCACTTATATATAATAAGACCTCAGAGTTTAACTATTCTGCTACATTGTCATGATGACTGAGTGATTCTGATGAGGACACCAAAGGCGCTTTATAGTGATATTGACTCTCCTGATTAACTGTCGTACTGTATACACATTTGTGTTTTGTATGTTAATTTATATAAAGTCAATCAATCAGTCAATCAATCAGTCAATCAGTCCCCCTCCTGTTGTGGGTGCTCATGACGTCAGAGATGCTTGGTCCAGAACGGGTGGGTCCTGGTTTGGGTGTCTGGATGGCAGCAGGAAGGAAAAACTGTCAAGTCAGTGGGAGTTAAGCAGGATACAGTAAGAAATAAAGCGCTGCCTTAAAATTAAAACTACCAAAAGTATTTTTTTTTCCTAATCAAAAGAATTTCAAATTAAAAAGAGGAATGAAAATTAATGTAGCGTAGCAAATAACTAGCGTAGCAAATAACTATATACATACACAGGAAAAAAAAACATCAGGTGAGAACATGGGTCTCTATGTAGTTATATTTATTAATGTGTATTATTGCACTTAATTCTGTGTAGTAACTGGAGCTCTTGTTCTATTGTTTCTTCTAGCTTAAAATGACTGTATCTTTGTTTTTCCTGACAATCAAAATATCAGACTATGGATATAAATACAGGCTTCAAATTATTTTACATTTATGGAAAACATGACACAT
>JBBMJY010000005.1:15352998-15377347 GCA_037833715.1 Toxotes lorentzi
TATATATATCATATGTGTATATATTTTTTATTATAAATAGATATAGATCTATATTTTTTTCGACAGTACATGTACAGTACAACGTTGAAGAGGGATTTTATTTTGAAGGCGGCAGCTAGAAGCCCTCCTCATCTGGTCGGGCTTGACAGTGGTGAGAGAGGCTCCAGAGAGAGTGAGACAGAGGAGAGAGAAAGGGGGAGATGGCTGAAGGGAAGGAGGAGTGGACCGGGTCACGAACGAGTTTGAAAACCAACCTAAGGTGACCTTGATCATCCAGAGCTGTCATCGCCGTGAAGAGAGACCAGACCGCAGAAATATCACACACACACAGGCTGTTTGACAGAGACCGTTTCTACCTGCTCATCCGAGGGACATCCCGCAGTATCAGCCGATTTCCTCCCTGGCTACTTAACCGCACCAGAGTCCCTGTTGTATTTTTTGGATTTTTGACACTGTTTGGATCACTGTCACTCCTGCGTGTGAGTAGATCTCCATATCCGGCGGGGGGGGGGCTGCTTTCACCGCTTACATGAACAAATGATTTCCATGGCGATGTCACGCATCATAAGGTCAGCTGATCATGTTTTTTTGAGATCTCTGTGGCACTGAAAGGACACGATTTATGAAAACCCTGATCCGCATCCGTGACGCGACTTGCTGATGTATATGAAGCCACACCCTCAGACAGAATTCAAATAACACTGTTTGTGCCACATGCATGGATGAACCCTGGCCTACTTAATGGGGTTACTGCCAGCAGCACCATCAGCTGCAGCAATCTGCAGCTGCAGGACAGTAGTAATAGTTTTCGCTGCCGGACATCCAAAGAGCAGCAGTGCTCTCACAGACTAATTTGCTTTTAGATAAAATAACAGCTGCTTTGATTTTAGGTTTCTCTCTCCTCACTGTTACATTCCCAACAGTAATTCTTTTGTAAATCCTTGAAAAACAAAGAGATATATCAAAATCATTGGGGTCTGGTCTAATGCATGCCTTTATGGAGATACTTAACATGGATATATTGTTTCAAATAACTAGCTGTAACTTGCCTAGAGCTCATCCTTTTGGTCCATTTCTGAAGACTTGAAGACGAAGGGTTTTATCAAGTTGACATATATGGTTGAAGAGGTTGTGGACAGTGACTTGGGCCTGTTAGGATGTGTGACTATTTGAAAAACTACACATGCAGCATTTACAGTATGAATCTGAAATCATCTGTCATCCACAGACAATGTAATTCTTGAAAGAGTGAAAAAAAAAGCATTTTTTTTTAAGCCCCAAAGTATTTAGCGATAAACACTGGTCCAACAGAGAGTGTGAGTACAGCATTCAAACTGTCGCAATGAGAAAGACATCCCAAGGTTGTAGTGCTGCTTACACAGAGATCAGAACATGTGCAAAAACATCTGTTCACCTTTATCTATCGGTCTGGTCATGCATGTGCTTCTCATCTGTAGAAAAAATACTCTGTGTCAAATGCACTCATCCATCACCAGGTGTCTGTTTTCTGATGCAAGTAGAGAGACAACCATGTATTCATTCAACTGTCTGCAGACAACACACAAACACTCATGTATATGCACACACACTTTTTGTCTGCCTTGCTTGCTATTCTGTTATGCATCGCAAGCTGTTTGATCTGACAGACAGGTGAATTTCATGATGCAGATATGTGGTTTGTTTATTGACTGTAGCCCGCTGTACATCTGCAGTGAGACACAGATCCCCGCGGAATAAAAAAAGGGTGCTGCAAGGTCGCGGAGAGCGCTGCTGTATTCGCTTCACACGGGCAAAGGGATCAAGGATCAAACTTCACTTTCACAATGCTCCTCTAGTAGTCTGGGACTGTGTGGAAGGTCATCTTGGGTAACTGGGAGGTCAGGAAATGTGGGTAACAGAGTTTGCCAGTGGTTTAAAAGTTTGGCAAACATCTCAGCTCTGAACCCATCGCAGCCCGATGGCTGCATGTTCTGGTCTGTCATCTGATGGGAGAACAAGAAAAAAAAAATTTCCCATACCTGGATCCATTAAGTCACACACTCTCTTTATATCCTGCCATCATCAAGAGTTGCTCTTAACCCCCATCTGTCTTCTTATTCATTTCCCGGCCGATGAAAAGTGGTGTCTGCAGTGGACAGGCTATGATTTGTGCAGCTTGCTGGCAGGCGGCACACTGCAGAGTCAGGAGCAGCACTTGAAGTTAAAGACTCTTTAAGGAAAAAGAAAGACACATTGATTAGTGTGGACTTTGGGTTATAGCAACACAAGTATGTATGGCTCTGTTAAGGTCTCTGGTTTTCTCCTTACCCGTCTTCTCTCCTTTCCAGGTGTCTCTATCTGCTGTCTCCTGTCCATCATTTGGACCTGTTAATCCAGTGGAGCTCCAGCTCCAGAGGCCCATGGCCCCTGTTTCTCTCCACCAGTGAGAGGTGAGCCAAGCTGGCCTCCCCGGCCCCCTCGCTGCCCCCGGCCCCAGACCTGGACCCAGACCCAGATCCTGAGCCTGAGCAGCAGCACAGTCACGAGGAGCAGTATGTGAGCGAGGGCGAGTCCAGCCGGCTTGACACACACCTGGCGCCACCGGACTGCAGGGACGCCGAAACCATTACAGGTTTTGCAGAAATTCTCTTTGTATTAACATATTGATGTGTAAACAGCATTTTAATGTTGTCTTCAGTGGAGGTGAGGCTGACTGCTTTATACACTGGTGGCCATTTTAGTGCAAGTAAAAATGTGCTTACATTCACCACTTCATGAAACTAACACACACAGGCACAAAATTAGACATAGGATGCAGAACAGTTATAAAGTATAAATCAGATTGTTTAACAGTTAAAGCAGTGAGTGAGTATTATGTTTCAACACTCACAGCATCAGTTCCCTCCATGCAGAACGCCTGCAGTCCACCACCAGGCTGCTGTATATTCACTTTCCTCCCTGCCTCCGTGTCCTCTCTATGATGTTCAGATGTGTGCAACAGTACGGACTTGCCAGAGTTTGAGATCATCAGTCTTCTGGAGGAGCAGTTGCCGGTGTACCGGTTGCGGGCTGACACCGTCTACGGCTACGACCACGATGACTGGCTGCACACTCCCCTCGTTGCACCGGACACAAGGCTTGACCTGACCACCGAGCAGATCGAAGAGACTCTCAAATACTTCTGTGAGTTCGGCAATGACATGATTACATACAGTATATATCTGTCTCCAGTGCTGCTGAGGCTCTTAATCAAGCATGCAGGAACTTCTTAGGCACCATATTTTAAATTTTTAACAGTGGAAATGTAGTAATGAAATAGACAATGAGGATTAAACTGATGGGATTTTAACTCCAGGGCTGGTGTGGGGATACATGGCCTTAAAAGGGAAGGATTTACCCACCTGGGCACATGTTACATTTAATCCTTCAGATGCTTCCTGGAAAGATAATCTGCTGTACATTGTGTGAACATTTGTGTGAATTTGTTTTGTTTGAGTTGAGACATTATCAGTGTATTTTAAGATTAAGACATTTTACACACAGTACCTACATAAACATAAAACTTTCCCTAATCTTTTCTTCAGTCATATTAAATTAGGGTTTAGTCTCAGTGCATCAAGGAAAAGTGGAAAAGCCACAAGGAAACTTTGTTAAAGGAAACTATCTTTAAATGTTACAAGGGTTCATTGGGAATTGTGGGTCATATAGTTAAAGTCACATATTCTGGTTACATCTTCAGCTAAAAAGACACCAAGGTATTTCATCAGTCCCTCTCTCTAGCTGACACTGTATTTGTCTTGTCACAAAAAAATCAGGACCTTATGGAATATTTAATTTGTAACCTGAGAACGAACCATACCGTGTTTCTCCAACGTTAAAACAAATAATGATTCCACTCGTGGGCCCAGGAAGATCAGTACATTGTACATATCACTGCTCTGCCTAATGCACTGGCTCAGAGAGGAGACACTTGGAGAGCGAGGAGAGCCCTGTCTGCAGAGGCTTTCATGTATAAACAGTTATGAGAGGTTGCAGTTACTATTGATTCTTGCTGTTTGTTTATTAGATAGTGCTTTAATGACAGTTATGTTACCAACATAAAAACCATTAGCTCATTAACACAGGCATTTTAATCTGCTTCATGTGTCTGTCTGATATCTGGTACAAGTGAATAAGATTCAATAAGCTTTTTTCTAATGTATTATTGTGTCTAATGACTGACACTGTAGCCTCCCTCCACAAGGTGGCGCTCAGCTAAATGCTGCTACTGGCCTTCGTGTTACTGTATCTGTTCCGTGACTGTTTTGAACCACTCAGATGTGAAGCCATCAGTGCCTGGACTCTTGTGTGGTTTTAACTGATCGATTGCTGAATTTACTTTTTCTATGTCAGTGCTTTCTCTGTGACATTAGGTAGTAAAACAACACATTTTCCATGTGTTGTTCATTATTCTCTCTTTTATTTGGAGAGAAATACCTTCACTGTTTCCTTCAGTGAATTTCAGTGCTTTACTGTATATCCTCTAAGGAACCGGTGATGAACTGGTTTCATATGAGGGTTTCTTAGTTGACAGATAGTATTGCTAACATTTTATATGCTTCAACTATAACTTCACAGATTTATGTCCTGCGTCACATTAGCTTCATTTCACATAGAAAAATCCTTTTCTGCGTTTTGTCTGAGAAAATTTCATGTATCTCATTTTGTATCTTCTAAATTTTCTGATTAATTTCTACTATGTTTATATCAGCACTTTGTTGCTCTTAAAGTTGGCATTGCAAATTTATCTTTTCATTTTTTGACAAACATTGTAGACACTACAGTTTTAATCCTCTATACTGCTTTATACACATTCCACGATTATCATTTACTTTAAAATTAAATTTAAAATTAAATCTAATTTAAAAACTTTTCTGTTTTGATGTAAAATTTATTTGTGCTGTCAAATGAAGCGATCAGTCATTACACAGATTTGTTTTTAGAATTACATTGTATTACAAAGAACCTACTGGCGAAGTTAGATCACTGGTTCCTGGTCTATTGTTATCTGTTGTTGTGTGCCTGTGTGTGAGTCAGGGGTCTGTTTGTGGATGAGGGTCACCATGGTAACGGCTGCTGGAGGCAGATGTTCAGTGGCTTGCACAGAGCAGAAGAGTAAACAAGCGAGGGGGTGAAAGAAAGGAGCAAAGGAGAGAGATGTGGGAGTTCTGTCAGCACTTATCAACTAAGAGAGGAGTCCACGCCAAATCCCGCCCTCTCTGATTGGCTCTTTCTTCCACTTTGCAACCTCTCCCATCCAATCATAAAACAACTTCTATTTCACCTCAGCAGCTACAGAGGTTTTTCCAAAACGGATGTGCGCTCTCTCTCTCATCTCTCCGCCTCCCTCACTCTCACTCACAGGGGCGTCAGTGTGGGCAGAGGTAATTCAGGCTCTGGGCCTGTTATGCTGTACAGTTGCTGAGCAGTAGGAGTGAGAGAGAGAGAGAGAGAGAGAAAGTGAATGGATCAGTATTAAATCGGTTGTCATGCCTGATGGTTGGTCATCGTGAAGATGGACAGCAAGAGCAGGATGGAGAGATTAGTGAAGGATGAACGTGAGCTGGATGACTGGTTCTATAAGGAAGACAAGAAAGGTAAAGTGCATGTCTAGAAAACAGGAAAGAAAGACATGTTTAATATGATTAAATATGTGAGCAGTTTGGTTGTGGCAGACTTTTGAGTACAGTAGACTGAAGTCCATGCTGGCGTTTGTAGATTGAGATTAAACTTTTCCGGTTTTGATTACAAAATTATATTTTCATGATTTTGCGTGATCTTCAGTGATTTTGAAACAGTTTTGTGTGTTTCCTCGTTTGTCTGTGGCATTGTACTCCTCATTAGGAGGAATTTCCTGTAGCTTGATGACTTGAATCCCATGGTTCATTGTATCGCCCTTTTCATTCATCTTTATTTTCAAAAAAGGGAATTGCAAGGCGCTTTAATGAAACAACAGTTAGATTATTTTGTGCTGGTTGTAATACTAACAGGATTACAGAGGTTTACCATAACGCATTCAATAACTTTGTACAGCATGTTATTGATTAGAGCCCTGAATCAATAACAGTCACCTCAGGGCAACACGGCCAACTGCTGTGCACCATGGAAAACATCCTCTTCCCATTTAACTCTGCCCTGCTCTTTCATACACTAGTTGTGTATGAAATGGTCAGTAGTGCTGGTGTTACGTGCTAAACATGGCCCATCCACCGGTCTGAGAGGATGACTTTTTAAACATTCTGTGTTACATAAGGTGGTTGTGTGTGCGTGCCGCTGTACATGTATCGCACCAGAAGTGATGAGAAGATGGGCCATTTGTGGATGACTCGCTTCCCTCTTCTCACTCTGTTTGTCTGTTTTTACATTTTTCACAGTGTTATGTGCAGACAGAGTGGGCCAGATGACGAAGACCTACAATGACATTGATGCTGTCACACGTCTGTTGGAGGAGGTGAGATGGTCTATTTTTGTCAATCAGTGGAGTCCAAAGCTGCACAGGGGCAGATTTTTAATCAGTTTAAATCACAAAGTGAGGCTGCAGCAGAAAAGATGCTGCGCTGTAGATGTGCCCTACTTGGAGCAAGAATAAATTTACACTACCAATGCTGTGTTGTGGGATTTTTGAGTATTGCCAGCAATGTTTTCTCCTATACGCTCCTCTCTTCTTACATTCCAACTAACAGAAAGAGAGAGATTTGGAGTTGGCTGCAAGGATCGGCCAATCTCTTCTCAAGAAGAACCGAACTCTGACTGAGCAGAATGACTATCTGGAGATACAAGTGGGACACATCACAGAGGAGGTCTGCATGCATGCGCACACACACACACACACACACACACACACACACACACACACACACACACACACACACACACACACATTAGGATTAATGAATTCTAACTCATACAATTGTTTGTCTTGGTCATTTTACATTTTGACAAAACAGTACTAACTCAAGGTTCACTTTTAGTGGGTTGTGGAGTTACGAACCTTATCTGACCTCTTCCAGGTGGCCCAGCTGCATCATGAGTTGAACCTGAAGGACGAGCTGCTGCAGTTTTACACCAATGCAGCTGAGGAGAGCGAGGATGAGTCCGCCAGCTCCCCAACGTAAGCATCCTCTCTTTGTTAATCAGTATCTCTCTTTCTATCTGTAAAAATGTGATTTAATTTTGAATGTCTTTGACTTTGGGATGCAAAACAGCAACACAAGCAAAGATGCTTGATACACAACATCAGTCTAACATCCATTACTGAAACACTGAAAAAACAAGCTGGAGTTGACCTCCTGGCTTTGAGTTTCAGGCCTGCTCTGTGTTCTTCTGTCTAAAGGGGTAAGAAGAGTAAAGTGGAAACAGCTTCAGGAGGCTTTGTGAGTGACACTCTCCAGAGGAAACTCAAAGATCTGGAAGAAGAAAACCTGTCACTCCGCTCAGAGGTACACCATCTCTACACACAAGTAACAGCAACACTCATGCACATTGTAAGAGAGTGAACTTGCGGGGAAGATAATTGTGAATGTCTACCTACATGTAGGCTAACCATCTAAAGTCAGAGACTGAAACTTATGAAGAAAAGGAGCAGCAGCTGGTCAATGACTGTGTGAAAGAACTCAGTAAGTTTTGTGTCAGTCTCTGTCTTTTATACCGTTTTCACGTATCTTCATTCTGTCAGTGGATGTTGTTTCTCTGGTTCCCTCTCTGAGTTTGAGCTAAACTCTCCCTCCCTCTGTCCTTTCAGGGTTGTCCAGTCTCCAAATCTCTGCCATAGCGGAGGAGCTGGCTCGCAAGACTGAGGATGCCTCCCGACAGCAAGAAGAGATCACGCACCTCCTCTCTCAGATAGTGGATCTGCAAAAGAAAGCCAAATCTGTGAGTGTACATGTACAGACACATCACACCAATTTTAACTCAAATGGGACTGTTATCATGCTCTGTTAGTTTTACCAATTCAAACCTTCATGTGTGTCCAGTATGCAGTGGAGAATGAGGAGCTCTCTCAACACCTGATAGCAGCTAAAGATGCCCAAAGGCAGCTTACAGCCGAGGTAACTCCCACATAGTCAAGTTGTTGTCATTTCATTTACAGTGAATCATAACTCATTCACTCTAAACATCTGATTTGTCTTAGTGTTGCTCATGATACCAGAACTGTTTGATGTTAATTCCAAAAAATTTAGTTTAATATTTACAATACAACAGCTGCAGGAGCTGGAGGAGAAGTACTCAGAGTGTATTGAGATGCTGCATGAAGCTCAGGAGGAGCTGAAGAACTTGAGGAACAGAAACTATACTGCAGGAACCCCCCGACGCTACCACCCCCTGGGACTGTACCCGATGGTGAGGGAGTGTGTGTGTGTGTGTCCCTGTGGGTATGTCTACACAACCATCTGCCCTCTTTCACGAGTCTTTGTGTTACAGGATTCTCTGGCAGCTGAGATTGAGGGAACGATGAGGAAGGAGTTGAGTCTGGACGACCCAGAGTGTGAAGAACAGAAGTACGGATTAAGTACTTAATGTTACACTCAAATTATAGGGAATGTGTAGAGTGCTGCACCGATTTAATTTACATTTTAGTTAAAAAAAAAAACAGGCTGTTAGTCTTGTGTCTGACTTTTTGCAGGATTCATCGTAAGCGTGTTTTTGAGACGGTCAAGAACGTCAACCAGACAGTCCGCCAGCGTTCGCTCACTCCAACCAGCGCCAACATCCCGGGCTCCAACCAGTCCCTGTCAGCTCGTACGTCACCTCAGTCCAGCGGCCTCTCCACACCCCACTCCAGCATGTATGGAGGTGACATCAGCGGAGACAGTGTTGCCCTTGACAACCGTACGCAGAGCATCCTGATGGAGACAGCATCTAATCAGGATAGGTGAGGAGGAGCGGGTTAATGCACTTAACAAATTAGAGAGGAAGCTGAGATCGAGGACAGTTTTAGTCATCTTCAGGAGCCTAGGCCTGTTATGCTGTACAGCCTTTTCAAACTGACTGTTTCGTCAGAGTTGAGTCCGAGCAGTTCAACAAATTGATATGATTTTTCTCAAGATTCATTAACTGAAAATATTCTTATACCTGGAGTCTCTGTTCCATCTCTGCTCTGACAGCAGCACAGAGGGCCGAGAGAAGAAGGCGAGTGGAGCTGAGGACCTGAGGCTGGCCCTGCGGCGCCTGTCTCTGCGTCGACAAAACAACCTGAGCGAGAGGCGTTTCTTTGAAGAGGAGAGGGAACGAAGGCGCGGAGGACACGGAGGACTGTCAGATGCTCTGGGCCAGGAGAGTGCACTGACCCCCTCGGAAAGCATCATGTCCCTCGGGAACCTCCACCTGTGGGCCACACGAGGGCCCTACCTCCCTGACAAACTCCAGATCGTCAAACCACTTGAAGGTGAGGGAGAAAGGGAACGTGGGATGAGCTGCAAGGCGGGGAGGAAGTGGGAAGGCGAGCGACGCAGAGGAGGAATTGGAACGAAGAAAGGGAGCAAGCGAGGCTGGGGGACAGAGAGGGAGAGTAAGAGGGACAGCCGGCACGGGCGGGCACTGGAGGGGGAGAGAGAGAAAGGATGGGGGTGGGCGAGGAAGACCGGAGCTGGGATAGAGAGGGAGAGAGGAAGGAGGTGGGCCAGGGACCGAGCAGGGAGCAGGAAGATGAAGGGAGCGAGAGAGAGGACTGAGAGGCCTCTGTCACTCATGCTCTTCGATTCTTTCTGGTCATTGATGCATCATCACAAGTCAGGCAGCTTCGCATCTCCACACAGCTACTACAGAGACACTCAGCCCAGAGGGTGGTTGTAGACGCACACATGATTAAGCAGAGGAGGAAAGAGGGGATGGCACTCTCTTTATGACATTCATCCACATCATTTGAGGCTCTTCATGATCTCCCTCTGGGAGAATGAAAAACAGACTTAAAACTAGGATGTACATATTATAGCTATCCAGTAAGTGTAAATACGCGCTTAATCCTGATGATGGAGGGCACCTGATGTGACATCACTGACTGGGGTGTGGCCAGAAGTGTTCGAACCCAGACCCAGTCACAGCAGTGTTTTCTTATTCCCCCTCGTGATTCAGTGGTGATTGAACCTAATAGGTGGCTGCTGTTGGCCTGTGCTGCCCTCTGCTGGTGATAATTCATACTTGCACACTGCCTACCAAACACCTTCACAATATACTATATAAGTAAAAACTATATAGTATTGTTTACATACTTTTGCTTAATTGTATTTACGCTTTCTCATTTCTTATGTATACATTATTCTTTCTTTGTGTGTTTCTTTATTATTTATTTATGACTTCCTCTGGTTTTTTTCTTTGCTCATTCTGTTACTGCTTGCTGTCTGTTTCTAATTCATGTGGCTGGTTAATAAAAACCTTTCCTCATTCTAACCTCTCATCCATTTCATTTTCATTTCCATCTTATTCTTCTGCCTTTTCATAACGTTTTAGTGTCTTGCCATCATTATTTGTCCTCCTGATCACTGACGCTTATGCTGTTATCTTCCTCTTCCTCTTCATTCATAGATATTCTTATTAGACAGACATTAGCAAGTAGTTATTAGCATTAAATGTCTTACTTTAGTGGGTTACTTGTCATACTCTTGTCACATGATCTTCTGTCTTGCATTAGCCCATATTACCATAGTACCATATCTGACATTTGATATGTGATATCTACTTTTTATCGCTGATGAATAACAGGATGCTTAGGAAAACCTATTAGGCCTTTTAACTGATACCACAGGACACTGCTAGATGTTTTTGGGCAATTTTAAGTCCATTCAGAAAAAAAAAAAGCATTAAATGTGTGCTGACAACAAACAACCAGTTACACATTAAGTACTGAGTAATAAATATTCCTTCAAGTGTTTGTCTGAAGATATTAAAAGCAGTCAAGTACATTGCAGATTTATTCATTTCTTTCCTCCAGGCTCTGCCACCCTGCACCACTGGCAGCAGTTGGCCCAGCCTCACCTTGGTGTGATTCTGGATGCCAGGCCAGGAGTCGTGCCAAAGGGTTACAGACCCCTTGAACTAGAGCTGGAGCAGGTCTGTGTGTGAACGTGTTCGTGTGGGAGATTTCTCAGTCCATATCTATGATGTGATCATACAGATGTGTTGGGTTTGTTATGTAACACATTAACAGATTGCTTCATACATATCATTAGTTTTTACTTCTCCATGACGGAATTTACTTAGCAACATTTGTAATTATACAACTTATACAACTCACTGCACAAATAAAAATTGGGATTCACAGTCCTCTTTTACAATAGAGGGAATCAGATCCCACTTATTTGCAGGATTAATGAAACCAGACTGAAGTGATTCACAGAACACTAAAATACTCCATAATGCTCCTTTTCCTTGATTTCAAATTAACTGTCCATCTTTCTTAAACTTTTCTGCTGTTTCTCACCTC
The DNA here is from genome assembly GCA_037833715.1 of Toxotes lorentzi. Lineage (NCBI taxonomy): Eukaryota > Metazoa > Chordata > Actinopteri > Toxotidae > Toxotes > Toxotes lorentzi. Next base: position 15,364,436 of record JBBMJY010000005.1, read on the forward strand.
AGTTATTTCAGTGGGGAAAGGCAGTGGTGAATAAAACACATACTGACCAAAGCCACTGAGCTAAGCCACTGAGGAAATTAACTTTGATACATTTGGGATTATTCAACTTTATTTAGATATTGCATGATAAATAATAAGTAAGTGTAACTCTAACACTAGTAACACTTGGTAATGATTTGGGCTCATCACTGTGTGCCGTGGCGCTCTGTCTGCAGGTATATCCCTGGGGTGGCTTTGAAGAGGATGAACCAGGTGAGCAATACTTCCAGAATCTGCCCACGTCCTCTGCCTCTGCCTCCCCAGCTGTGCCCTCCACCTCTGCCACTAGCGACACCAACCTCGGGCAGCCTCCACCCAGCCTGGCTCCACTTTCTCCCTCCTCTCCATCCCCATCGCCTCATCTCAGCAACACTGATGCCCTGGGTGAGGACACACGCTACATTTACACATGTATATGTAAACTTTCACATTGTTGAACCTGTTTGAAACATCTACAATGTATCGCGGTGCTTGAAAATGATTAGATGTCCTTGTTTGCATGACTTGCAGCTGCATACTACCCAGGTAAATGCATGGCCCACACAAGCTCTACCTACACCTTCACAACCTGCCGGATCCTTCACCCAACTGATGAGCTGACGCGGGTCACGCCAAGGTAAGCCCCTCTGGCTACAGCTGTATTCAAACATAATGCCTTGTTGCAAAGGTCTTAATGAAATAATCTTTTTTTATAAGAACAGTCATGTGTTTGCCTCCTAACACACTTCTTCCCCTGGTTTGAGCAGTGCATTCTTTTAAACAGCAATTAAAATGAGCAGTACATTTCATATATTGTAATAACACAAAAAAATAACAAATGAACATAAGTGCAGTTTAAACATATAATGCAGCTTAATGTGATAATCTTGTTTGGATATGGTGGTGTTTGGAGAAGCCTACAATGTGCTAAATGTGCACTCCGTCTGAATTTGACTAAATCCCGCAGGACAAATAAGATCCAAACAGCAGTCGTTGAGGTGGGATCGTGTCCAAACAACAACATTCAGTCAAGTTGTCTGCTAGACAGTAGTAAGCTGCTAAATAATACATGCATGTGCTTATGGTTCAAAGAAACAGCACTCCCCTATGCACAACAAAAGTTTTGTACTATTACAATGGTGAGATATCACGAAAGTGCAGTTTAAGTTGTTGAAATCATCCTTGTTCTTGTTTATCCTTTCTTTTTGTTTCCAGTCTAAACCCAGTCCCAGCTTCAGCCTCCTGTGTGATGACCAGCACTCTGCTGGGTACTCCTGCTGCAACACCCTGCACGCCCCGAAGGCTCAGTCTCAGGCCCTCCGAATCCTCAACTAACCTCAGGCAAGATGTACCAGATGTACCAGAAAATGATGTTTTTGAGCTAATATGTAAAAACATGGTTTCCTTTTGCTCCTGTGGGAAACAAAACTTTGTTCTTTTACCAGATTGTTTCTTACTGTAGTCAGCTTAGTTAACTCACTTCTATGAAAGTTAACGTGGTAACAGGTCCTATGATTGGAAACATTGCAGTTTGCATAACTGAAATCTGACTAATTTCAAATTTTCCTGCAGAGATGCAACACGCACCACCAGCACCTCCCTAGGGTTAGTGCGCCTTCTCCAGGAGAGAGGGATCTCAGCAGCAGTGTATCACCAGAGCCAGGGCCTGGAGCATTGTCAGGGCAGCGGAGGAGTATTATTCAGCACCTCCATCGCTCCAAACCGAGCACCCAACCCTGACCCTCTGCGTCCTTCTACTCCCCCCAATTCACCCACTGGACCAGGAGCTTCAGCCGTTCTAACCTCTGCAGGTTTCGACTTCAAAAGCCCTTCTTACGACAACTTCCTGGCCTCTAAGCCAGCCCGTTCTATCCTGAAGGAGGTGACTGGGGGGATGAGGGGTAGGCAGAGAGGAAGGGACTGTGAAAGCCAAACAGACGTTAGTGTGACTGTCCACAACCTCAATCTGCTGGACAAGGTGAAGCGGCTGGGTGTGGCTGGAGGGCCAGGGGGCAGATCAATGAGTCCCAGCCCCATGCTGGGGCCTCTGGGTGGGCTTCGCAGATCCGGCTCCCCTTTTGGGCCTGATGGAATAAGGAGGAACCGGAGTTATCCAGCCATGGTTGGGGCCAGCATGGCCATGAAAGCCCCTGGGCCCCAGGAATAGTCTGGACTGCTGCGGGTCATCAGGGTAGCCCAGTAGAAGCCAGTTAGGGCCAAGGACTTACTGTTGAGCAGTCTCCTGGAGCCCAGACACTGAATGAAACTGTTCATACTGTACAATGACATGGCACTACTGACCGGTTTTTAATCACTACTGTGGTCCCACACTGATGCTGTCAACTTTATAGAGCTTTTAGGTGGCGACTCATGCTTGAATTAAAAGCAAAGTAAATTAAAGGGTTGGTTCACCCAAAATACAAAAAAAAAAACATATTTTCTGACTTACCTCCTCTGGTACAAAGCCATGCAGGTAGTTTTGATTTTATGTGCTCAGATTTTGAGATATCTGTGAAATGAAATTCTCAACACAAAGAGTATGAAAGGAACTTTGTTTCTGTTCTGTGCCTGTTACTCTGGGTAATCCATAGACCTCAGCCACTTTGTAACAATTAAAAGAAAAGTTAAACTTATTGTTTGTTTAATTAGGTACAAAAATGACAATTAGTGGTTTTAGAGGGAGTCACGTGGTGTAGCTATTTCTTGTCAAGCACCAATTTATCCTCTGGGGAGTCACTGGCAATAGTTAAAGCAACTCCTCCTGAAGAATATATTTGTAATCTTTACATTTTTCCTTTAGTGGCCAAATGCCTGCAAAACAGAAAACATTCCCTCCGGCCTCAACTGCACTTTGGTTTCAGTGTTAACTACCAAATATCAGCAAGCTAAGACACTAAGATGGTGAACATGCACCAGCTAAACAATCGGCATGGTCACTGTGAGTATGTTAGCATGGTGACGTTAGCATTTATCTAAAAGCACTTTGTTGGACGTGTAAAAATCTGGGCATATAAAACCTATTTTATATAATTTAATTTTATGTAATTGGGTGAACTGACCCATTAAAAGCATAATATCTTAAAAGAGATAAATCCAAAAACTATGCAGTCAATGCTGCAAATATCTCCCACTCCTAGCCTCTCACCTCCCCTGCTTTGGAGACTGACTCTGCTGGCTAGATGTAGTCCCACTCTTGCTTTTTCTGATTCACATCCCCAAACATATCCAGACACACACAGGTGCACTCTGTTAAATCTGCCATTGCTAGTTGGCTATTTGTAGTTATCTATGCCGCTTCTCCTTTGAGGGTCACAGGAGGTTGGAGCCAGTCCCATCTGACATAAGGCGAGAGGGGGGGCTGCACCCTGGAAAAGTTGCCACTCTATCACAGGGCTGACATATGGAGACCAACAACCATTCATGCTCACATGTATGCAAGTTAACTTCTTCAGACTGTGGGAGAAGGCTGGAGTACCCAGAGGAAACCCACACCAACCTTCTCGCTGTGAGGCAAACAGTGCTAAACCCCTGCACCGCCATGCCGCCTCTCTTCGTAGTTACTGTAGCACTTAACCACGCCTTTCTTCCTCAATATCACTGGATTCTAATCCACATTTTATAAATTGAAAATTTACATCACAGACATGAAAACATGTCATCCTTGCTCTCACTGTCTCCTCTCTTACCCCTTCCATGATTAGGCGTCACTTTCAACAAATCATTGAATAGATTTTATGTCAGTATTAAAGATGCTTTGGTTTGGTTTCCTAATTGACCAGAGAAGTTGATGGTGCTTCCACTGAACTGGACAGATCAATACGTTAAAGCCGCAGCTCGGAAAGAGGGCAGAGAGAGGGATGAGGGAAGGGCTTGTGGCTAATTGTAGTCAGAGGCTTCCTGACATTTTCCTTAAGGTTTCCTTGGTGAGATAAAGCAATATAGTGCCTCGACTATCTGTTTCTGCTGATTTTTGTTCTTCGTGTGTTGGATTAAGGGTGTGAAGTAGCTGTCACAACCATTGTTGCACTTGTGTTTATTTATTTTAAAAGTCTTATCCTGAATTTAAAACAATTTTTCATTAAAAAAAAAAAAGCTGTCTCACACACTGTATATAATTCATTCATAGTTCATTGTCACTGAAATGACAGTAATGACACGCTTATAAAGGAACTGTAATGTGTAGTGCATAAACAAGAACCACACATCACTGTAAGTATTGGGGTGAGCATGTAATCAGGGGATTTTCCAAATAAAAAGTCATCAAACAAATAAAAACTGAATCTTGTGATATTCCTCTTTGTGTGTTTTTTCCCCTGTGCATGAAACTGTGACTCATTAAAAACTGGGGCAATCATGAAAAGGAGTCCCACGCATTAAATCACTATTTACCATCCACCAGCAGATGGCGCTCATGAATAACAGCACAGCAAACAGTCCATTTATTGAATACATGATGTTTATACGTCTGTCAACATTAGCACATCTGTATCTCTTGTGCTATGAGGGATATGATGAAGGTTGCTTATTAAACCTCTATTAGCCACAGCCTGAACAAAAGGTGAACAATAACCAAAAATGTCACTGTCACTGGCAGCCGGAGAGGCTAATTAGAAGAAATTGAATCCAGCTCTATTTCAAATGTCTCTGACGTCTTCCATGTTGGATATTTGTCCCCCTTAGAATAACATTTTGGTAATCTTATTTATCACAACATCAAATCCTCCTGAGCTGTAAAAGGAAATCCGCACTCAGGTGCAAATAGGCCTGCACTGTTTCCTTTTCTGAGCACAGACATGACATACATACCAAAGATGCGCCCGTCATGATTCAAAGGAGTTCATTTAAGTAGATATTAAACCGGATATTGTCTAAAAATACAAAAACATCGTATGTTATTTAACCGGATTTTTTTTTTTTCATCTAGCACCAACAGCAGATCAAACATCTGCCAAATGGGTTGGCACAAAATTTTGTACTAACATTCATGGTTCCCAGACGATGAATCCTAATGATGTTGGTGATCCCCTGGCTTTTCCTCTAGCACAGCTGTGAGGATGATGTTTGTGGTTTTGAGTGAAGTGTCTCAACAACTGCTGGATGTCGCTACAGATGTTCAAAATGGTCTGTGGATGAATACTTTGGTTTATGACCAAATATCTGAAAAATGAATGACATTCCCACCATCCTCAGCTGCATTTGGTGCTAATTATCAAATGTAAGCATGTTAACATGCTAAAGTAAGACGCTGAACATGGTGAGTACTCTCTACCACACATCAGCATGTTACCACTGTCATCACAGCCTCACAGAGCTGGCATCATTATAGAGCCTTGGTTCAGTTGGCTCAAATTTGCTTCCATACACCCAGTCAGAGTGGTGTTTCGACTATTTATCTGTTATGTTTACCAATTTATTTCGAAATTTTCTGCCCACTTGCTCACTAGTTTCTCAAGAATTCTCAATCACAGCATGCAACAACTGACTCAGGTGGTTGGGATGTGTATCCTCTGCATCATATCTGGTAGTTTATTAGTTATTTCAACAAAAATATATTGAAGATCAGCTTCACATCAGTTCTTAATTCTGTTTGTGTGTTTCTTTTCCTCGTGTGTCAGGCACTTTCTCCCCTGGGTGTGGCAACTTCCTCTTGTCGCACTGTGAGGTTGATGACAACACTGGGTATTTTTCCCCTTGTTACCAATCCTGTTGCTAAGATAAGCTAACCAGCTGCTGGTGGTAGTTTCATATTTACGTTACAGATACGAGATTGGTATCAATCTTCTCATCTAACTCTCAGCAAGAAAACAAGTGTGTTTCCAATCATAAGTTTAAAGTGTGTTTTTTCTTAAATTGCTGTCTTTCAAACGCTTGCTTTTGCCTTTGGTTGTGGCTGCTAGATGAATCTATATTATGCGGGCTTGGATTTACAGGGTTTTTGGAGTTTAGTCCAGAGCATCAAAGATAGGAACTCTCCTTCCCTGTTTTTACCATAAATTCCTCTGTTTCAGACGCCAGTAAAATGCCTTTGAATGACTAAAGCTAATCCGAAGTTAAAGAAAGGAAAATTTGGAGACAGACAGGACAGAGAATGAAAGACAGTATGTTCAGCCAGTTTCATGAAGAACTCGGACCATCTGCTCGTCACCGGTGCTGGATCTTCATTACAGCCACACTCTTGGAGCTCATGTTCCTTTCATGAATGTGTGGCTTCGTCCATTAGGACATAAAACCAGAGCACTTATACATGTTTGAGAGCTCAAATCACCCCATGTTTAAGCTACACATGAATTTGCCTTTTGACCTTTTTTTTATGCATCATTGCCACTCCTAATCAATCAACACGCACACACACATCTGCTGACACATACACACAGTGGAGACATTTGCTAGCAGTCCCCAGTGAAGCCTTTAAACCTTTACAGAGCCTTTAACTGTGAAGTCTTTAGGTCTCACCTCTTTAAACGGAAAGTTTGAGTCAATTCCCATGGTCCTCTCACAATCTCAAGTCTCTGTAAATTTCTGATTCAAATGTGACTTCAGTCCAAGCCAGTGGCTTCAATGGCCAGCGCACACACATACACACACACACGAAACATATAAACAGACAGCAAACCCTTTCTTTCCCCCAGGGCATCCCAAACAACTTCTCTGAATAATTCACCTAGGCTGCTTTGTTCATTGATCCCTCTCCACCTCCCTCTCACTCACACAGACACATCGTTCACTTAGCACGCGGGGCCAGGAGCAGCATAATGGGCTGCTTCATCACAATTCACCACCACCGTGGATTCCACCTCTTTCCTCTGACTAATACCTTCCACAGGTTCGGCTTAGCAGCCTTTCATAACTGCTGGCTTTGGTCAGCGATGCTGCTTTCAAGACAATTTCAAAAAAATAAAAGAAAATGTCAAGAGAGCTCTAACAATAAATGTCAATACCACATCACTGAACGTCTTCTTCTGTCTTTGCCCAAAGAAGTTTAATCACAAAGTTTCTCATAACACACATTTCTTCATAACACCAAAATATACCGGGCTCTCTAAAAGCTGTTATCGTCTCTCTGGTGGGGCCAAAAGCAATTATTAGGATTTATTTTGAGCCCGCTTTAATAATTCAGTCGATATCAGTTTCTCCGAACACTTCAAGAACCTTTCAATATTTAGCACAGACTTTGCAGCTCATAATGATCTTGCGGCTCTTTTAAAGATATTCTCAAACGTTCCCTGGCCTGCTCCCTGAATGATGCATTCACTGACTTTCATCTCCTCTGTGTGGCTGAAAGCTGACCCTTTTCTGAGCATCAGATATTTCCCCCTGTACACTCACCATACTCTAAAACCAGCATTATCAACCAGAATCCACCATGGACCAGCAATGTTTTCTCCTGTGTATGATTTTGCTTTCTTGGTTTTGCATCAGGCAAAGACTTTGACGCTGGAAAAGTGGTTCGAAATCATTGTCATATTGTCATATGTGGGATTGTCACATTAGAATGAAATCATGGCTGCCTGGATTACACAGCGCGTACAACACACCTCTCTACATTTCTGTGTGAATGACAGCATTTTTTTTTTTAATTTCAATACATTTAATCTTTTACATGACACATTTAATGTAAAAGAAATCAACCTGGCAGGGGATAGTAAGTGAATGACAGGTCCCATTGGGCTCTCTTTATTCATGGATCTGCAGGCAGACTGAAGTCTTGCTGAATCTTTCATGGTGATATGTACAAAGCACATATTTGACACTTCATATGATTCTTTTTCTTTTACATCAGCAGCTTTAAGTTCATCTACTTTCAGCCAGTCTGCAGCTTTAACAATATACTACAGCTTTCTGGAGGGAGATGGTCCGGAAGTGGCTTCCTGATATTTAGAAATAACTAAAATTTAAATTTAGAGCTAACCCTTACATGTGGGAACACATGAAAGATTTCTTTGTTCCAAACGGTGACAGTGGGAGCAGTTTATGTTGAACTGTCTTGCTAAAAGCATTAAATTATCTAGAATCTAGAATTAGGGAGAGAAGTGGCAAATCTTAAGCAAAAAAAAGCCCAGGATCTTTGTTAATCTTAGTTCTATACCACAACACCACCATGGTCTTTGGCTATACACTTCTAAAACTGTTTTCTGAGAGTATCCATACTCTCAGAAAAGACATTTTACGTGCAGCAAAACAGGGGGAGTTACATGGGAAGGATTTTTCCAGTGCAACAGAAAAGACTGAACTTGGAACGTAACAAATTACTAATGGTCAAATTTGAAACAAGTGTGGAGCAAATTAAATATTTAACAAAGTGTTTAAGGCCCATTCTACGTCCTCTTTTTAACCAAAGGGCCGTTGCTTTCATACTCTAACACCAAAAGGACTTACAGCAACTGCATGTGTGCTTTTCCATGTGTAATGATTATGACTAGTATGAAGGTCCACTTTGCATAATACTAACACATGTTTGCACTGTCTGAACGTATATAATGAATGTTGGTGAATCTACTTTAAGCAGCATGCACCATAGTTCAAGAACTCATATGCAGAGAGTGATATTTTCAATCTTTATTCAGTCCAGTTAGTCTTAACAGACCCTGACACCATCCCAGTCCTTTCCACCCAAAAACGCTAAAGAAACCAGAGAAAACCAGAAACAAACAAACTTTGGACAGTGAGAGCTTTTCTGCAAAATTTGGCATATGTATATTGCATTATTACAGTTTTACAAACAAATGTACAACAAATACATCATAAATAGACTCTTATTGTGAGACAGTGAGGAGCCAGCTTGCATGGGTTTTTTTTTTCCTCTTTTTCTCGTGTGCCTGTACCGGGGGAGGGAGGGGAGGGGGGTTGAGCCATGACTTCTCTTTTACGAGGAGTACTCATACTCCTCTGCGCTGCGGCGGCCGAAATCCATCCAGCCCAAGTAGTCCCTGTCTGCTATCCGATGGTTGGCGCTCAGCCCGCTGCCTCTGCTGTTCGCCGTAGAGTTTCTGCGCACAGAACCTGGGAGGAGAAGTGGGGAGGGTGAGGAGGGGTGGAGGTGATAGAAAGAGTGGGTGGTTGAGGAGGAACAGAGCAGGGAGGGAAATGAGTACTCTTCAGCAGAGAAAGCAGGGCACGAGAGAGGCTAAAAACTTCATTGGATTGTGGTTTTGTTTCTGCACTAGTTTGAAATACTCTGATTTTGGAAGCACGATGCAAGCAGGTGCTGCTTGCATCAGATTTCTAATTCTGTGAGACATTCACAGAGAGCTGAGAGGATTTATTTACAGTTCTTAATAACCAAAGCATGTTGGAGATATTATATGTGCCTAACTGTGGCGGTTCTGGGGTGAGACTGAACACGAACACTGCTCTCACAAACTGAGCGGTTTACAGTCTTCCTGACTGATGCTTTTAATATCAAAAATTTCATCACGTTTCATCGCGGACTTTTAGAAGCGAGTTGAGTTCATTACCAAATTATATTCTTCTCAATTTGGTGTTTATGCCTTGCAGAGGAAAAAGTGCTCGTTAAATTAGAAACTTAACTCCCTACAGCTGGCGACTGATGGTGTTTGGTTTACATTTCTGTCGTTTAGATTTTGTTTTAGTGATTTTTTTTTTTTTTTTTTTTTTTTTTTTGCTGGTAAACTGGTTCAGTTTGTGACATTTAAATTGCCCACTAATGGTTCTGGCCTCTCTTTCTCATTATTTCTCTCTCACTCACTCACTCTCTTACACACACACACACACACACACACACAAACACACACACAACACCACGACAAAGAGGTGGTTACAACTGCAGCTGGACTTTAGGTTGACAACATACTATTACCCTCTCTTCCTTTGTGCGTCTATGCCTGTAGATTTGCGTACGTATATGTGTGCACAAATGACTGTGTCCATTCCCCTAAAATGATCATTGTGCTCTAATTCACCCACACACACACACACTGACCTCCAATCTTGTGAAACATCTCTGATTCTGATCTCCAAATCTCAGATTTATTTTTTTTATTCCAAGTGAAGAGAAGCAGGATTGTTATCTGTTTGGTAATCAATTGAGCGCTCACAGAGATAGTGTTTTCACTCCACCCACACCCTCCTACACAACACACACACACACACACACACACACACACACACACACACACACACATACACGTACACACATAACCATAGTGCTCCAGTACCCTGGTGTGCTGAGAAGATTGGCTGCAGAAGGCTCGACAACGACACCTCCTACACCGAAACATGCAAGTGAACAGCAAGCACAGACACTCCCCCCCACAGACACACACACTTTCCCAGAGGTATTACATATTCATTTCAGTGTGCACTTTGACATTTTATTGACTTTGCTGTCTGATTGAACAGTTTCTGCATCTGCTGTGTATTTTTTTTAAGATTTATGCAACAGCAAAATATCCCCTTTACAGCTTAAACATCTAAATATGTAAAAATGAAGCCAGAATTCAGATAAATATTTGTGTATAAACATGTAAATATAATATGTCATGTCTGACCAAAAGTAATCATCCAGTCAAGAAATAAAAATCACAATCTCACACACAATCTCTGGCAGTAAACGAATCATCACTCACTCACTGCGATTTGTAAATGACTTACTAAAGATGCAGAGTGTTTAGTGTCTTTAGTGTCTTTTGCGGACTTTCTACTCTCTATCTCTGTGAAAATGTTTGTTGTGTCTGTGTGTGTGTGTGTAAGTGTGTGTGTTGCGAACTGTGAATTCCCAGATATTCCCCCGTCCTGTCACACAGCCAGAGAGATCAGAGCAACGAACATAAGGAACTACATCAGGGTTGAGGTTTTGCTTGTTTGGTGTCAAAGAAAAAAGGATTCAAGAGACTGGGAATCAGATGGGGAGGAAAAAAATGGAAATAAGATGGTACGAGGAGAATGGCCGGAAGGCTGCGCACACTAATACACGCTCTTTCAAACCACAAAAGCTTTTCAGAGCCACTAATTCATTTTACAAAGCTGTCTGTGCACTGATTCCAGTAATTAGCAAGACAGAGGGGAGGAGAATGGCAGGGAAAAGCTCTCGTCTCTGAAAATGAACCTTGGTTGTAAATATTGTTGTTGCCAGATGTTTTCTTTATCTACTCACATGCTCATCCACCCCTTACGTCCTTTTTTGCAGGTATAGCAAACTAATAAAGATACACAGAAACACACAGAAGTGCACAAGTTCTATGCCAAACACACACCTTTCCGGGAGGAGATGAGTCTTGCCAGCAGCTCACTGAGGTTGGCCCGGGAGTCTCCATCCTCCTCAGCCAGAGGAAGAGCTTTCAGCTGGGTGGCAGAGCGGCTGTGCCGGAGGAGGGGCTCTCCCAAGGTGTGGGTGTCAGCCTCAAGGAGAGCTACACATGCAAACACAAACACACACACGCACACTAGTTCAGATGTCAGAAATGAAAACTCACTGTGATATTTATGAATGTGTTTGCTGCAGACTTGAGTTTGCCTGCGGTGACTAAGTCGTACCTTCAGAAGGAGCCGAGATGGAACGCTGGCCTTCGTCTAGAGGCTGAGAGGAGAGGGGGAGCCCCAAACAGCTCGTACACAGGACTGCCAGCACGACACACACACACAGCCCTGCAGTCATCTGAAACACAGCGAGATAAGGGAGAGAAATAAACGGGGAAAGTTTGATTTGAGACACAGTCCAGGCTGGGTTTTGTAGTGGGTGTTCTTGTCTCCTGACTCAACAGTCATCTTTCACAGTGAGAAACTACAACTGAGACCATCTGCCATCTGCCAGACAACTGCTCTTTCACAGTTAATGATCACTTTGACTGCACCGAAAAGGCACGTGAATCAGAGCAGCATATTCACACTGTCATCCAGGGGCACAGCACGCAACACAACAGCTCTGTCACTGTAGATCCTCGCAATCCTGAGCGCAATTTCAGCAGGTCAACCTGACCTCGCTGTCAGTGCAGAGAGAATTTCTCTTTTTCTTTTTTTCCCCCCTTTTCTTTAGAAAACATCTTTGGAAATAAATCCTTGAAATAGGATGAAAGAAAATACAGCAAGTAAATGATTTTTAATCTGAAGCTTTTAATTTATCAGTATCTTTAAAACAAAACACACCAAATGTGATGTATTAAAATAAATAAATATTGATTTCTCATGCTAAAATAAATAAAACATCAATTATAAATCTAGTAACTGTTTCTTTGCATCAATATGTCTTTATGAAAATTGCCTCTGGGTTTGAATTACGGTCACAAACATTTTTTACAAAGTAAAAGTCTCTCATAAAATGCAAAAAATTCTCCCATCTGTCAAAGAATTAAAAAGAAAAAGTGGTCGTCTTACCTTGAGAGAAGATCTTCAGCGTGTTAGAGGAGTGTGTGAGAGTGAGGAGAGTACTTCTCTGCTGAGTGGGAAGGATGCCCCTTTTATACTCCCCGCTCAGCGCCCTGTGTGTGTGTGTGTGTGTGTGTGTGTTGCCTCAGTGTACATCCTGTGTATTCCTCAGTGTGTTGCAAGCCTAATGTGAGTGTATTTGTTACAAACTCAACAAATCCATGCTTCACTTTTATTGTCTGTTTGCTCATCTTAAAATTCAATATCAGGAGCTGCTTGGTTGACGTGCATTAACTATGTATTGAGTGTGTGTGTGCTCTGTGTGTGTTTGTGTGTGTGTAACAGAAAGTGTTTCTGTCTGCTGTACACATAACAGTGAATCATCTGAATCAAAAGTATAGCTTAGAAATAGTTTTTTTAAATATTCTGGAAATTACTGTATTTTTAGTCAGTATCGTTGTCCACACTGCTGGTCTGAGGAGAATGTGTGTGTGTTTGTGTGTGTGTGTGTGCGTGTGTGTGTGTGTGTGTGTGTGTGTGTGTGTGTGTGTGTGTGTGTGCGTGCGTGTGTGT
>JBBMJY010000005.1:15397876-15482096 GCA_037833715.1 Toxotes lorentzi
GTGGTGCTGCCCTGAAGTTTCTCTGATCTCCACACAGGATCTCTGGAGCTCAGCCAGAGTGACCATCAGGTTCTTGGTCACTTCTTTTACCAAGGCCCTTCTCCCTGTATTACTCAGACAGGGAGACCAGCTCTGGGGACAGTCCTGAATCTGTGTGAGCACCAGTCTGAGGTGCTCAGGACCTCAGACTGGGCTGAAGGTTCACCTTCTAACAAGACAATGACCCTAAGCACACAGCTAAAATAATTAAGGAGTGGCTTCAGGACAACTCCATGACTGTTCTTGAATGGCCCAGCCAGAGCCCTGACTTACACCCAATTGAGCATCTCCGGAGAGACCTGAAAATGGCCGTCCACCGACGTTCACCATCCAACCTGACAGAACTGGAGAGGATCTGCAAGGAGGAATTCCCAAATCCAGGCGTGAAAAAGTTGTTGCATCATTCCCAAAAAGACTCATGGCTGTATTAGCTCAAAAGGGTGCTTCTACTAAATACTGAGCAAAGGGTCTGAGTACTTATGGCCGTGTAATATTTCAGTTTTTCTTTTTTAATAAATCTGCAAAAATTTCAACAATTTCGTGTTTCTCTGTCTATATACATATGTATGAAACAAACTTTGATACACCTCACCACTGGGTCTTCTGCTGTCGTCAGAGATGAAGAAATCCTTTCATTCAAACAGAAAACTGTATCAATGAGTGGGTGATAAAGAAAAAAGAACAGGAGGAGGACAGAGACAGAAAAAATTGGGGGTGCTGAAGGAAAAGAGGATTGTGGGTGATCCCTGATCGTGTGTGTGTGTGTGTGTGTGTGTGTGTGTGTGTGTGTGTGTGTGTGTGTGTGTGTGTGTGTGTGTGTGTGTGTGCTGACTTTTTCATACTTTGCCAACATGGGAAATCTGTTTTTGATATGTAAAGAGAAGTTCAGCTTCCTCTGGCTGGTTCATTTGTGACACAGTTACGAGAAACAAGGATAAGACACACAAACACACATGAGGGAATGAATAAATAACATTATTGCACTGACAGCATCACACCTGTTTATGCTTGACTGACTTCTTGGAGGTTGATGTAACAAACAGGAGGAGTTAGGAAATGACAAATTGGCTGCTTAAACTATACAAAACAGAAACGTTTTGAAATTCAACCACTCTTTGAAGAGACTGAGAGCTTTTCCTGAAAGAAAACAAATAGCAAAACAACAACAAATCAATAGATGAATGTGTTTACGACAGCAGGACACAGGTTGTTCTTTTTACTGCATGCTGCTTCAGCATCAATGTACATATATACAGTACATATACATGTATATCCATGATATACTGAAATCTTTTTTATCTCTAGTTTTGACGTGTGTCGGTTTGGAATGAAATTTCCCAGAGCAGCAAAAACTCCAAACTCACGTCTTAGCTTTGCTTTTATTAGAATCCACCAATAAGCTCTCCCTCACGTCCTCTGTGCTTACTTCTCTCATACGTACGCATAAAAGAACTCAAGTTTCTGAGCAGGAGCAGGCTATATCTGTACAGGAGATGCAGTGATCCACAGTCAGTCTCATTTTGTTGGGACGACGCATGGGATGGGTGGACGGGTCATCTGCGCCAGCGAACACTGCGCCCAGAACAGAGCAGAGGTCAATGAGCTCTCACATGGCTCCATCTTGCATCTGTCGGTTTGTATGTTATCAGTCCACTGCCTGCTCTAATGGCTTGGTGTGTGTGTGTGTGTGTGTATGTGCACGCACAAGTGTGTGTGCGTCTAATAAACTTCTGTGATGCATGATGACTAGGTAGAATGGTGGTCAGCCTAGACAAACTTGAGGTTACAAGGCCGCAGCGAGTCTGTAATCCTATCATTGGTTTACGTTCCCCCCACATTATTCACATTGAATCACATTCTGCCTGACGACGCTGCTATAGTGGGGTTGCCATGACTCCCTGGCAGGAAGGGAGGAAGATAAAGATGTCATGATCCAATTTGTCAGTCGAAGAAATTAATCGAGAGATATTAGGTAATGCTACAGCTATAAGTAACCACATGTCCCACGGCTGCTTCGTCAACACAGTGTCATCCAAATTCACCTGTCCCATCCTCTTCAAAGGGCTTCACCAAAAAATGCTCGGCTCCTGTCGGCCGAAAGAAAATGAGCCGAGGTATGACTCAGCATGTCACCTTGGTCTGTCTCGGCAGAAAAGTGGGTATCATCTTTTGAGTTTAGTCAATTGCCTTCATTGAGAGGCACCGTTGCCGGTGTAGAAGAGTGTGTGCATGTAGGTGTGTGCTGGATGTTTGACGAAGTGGAGCTGTGTAAGTGTGTATGTGAATGTCTCTGTATGTGGGTGAGACTGCTGGATTGGCTTAAAAAGTGGGTGTTCTATTCTCTCTCTGATAGCAGTGAAAGGAAGGGATTGCTGAGACATTCCCGTGCTGATCAGAGTACAGTTGTAGGTTCAAAAAACAAAAAAAAAGTACAACTACACAATAGAGTACATTTGATAAAGATGACATGCATAGAGGAGGGCACATGTACAGTAGAATGGGTCATTTCTTGGCTTGCCGCGACTCAGCAGCAACAGAGAATAAACAACAGTTGCTGCAAGACATAAGGATGATTTTAACACCTTATCTTTAGCTCCCCGCAGAGCTAAATCTGTCCGTACATGTCTGTGCACAGCTCTGTTTGTGATGTAACGACAGGCATGAAAGACACAACAGAAAAATTGACACCACACACATTACATGACCCTACACACAGTAAGACAGTGTGACACTTAGAGAGTTCAAGCTGACATAAGACGTGAAAGGGCAACAATTCTGCCAGCACATGAATTGTTTTTCTTAAATCCACCACCAATCAGAAAAAGTTGTTTTTTCATGTCTTCACTTTGTGCATCTTGTTATTTTACTGGCTGAAAAGCCTCATTATCTCATGTACAAGGCTGTTTTCTGTGTTGTCTCCATGATGAGACAGTGCAAACGTCAATATGGTTGAAAATTCTTTGAAGTGAGTGAAATACAAGACAAAATCAATGTCCATCTCTCTTTCTGTTTCCCTCCCTCTGCTGCTGCAGCTGCCACACATCTGCCTCCTCCTCTCTTCCCTTTCTCTGATACCTCCTCAACTCTGAGGAATAACTCTCCTCTGGGTTGAAATAGATATGAAGGCACCTCAGGAGAATCGCCTTCCTGTTAGAGTGTCGTCTACGTCATGCCCTCCTTCACCTCGACGTCAAGACTACGTCAGCTGTCCACTCTGCTCTGTACAAGAGGGGTCGGTCAAATCCATATACGCCCCTGTATCTCAGGTTAATGTTAAGGCAGTCAGCGAGGTCCTCTGTTCTTTATGATGTGCTCTAAAGGAAATGTATGTTCGGGAAAAGTAACATGCTCATCTTCTTCACCTGGACTGGTATTTAATAGTATTTACTCCAAGCTGTCTACAGAAAACCGATGATGGCTTGATGACTCAAAACCACTTTATATTTGGGAAAAAAAGCTGAGATGCTTCATATAAAGCCCTTAAGTGTTTGATGTTAAATATGTAATTTTAAAACAAGTGATTACTTGAATAAATAATGAAAAATATATAAATGAGAAAACACTCTGTGAAAAAAAATTGACAAATTATTAAATCTTATTTTCAGTTGTGCCTGAGTTCATATTCATTTAATTAAAGATTTTTTTTATTTCTCAGTCTCCTTTTTCAAGTATCTGTTTTTATTTCATTAAGGCACTTTGTTTCATAATTTCACTTTTTATGACAGTGGTGTTGTCGACACACTCACCCCCAGCCTTTCTAATGCGAACTCATCAACTGCAGCCAAATTTGCATTACCCAGAGCAACAATGATACTAAACTAATTCTGAATTAACTACCCAATAAACACTGGTACTAACGTCTCCTTTTATTTAGCAACTAAAAATATATATTTTTACAACAAACTATCAAATGACAATGTGAAAACAATGTCACGGGGGGGGTCGCTCATGGTGATGAACCGACAGAGAATAAGCACCTGAACCTTCAGCTTCCCTCGGCCTTATGGAGCTTAATTGCAAGTTTTTCATTGTTTATCTGTCCGTCCTACAACTTTACTGTTCTAGTTCACTCTCACAACTCTCACAGCCTCGTTTTCAGTCGTAAGCAGCTATTTTCTTACTTTAGCTCTAAAACTCACCGTACGCTACCTGCTCAGCACCAAACTGCAGACAGATACAGTTCATTAGTAATTAGCTAGTTAACACAGTGGAGCATTTAGCAGCTAAAGAGCCAGATATTTCCCTCGGGGGGTGGTAGAGACCAAAAACAGAGCTAAATGAGAGTGAATAATGGATTTACATTAGCAACACAACTCCAAATGAATGCTAATGTCGCTCCACAACTGCGGGACGCGTGGGTCTTTTTAAATGTTTCTCCTCTCAGTGCAAACAAATGAGTAAAACTATGAAAATGTTATCCAGCTCTTTGGTGACTAAAGGTGACTGATGCTTTCAGCCAATTCTGGCAGAGCAGCCGAGTTTGTGCCGCCACCAAAGCGAAACAATCTGGATCTCTGTGCTCTGTGGCTCCTTCTCAGTCTGTTACAGCTAATTGGCTCCTCTGAGAGTCATGTATCCATACACATACAGTAGATGCAGACATTCACACAAACACACACCAACCGAGGACCTCCCAGCCATCTGCTGGGGGCTCGCACATACAGGTGCTCCTTTGCTCCTGCTTTCCCCACTCTGTGCTCAGGAGATGTCTGAGGACCCACCAGCCTGCTGTTGTGTTTGATCAGAGACGCTGTGTCGTGTCTTGTCATTGTAATTTTGCAAACCAGCAGTTCACCACTCATCTCTATCCAAACAGACCCTTCTTTCATTGCCTTCCACCTCCTCCCCACTACTACCTTTCTCTACCTGAGCGCTGGAAAGAGATTTCAGTCAAACAGATGCCCCACAGTATATTTCACACAGGCTGCATTCTTATCCAGTCCCCCTCTTGATCTGATTATTATACTGTACCACAAATCTACTTTAGCATAATTAGCCCACTGTGTTCCTGTCAGGGTGAATGTGAAATGTAGCACTGCTGACATCAAGTTGTGGAGGCAGGAAACTACAGCTGCATCTGATACACTTCATTGTCTCCCGTAGCTGTGGGGACGTTGTCTCAGGGCTTCACGTCCAGTCATGATAATCCAACTCCAACTCACTTTGCCTGTGAAGAATAAAAGTAGCTAAATACAGACAGGTTATTGCAGGAAAGACAAAAATACGCACACCTTTTGAGCACAGCAGGAAAAGCACAGGTGCAATCTGTGATGATGTGATGACTATGAAAGTGCCATAGGCCTGGGTTACTGGTACTCTTCATTGAAACAGGCCGCCATTAAGGTCATTTGTTGATGAAAATGTGTGTCGAAACATCATAGCTGTGTTGTCAAGATGCATGTACACTTCTTTGCAGTCTATATAATTATTCATAAACCTATATGTGAATGTAAAATGTAAAAAAAACAAAAACTGGACCAGAAACAGCTGGTTTCTGTACCATTGTGCTTTGTTTTTTTTAGTTTTTTTCTTGGCATACATCACTGCTCAGATACTACACACGATGTGAGGTAGCACTGAGTTATTCCAGCAGCCACAACAGAGGTTAAAGCCTTCTCCAACACTAAACTAATTTATTGAGCAACAGCAGCCCCCGTTGACCAGGATGCACTGCAGCTAGAATTGCAAATTTGTGTGCCTCCATATAAAATACACTTTCGTCTTGTGCTATCATATACTTGACCAATCAGACACAACTAGTAATAATAATACCATCACAAAGTGAAATCTGCCAAGGAGCATGCATTTCATAAGCCCTACTCTGCTGACATGAGGTTGAGCAAGAGGCTGAACACCCTCCAGCTCCTAACTGACCTCTGTCCTCTCTAATGGCAGCCAAGTGAAATCACATTCTGTTCCTGTCATCTCCACTAGAGGGGAGTGAGAGTCCATGATGTACAGACTGTGGATAAGGTCCTGTTTTAGTTTTGTAAAGAGCTTTGAAAAGTCCTGCATAAATCCAGGTTGAAACAGGAAGGAACTATGTTAGATTAATTAAAACAAATACTCAACTTTAATCAAATAATCTCAAATAAAATTTTACTCAGTCATTAACAAAATCTGTCTCATGTTTTCCCCATTTCCCAAAAAGTCAGTAGGTTCTGAAGGCTGTCGACTGTGGACTGAAACTGGCCTGAGTTAAGTTCAGTTAAAGGTTATTGTTCTGCAGAGAAATAAATCTTCACATGTTGGAAAATGGTACTTCCTCTCGCCAGTCAAAGCACAAAGCATGAGTGACATTACCTTACAACATGATGAACGCTCACGTCCTTCCCCCAGCGACACCATTCACTGCCCATACTAGTTTCAGACTCACCAAGAAGTAAGTCAGGGTCTTCAGCAGGTTTAGCCATTTACAGTGTCAACTATGTGAACTCACACGTCTTACACACACACACACACACACACAAAGAAGTGAAGCTGATTACGTTATGTCCCTTCTACACTGGGAAACAATGAACCTGTCACAGAGAGAGATCTGTTGTGTGTTGTGAAGAAGTTGTGGAATAACAGACCTAAAGTGTGATTGTAAGGCTCATTATTACTTGTATTCAAAACCCTCAGTGAGCGAAGGCAGCACTAAACGCACTTTAACAAATAAATTTTATTTTGTGTGTGCAGTTTAAGAGCTAAGAAAGACACACAAAATTTGAAGTCAAAGAAATACAACTTTATTTAAGTGTAAACAAAAAACAAAACAAAAAAACTGCATAGGAAATGTTTAAAGTCCACAGAGTACAGAGAGCAGCAAGTGGCCAATATATTATAGTCTCCTCTGCCTTATTTAGACTGAAGACCTGACATCTGCACTTCCACTCAGCACAATGTGTGAGTGTGTGTTCAAGAGGGAGGGAAGTGTGCTGGCAGACACACACACACGCACGCGCGCACACACACACACACACACACAAAGGACTGACTCTGCTCTGACTGATAAACACACACACACAGTGGCATGGATGAGGAAGCGCCAGCAGCACCCATCTAAACTCAGCTGGCCACGCTGGCTCGCCCTGCCTCTTGGACTGTGAGGAGGATACATTCAGTGGATCTCTGCTCAGACAACACAGATGCAGCGCACAAACACTACGCCCACTCCACACACATCCAGCTGCTGGGAGAACAGGACAAGAAGAACTGGGTGCTATCCCCTCATGTTCCACCGTAATCACATGATTCCACCTTACACTCTAATTATTGCTTGTGTGGAACATTTCAGCAAAAAAATCTTAGAAGCCTAGAAGAACGTTCTGTAGTCTCTGTTCTGTCTTGTCAGGTTTCCAGCAGCTGGTTGGGGTTGAGTGAGCGTCAGCAAGATCCCATTTAACCCTTTTCTTCACAAAATACATTCTAAAAGGACCAATGAGCATCAAGCAGTGTTAAGTATTTGTACTTTTGTAAAAGAGAGAAAAAAAATAGGCCAAAAAAAAAAAAAAAACATTAATCAGGGGGAACTAATCAAAAACATTTTTTTTTCAGATTGAGAAATAATTTGTTTTTATAATATGTAAATGGACACAAAAGAATCAGACTAATACTGAGACGTCATAACAAGGGAAAAAAAGTCATTACATCATCACTACGGGACACGTTTCAATAAGACACCTGCAGAGCAGGGCTGCTGAGAACTACCTGAGATTTATTTTTTTCCTTTCTAAATTTTCAAACCTTTTTTCCTTTCTTTCCATCTTTCTTTCTTTCGAGTATACAATCATTAAAAGGAGGTCTACGATCTTGCACACATCACCTGGTGCAGCTTTGCTTTTTCTCTCTCTTAAAGCCGTGAGAGGCCAGAAATAAAATGGTGGACAAAAAAAAAAAAAAAACCCACTAAGCAGGAGTGCAGTCAACTGATCACATGCTCAGCAGCGATCACCACACTTCCTGGATTCTTACAAAGACGACAAGGGGAATTGATTGCTAGTTTGTGCTGGAGAAACCTAGCTGCGAGTTCCCATTGCTAGGTCAAAAACACAAAATGGCCACCTTATGGATTCATCACTGTTGGAAAACATAAATCTAGGCTCAGCAAGAAGCTTTTATAGCTTCCCTAAGTTACAGGGCTCGAGTATGAAAGAACAATATGTTAATATATCTAACCATATTATGCATCTAAGAGGGAGTTAAAGAAAATTAAGCACTAATGGTCGAGGGGCAGACCAGCCTTCTGCAGGTATCAGAAAACTCTGCCTCTGTTGTTTCTCAGGAATCGAGGCATGGCTGGCTGAACAGGTTGTGCTCTGCAGATCCTCTAGAGAACAGGAAATACAATCGCCGAGGTCAAAGATTAATTCCATCCAATGCAATATTAACATACACATACACATCTTTGGGTATATATTTTGGTAAAATCATCCCAATAATCAGCTACCCACCCCATCTGAGTTTTTCAACATCTATCTGAGAGACGTCAGTATAATACAAGAACTTTTTAAAGCATGCAACAAAATGAAAAGCAAAATAAAGGTTTAAAATACATTTGTCCTCTTTAAGAGTGGAGACCTAAGGATCTTAAAGATAGAATTCTGTAATCTTAATAACAAAAAAAAAACAAAACATGAATGAACATTTCACAGAGTAATACTGAAAAGCAAAAAAAACAAAACAAAAAAACAATCTTATGGGAGAAACTAGGTGTTGGGTTCAAAGCAGCAGGGTCTGTGGACTGAAACTGGCTCGCCATAAATATGCTAATAGCGCCGCTTAAATAATAAAGCAGCCTGTTGTCACCATTAGGCATAACCCTCTGGTCTTTTTAAACCACAGTGAGAATGGTTGAGTTCAGACTTGTCTCCAAGTCCTCCACAAGCAACATCAAGCATCCTAAAATCCACACTGAAACATTGGTAAATTGTGCTAAAATAAGAGGTCGTTCTTGTGTGTTCAAAGTTCTTAACTCTTTAAAAGAGGCACTTTTGCTCTTCCCCTCACCCTCTTGCGCACAGCAACAAAGTACAAGTGGGATCTGCATGTTCATCATCATCATGAGGTAAAGATAAATGGGGCACAGCCCTCTTAAGCGCATCCAGTCAGAGCGAGGATTTATCCTCAGGTGCTCTGATTTAACATTTGTATCTATGATATAATGGTCCAGTGACACTTGTCATCTACAACAGAGTAGTCCAAATGCCAACCCCGTTTGGCACAGAACTCTCACAGATCATTTTGGCACAATGCTTTCATCTGAAATATTTGGTTTCTTGGTGATAAAAGGCCTAATTTACCAGGCAATTTACAGTAGATTCAACAAACCAAAAGCTGTTCAGGGTTGAAAGATGGAGCAATGGACGATAATAAAAAAAAAATATTTCAACACGAAACAGTACCATGATCTTTGGTCCTAGAGCTATGGGACATGTACTGCACTGTAACACAAGAAAATTAAAAGAATGAGGTATATTTGCAATGCATAAATATCTGACGAGGTATGCTTAAATAAAAGAGTAAAAATTAGGTATTCAGAATGAGAGTAACAAGTTGAGGTATTTGAATGTTTAAATGCACAGTAGCTATAAGTGACACACTTGAGGTATTCAGGAGTTGAAGTATATGAGAAAAGGAGGTATAAGCAAGTGTTGAGGTACGGGACATCTGAGATATGAGGATGTAAATTCTGATCATGTGCAGACGGGCCCTCTCCTCAGAGGTCAGGGCCGGTTGGTGACTTTTCATGGGTCCCAAGATTCTTTGCTAGGCTAAGGAAGTGGCTAACAGAACCTTAATTGTCTTAGTGCTTCTAGCGGGACACAGATTGAACGAAGGGCAAGGGAATTCAAAACCCCACAATGCTTTCACCACAACGAGTTAGTACAGTATCTGTTAGTTTCAATGGAGATTATATTGGGATGCAAAGGCTAATCTGAGATGCTACTTTAAGCCTACAGGCCATCTACTATTAATAAAGGTGGGGCATCAATCGATAGGCTGATGCGATAAATGTCAGGGGGAGTAAGGGGCTCTCTTTGGTTGCGGGCATCCTCCGTTCTCATTCCGAACATTTCTGCAGACAGACGAACAGTCTTCTGTCAAACAGTGAGGGCCTCGGTCTTAGCAGGATGTGAAAGTACTCATGCACAATAAACTGTGACCCAAGCACACTTCTATTCTAACATGGACAGTGCTATGAACTCAACTCTGTGAGTTTTGTGAACTTCAGACTTCCCAGCAACAATGATTATTTAAGAAAATGTTGTTAAAAGGGGGGGTTTACTTTCTTTAACTGCCAAATCTACAGTTGGCCATTGTGCAGAAATTCTAACTTTGGTAAACTCCAGTAGGAGGTCTATAGACCTCCATCTTTAGAGGAATCTGGAGATGTCTCCACAGCTCCAAGCATCAATAAATAGGGCAGGGCTTTTGTGATGGTGCCCTCTCATTGGACTGGACTACATCCTAGGCCCCAGGAGCCACAGGAAGTGGCTTTCAACCACAATCTAAATCCAGAGGATTGTAGTGTTAGGTCTGTATTTTGATGTCATTAATGTCCTCTGGACGAGTAAATTAGGTGTCGACATCTGAGGCTTTTGTCACACAGAAGGCCTCATCATAAAGGTGTCCTTCAATTATATGATTAATTCTCTACATTAAGATCACTAATAGGTCCAGATCTTGGAAGATTCTTGTCCAAAATCCTTTGGTGGGTCCTCCCTTTTGGAGGAGACGCTGCTCTCCTTGCATACTAATCTTTGCATCTTAGTTGTTCATGCAACTGACTGGATGGTAACAACATGGGTTGCCTTATTTTATCAAAAATGTTAGTTCACCCAGTCTTTATGAGATGCGGTTGAGGCAGGGGAGTATGGATAATCAAACACTTTGGATAATTTCATTACAGGGCTTATTTTGGGGATCATTTCAGGGATCATTTTGGAGAAGATTCCCTAAACTTTATATTTTGGCTTATCAAGAAATCCATCAAATCAGCATTAGCCATTAAAGCTCGAGGGAAAGCCTGAAAAGTACTGATCGTTTTAATCAGTCCTACTGCGACCTGAGCTAATTTTGATTCTGTCAAGTTTGGCATCGCTTCGCACACTCTTCTTAGGCTACCATAACACTACAAACTCCACAGAGCCACAAAGAGACAAGGATCGATGCGTAAGCAAAAAACTAACTAGCCTAAAACATGAAAAGGACACTAATGTACCCTAGTTTCCTCCCCGAGTGAAGCCTTCTAATGAGAATAAATCATGAGGCCTCTACAGTGGTCTGAGTATTGTCTCAGCAACAACATTCAGGAGTTTCACTTTAACGCATATTTCAAAATGCACAGCAAGAATTCCATTAATCCTGTGCAAATATCAACTGAAGAGTCTATTCTTTTTTGTCTCTCTTAAATAACAAAGTGTAGAGGTAGACTTTTCTTCTTTGTAAAACTTCACGGACTAAAACCTCTGCTCAGTGACTATGAGTACATTCATAAAGAGCTAAATGAGGTAGGTGTGGAGCAGAGGGTATAAGATTTCAAGAAAAGTGAGAAATTCCCTGAGATGGATACTCAAGGAGAGCTTACAGAGAGAATTCAAAGCAGCTGAGACTGAGGAAGGGAAATATGGCTCTTTTTCTACTGATTATCAATTTGTAGAGGTCCCCTTTGTCATACATACCGCAGATACCCGATTTGGAGAATATCAATGTAAATGAAAAAAATGATCATCTATAGTTTTAATTTCCCTTCACTTCAACCTGCTCTCAATCCTCCCTGAGCTCTCCTCCTGTTGTGTCGGTTGATTCATTCTTTCTCCTCCATTTCCTTCATCGAAAAAACTGCAAAAAGGACAAACAGAGGGAGAGAATGCAAAAATAAACTTTTTTTTTTTTTTTTTTTTTTAGAATTCGAGGATGCGATTATTTCCAAAGTCAACGACCACAATGACTCCATCAGGCGTCACAGCCACACCGGAGGGGCGATCCATCTGTCCGAAGCCACTCCCCTGTGTGCCAAATTTGCATAAGAAGTTTCCATTGGGCTCGAACACTTGGACTCGGTGGTTGCGGGAGTCGGCCACGATGATGCGGTTCTCCTGGTCCACAGCGACACCCTGGGGCCGCAGAAACTGCCCGTTCCCGGTGCCCTCAGAGCCCAGAAAGCGAGCTGACTGGCAGTCTGGCCGGATGACCAGAAGCCGGTGGTTGTTGAAGTCGGTAACCACCAGGTGGTCTTCGTGGTTAAAGGCCACCCCTCTGGGAGAGTCAAAGTGTTTCCACAGGGCTCCTTCAAAGCCGTACTTGTTGAGGAAAGAGCCGTCAGGGGCGAAGAGCTGCACACGGTGGTTCCTGGTGTCTGAGACCAGGATTTTACCCTCAGAGTTGACAGCCACATCCCAGGGATAGTTAAACTGCCCATTCTTGGTACCCTTTTCCCCAAACTTCAGCAGGAACTGGCCCTCAAAAGTAAACACCTGTCAGACAAAGCAAATGTCTTCAAGCCCAAAGTGTTTATATGTAGAGTAGAGGGAGAGTAAGCTTGAGGAACTTTGTGTTTACTTATGTATATAAGGGTTTACAAATTTTTATAAAGTTCTTTTGCAACTTACGCAGTTTTACATTTTTTTGTTATTTTAAATGAAACTTTCCTGTGGACTGTACATATTCGGACCCACATGTGAATACCATGGAATACAATAGTATTGTACAAAATTAGAAAGTAGGAATGTGTTGATCGTGACTACATGGGTTTTCGTACCTGCACACGGTGATTGTCCTTATCAGCCACAATGATTCGTCTCTGACTGTCACAAGCAACCCCAGCTGGACGATCAAACTGACCAGGCCGAGAACCCAGAGAGCCAAACTTATGGTGGAAGGCACCACAAGGCTTGAATATCTGGAGATGGAAGTAACAAAGACATATTGATTATCTTTTAATGTTACTCACTATGTATCAGCTCTAATATAAAGCTCTCACGTTACCCTGCCCGCTAAATGGAAGGTTCAAACTCAGTTATACTTTTGTGTAGGTTTTACAGACTACAGACTCTGTGTGGCTTTGTACAGGCCCTGTAATGGACACACAGCTAATGTTTTCACCAAGCAAAGCATTATAGGTGTTGAAAACTCCACTCTCAAGCACATGAGAGCTTTCTCATATTGTAAACTTAAAATTTAGGCCTATTAAATACCGTATAGTGCTAAGGAGGAAAGAAGGAGGAAATAAGATTTGTGTGCATTCCAGCACAAAGTTTGTTAAACAGACTCGGTAACATAAACATCTCAGCACAAAAATGAACCGAGTGAAGTCAGCATTAACTGATGATTAATGAGTGAATTAACTTAAACCCAACTTAACCACTTGAAATGCAATTTAAGTGCAAATTTCTGAGGCATTTATTTGTCTGGCTGAGTAGAGACAGACTAAAATTGGGGTTGGAATAGAAAGAAAATGATGGGGACAGTTACATATTGAAAATTAAACAGCTTTCTTTATATTTGCTTTATCCCTTTTTAATGGCTTCATTTTTATCATTCCATTAAGTGCTGTAAAGAAAAAATTAAAGCAAGGTTTATAGGAACCAATTTCTAACCGTGATTATAGAGAGACCAAAGATTGAGCTGTACCTGTATGCGGTTGTTGCTTCGATCAGCCACCACCACGTATCCCTCCTTGTCCACGCTGATGCCCCAGGGACGACAGAGTTGACCATCTCCCTCCCCCTCGCACCCAAAGGATGAGACTTGGGAACCCAGAGACCCATAGCTCCGCCCTGACTTCACAATCACCTTGAAGGGGCTGCCCTGGATGTGCTGATTACACACCAGCACCGACACAAGGTGCTCGCCCTCACATTTGGGCACATAGTTGACAGTGTATGAGCCATTCTGGTGGTCTGTTACCTCTGCCGCAGACAGGTTACCATCGCCCACTGACATGACTATTGCAGACACTGTGTCCCCGCCGGAAAGACGCGGCTCGCCATCATGGTCATACCCAATCACAGTAAAGGAGGCAGGCTTGCCACGGAGCGCGCTTTTCAGACCCTCACCATGGGCTTTGGTGACGGGGGCAAAGGCTCCACTGCTGATCAGGCCCATGGACTGGATGGCTATGTACAGAGCCTGTGGGAACCACAATGGAATAACTTCAACTGCTTTGTTTTTCTTTTAAACAAATTTAAATAATCACCTATTGGAACCAGGAATAGTATTAGTCTCACATGTAGTGAAGTCTTGGCCACTTGTTAGTGATCCATGACGTCCACAGTTTCAGCGCTTACCTGGTCTGGAGGAGTGAACATGAAGCGGTCGTCCTCTTGCGGCTGAAGCAGGCCCCTGAGGGCCTTGAGTTCATGAATCTGGGTGAGCATTCGCTCCCTGGCCAGCAGCACGTCAAGGTGGCGGCCCTCGTCCAGCACCTGGCTGACGGCTGCGATGGTGCTGTCCAGCTTGGTCAGACTCTGGTGCAGCTTCTCCACTTGCAGGTACAGAGACTTAGCCTTCACCTGACGGATCTTCTCCACCTGGAAGGAGACAGAATTTTAACATTCAAGTAGGAGAACAACCAGAGCCGGTTTACAATCAGCAAAGTGGATTTTGCTTTACAAATTGCAGATTAAGCATGTGATAAAGGCGTTTTATTGATCTGTGATTATGTAAATGTTAATTTTTTTTGGCAGCCAAAACATAGACACAGTCGCATTCAGTTTTTGTATTTTATAATGTATTCTTGGTTTCTGGTGACACATGAACATACATGGTTGCCCAGATTTTGATTACTACCAACCACTGTGTGATGTATGGTTACTGCCATTTGAAACTACATCTTCCTCTTGATTGAAATAAAAGTGTGAAATGTGGAGTCTGTCACGACAGACTTGACACAGCAAGTCTGCCCACTGGATGGCAGCAATGTGCTAACCATACCATACCATAAGTCTGCCACATACTCAGGAAGAAGAAGACAAGGGTTTGACAAGCAGCTAGATGCCTGCATATGTATTTTGATTGGTTAACAGTTTATCAGTATTAATGAATCCAGTAGAATGTAGGTGAACAGGAAATAGTATCTTATTGATTTCTATGGTAAAATTAATCTAACTGCAGGATTTTGGCAAAGTGTAAATGTATTCAGCCATTAATTTCACGTTACCAGCATGAAAACTCTTCTGTTACTTCAAATCAAGTTTATTTCTGTGACTTTCTTTGAGTAGAAATCCAGCCCCACAAAGAAATTACTACCATATCTTTCATTTGCATGCTACACTACACCTACGGGGGTAGCTGTTATTCAGCTCTGCATGACACATCACATGTTGTAAGCTACAGTTTCTTCAAGATTTTAAAAAGCTCTAAAATAGTGCAACAGCAGACAAAAAGGAAACAATGAGCTATTCAAAGAGGTATTTGTGCAAGGGTCTGACAAAATGAAAAACAGCAGCAACCTAAAGAACAAGAAAAAGAGTAATAAAAACTTCCTGGGTTGAATTATTTAGCTAAATGTGGAAAAAAAGGCCAACCATCACACATTTCTGGTATCGTGAGAAGGCGGATAAAGTTACAGTAGAGTCAGTGAGAATAAAGCATTAAAGAGAGTGACAGAACCCGAGAAGCAGGGATTGGGCTCTTACTTACCGTCACCCAACAAAAAGAGTACAACACAATAGCCTGACTGCCTCTATGCTTAGAAGCACTTTTGATAGTAGGCAGAGCCTCTGAAAGAAACAAAGAGTCCAAAAGAGACAGGTCTTTTGTTAATCCTCAGCATACGTGGAACTGCAATTTGCATCTGTGAGACTAGAGTTACACTTTATAGTCAATGAGGACAAAGACTCAAGTTAGGCTTTCTGATGGGCAGACAACTAGCTTTAGTTCCTCTGTTGAAACACTCACTGGCACAGCTGGTATGTATTTCAGAAAGAGTCTTAGAGACAGAGAGGGAAGGAGACCTTGATGTTCTGCTAAGTAACAATTACTTATAAGTTAAACATCACATGCCAGCACAATCTTTGTCCTACTTGTTCATACAATAACACATACACGACACACCCAGATTCACACTCACAGTTTGACTCTCATGTTTACCCATGTGTCACATTTGGAGGCATGAATCTATAGTTTGTTGACAGAATGGTGAGTCACTGCAGAGCACCTTCTTGGACTCAGTTTCTGTTTCCTCTCAGCACAGGTGATGATCGCACTGGGTTGCGGTACAGGAAACGCTAGCGGACTAATTTAAAGGTATGTTGTGTGATTCAGGAGCTGTACAGCTCGTCCGGCAAGTTTTCTGCACCTGAGCTGAGGAAAGCAAGAAACAGAGCAGAGCACTGACAGAGCAAGGCACCAACCGAAGCCGTTTACACTGGAGAAGTGGCCTCACAGATTACACTGATTTCTACACAGTCTATTTGATAAATGCTAAGTTGAGGGCTATAAGGTGTGACTAAAAAATTATTTCATTAACTAATAAGCTGATTTTTTTTATTTATTATTTGTTTGAGCAACAGTCCAAAACCCATGAATATTCAATTTACAAAAAATGTAAAATAGAGAAAAGCTGCAAATACATGTATTTCAAAGTGTTTAGCATTACTGCTTGATAAATACCTTAAAAAGACTAATTAATTATTGACAATTTATTTTGTAATTGTTTCAGTGTTTTTTTCCTACAGAAATGTACACCTCAACCACAAAAAATAATTCAAATAACAAATGCAGTAGTTAACCAACAGCAAGACTGCCTCTTAGCAGCTCCATAAGCACCAAATGACAATCATACCGAATCGATCATCACCTTCCTACTTCACACGGAGCTTACAGCTTACAAACTATACAGCTTACAGCAAAGCATCTAAATTCATGAAACGTGTAATAGTAAGTCAGTAGGTCAGATTGCAAGAAAGGGAAAAAAAAGGAGGGGCAGAGCCCTGTGTGTGTGTGTGTGGGTGTGGGTGGGGGGGGGGGGTGCCTGTAATGACTTTATCAGGTCAGGGATAAAGAGTGAGTCCTGCAGTGGTGTAAAAAGGATTAAAGAGGGAACATGGTTCAGTGAAAACCTTCTTTGTGACATTGTGACCTGCACACACACATACACACTCAGAGAAGCCCTAAGATCTGAGGGAGTAAGACACAGGTCGGTTTTTACAACGTCACTGAACCTTCTCTGAGGGAAAGGGGAGAAATAAGAGTACGGCAGACCGGTGGGTGTTCGGTTAAATTAATGGTTATGTTCTGCCGGGACCAAAGCAACAAATTAGCTTCTGTACATAAATGTGCAAATGCACATATACACACTTTACTATCTGGTTTCAGCCACAGATCATATGATGTGGATTTTGTGTTTATATGCGTTTGTGTTACGAGGCTTGACTGGTACAATGGCCTGTATGTAGTAGTGTATCCTTTTTCTGACATTTTATGTCGTTATTCATTTATTACCTAAAGCTTAGGGCTCTGGAACCATGGTTTAGCCAGGGGCAAGAGGCTGAGGGCTCTTTCTTTCACCCAAAAACCCTCTCCTTCTCAGGGTAACCTTAAACCTGGGAGGCCCTTGCAGAGGGTTTCTGAAGTGCATGATGTGTGCCAAGCTGTCAGCTTAAAAGCTGGCTCCTTAGTTTTGTTTAGTTCGACTAAGTTTAATTAACCAATCCTGACAAGTGCACTCCAGGCTCAGATGTGATGGTTTATCATATGTCAGTCTACCATCTCTCATTATACAGTACATTCAATTTACTGAAAAACCGTTTCACTTGCAGGCTACTCAAAAGTGAGCTTAGTTATGTATACAGGGTGTGGATATGAATGCAGTATAAAAGGTTTTTTGTATCCATTATTTTTCAATTACAAAATAATTTAAACAAAAAATTGTGAAAAGATGAACTTAAGGTATTCTTTTGCAATAGAAGATATTTATTTGCTCCTTTAATGTGGCTGTCACAGGCAGTAAGGCACTTAAACACACTGTCACTGGAATAGTCATAACACTCCTACAGTGAAGCTGCCACAACAGCAGTATTCTGGTCAACAGGATAGTTCATAGGGTGAAAAGTAGAGAAAACACTGTGCCAGTTAGTTATTAGCCAATTGTGCCAAACTGACCTGATCGCTGGAGGCCAGACCAGAACAAAACTGAAACTGGCTAGTAAAAAGAACGCTTGACTAGACTCTGGTGAATGCAGCAGCTCACCTTCCACAGTAGTTCACACTCCCTCTCTTCCAGCGCCTTCTTGTGTCTCAGAACGAGGGCCTTCACTTCAGTCTGCACCACCTTAGCCTTGATCTCCACTTGCTCTGCCATTGCCTGGACCTTCTCCATGCTTAGCTGGGGAAACAAAACACAGTGATATGAGCTTACTGATGTGGCACATAATGATCAAAGAAACATGATGGTCTCTCACTCTGCAGTGGGACAGAGGACCGGACAGGAATGCAGGTGGCTGAGTGGGGGTACCAGGCAGTGGTGTAAATGCTCAATCATACCACTGCCTGGCCTGGTTTGTTTTATGATTCAGATGGGATACAGATGACCTCCACAAACAGGATACAGAGGATCAGGAAACATTAAAAGAAAGGACACCTGCTCGGTTTTTGCGATCTATTCTTTTCTCTCATTTGGCTGCTGCTTTACAAGGGAAAAGGAAGCATGGGTCAGGAATAGAAAGTTATTTCACACCACACAGAATGATGCAGCTTCCTACTGCACTGAACCCTTACTCATTCTCATACTCAAAGGCTGCATAATAAGATTTATAATCATGAGAACACTAAATTTGAAGCCGTTTTCTTTCTCATAGCACAGAATGAAACGTTAAGGCTTATTTATAAATTTATAATTACAGTTAAGACTATGTCTGTGCTGAACAGGGATCTCTTTGTGTCCTGTGCCTGTCACTACAGACAGACAGTATATTAAATAACTGTGCTTTGTGCACAATGAAATGAGGACACAAAGTTTCTTCATGACCTTTGTAAATACAGGAACTGAAAAGCAACTGTATAGTTTAAACTTGAAAAAATGCACCTCAGAAGCTTTTAGTTTTTACAACCAATAATTTTTCTCTTTGTCTCCTTTGTCTCCTTCTCCTCCCTCTGTTTTATCTGGCTTTTCCTCTGGCGTTTTCTGGGAGGTCATAGGGTGAACCGGACCTCACAGGGACGAAGGGGAGGTGGGAGAAGGCTTCCTTTGTGATATCGGCCACAGGGATCAAAGGTCACCTAAACCTCTGCAGGTCGTGATATGCAACCCCTGTCTTAAGACACATACCGCCCACCCCCACTGCACCCCGGCAAGAACAAAGCCTGGCAGCAGGGTGCTTTTCTCTTTCGCCTGGCCATTTAAGTTTGGCAGCTAAAGGGTCAATTAAATCAGGCCCCTAGAGAGGGAACACCAGGGAGAGAATCCTTAAGGAATTGGGGGAAATCTTTACCCAAATGGAGTGAGGAAGGAGGAGGTGTGAAATGACAAAGCAACAGCCTTTCTCCATTTGTTTCTATGTATTCTTATACAATGCTATTCTTCTGTATTTCCATAAACTTGTTTTTCTACCTCAGTCTTTGTCTTTCCTTTCTGTTTCTGCTCCTCATTGCCTCACTCCAGCTGAGACTCTCTTTTTCATACTTCTCGCACTTTGTTTTCTGTCCTCTGCTTCTTGGCCCCATGACCGCCCTCCCCGTCTCAGCGTCGCCATGTTCTATGTTTCCGTCTTTCCCTCAACATTCCCAGAAGAGCACAGCTTGGAACACAAAGAGGGTCAAACTGACCAATCAAACCACAGAGAGAAAGAGCTCTGGCCAACCAGGAGGTCACAAGTCCAGGGTCAGAGATCAGGAAAGATAATGGGTGTGGAGTGGGCGGAAATTTCCTACCTCAGGGGACAGGGGTGCATGTGGTGCGTGTGTGTGTGTGTCTGTGTGTGTGTTTACATATTATTTGGCGTCAGCAGTTACAACAGTGGTGACCTGGGACAAAAATGGACAAACATACACCAAACACCACAAGGTACTGCCAGATGGTAGGCGGTGTTTTAATGACTCAGCTGCATGCACCCTGGTGATCTTTGCATTAAAGAAAATGTGGGGTTGTTGATATGATTCCTACTGGTTAATAAGATCCAGAGAAAGCTGTGGGACCCAGTTTCAGCTCGAAACTTTGCTACACGTGGCCTGGAATCTGGCATTTAAACTGAGCAGATCCGTGTTGTGATATCTTAGAATTTGAAGAACACCTAGAGTGACATGAGTACCCATCCATTAAGGTACAAAGTGTCGCCCAGTCACACAGCGGTCAACCCGAGAAAAGGATAGGTGAGGCCCAGGCTCTGCTCAGGAGATGGTACATGCCAGCATTTCACATGACCTCGGTGGAACACCTAGTGTTTCATGTTTCAGTCAAGTACTTGCCAAGGTCATAACACCGTCTTACAAAAAATAGAACAACACTAGTGTGTGTGTGTGTGTGTGTGTGTGTGTGTGTGTGTGTAAGACCTATCCCTAATCATCCATATATTTATCGCTTTTTAAAAGTAAGGCTGCTGCTAAAGAATATTTTAATGTTATTTGTTGATTTTTTTTATTGAGCGGTCTATAAAATATCATAAAATAGTGAAACATGCCTATCACATTTTCCCAGAGCGCCAGGTGATGTTCTCACACTGTACAATGGTTAGGGCTGTCTTTGATGTTAGAACGCATTGATTTGAACACAACCTACATGGCCCAATCTCAACTATACTGAAGAATTCACTAGCCTAGTTTGACAGAGCAATACACATTCAATGAACGCCCCTCCCTATAGTTGCCCCTATACACTAAGAATTGTGAAATGTTCATCACAATTGATGTGCATTACTGGTCTGTCAACTGACTAATTGTTTAATCTATTCATTTCAATAAATAAATAAAAAGTTTCACCACTATGTAAATGCATTCCCTCCAGGTCTGTGATAGTAAATGCACCTCATCTGGTGCTTTTGTGTGTGGGCAAAAAGTCAAAAACAGACCGTTCAGGCAGTGATCAAACTGTTAGTGAAACCTCTCATTCTTTCCTCACTCGTGCATGTGTCACTGTGTAGAAACCTGTCACCCCATATATAATTACGTAAATGAAGAGAGGCAGTGTGTGAGTGTTTGTGTGTGAGTGAGGTTAACAGGCAGGGGGTTGTGAGTGAGTGAATAAGGGGAGGGCAAAGTTTTCCACATCTTTAAAAGAGGAGGAGAATTTTCATTTCTCTGAAATCCTTTAAATGCCTCATCTACCCTCCCCCATCCTCCTCTCTGCTCCTCCTCCCCTTTGACCTTCAGCCCTGCCCCCGCCAGACCTCACCCCATGCGACCCACCCCCTTTCAGGGCCAGCTGGACACCTCTAACCCCAGGCTTCCCAGCAGCCCCTGACTGGTCACTCTCAAACATATTCAAGCTGATCATCTCTAATAGCCGGTCGCCCTGTGCTGAGGGACGATGGAGAGACACAGCTGCTCTCTTCAGCTTCTCTTCTGTCTTTGCAGGAGATGGATGAGAGTGGGAAGGATTGTCTTTATGGTAGACCTCAGAGAATTGTGCAGGAGGGTTCTTGGCTTTGTTTAGAAGAGACTTAAATCAGTTTGACCTATTTTGAGTCCTATGGAGTGACAAAACACAATTATATTTTTATTCAAATTTTTCACATTGTACAACACTAATACAATTTACAAAAGCAGGTTTTGGCCCAGACTTTAAGTGTAGAACAAACAAACAAAATAACTAAATTAATAAATGACTGAGGGATATTTTCCTTTTTCCCCCCAACTGTGAATGTGTTTGCTCGGGCTCCTGTCTCACCTGTACAGCCTGTCGTCCCTGCTGTGCATCTGACAGCAGCTGGATGGTGATGGCCCTGCAGTCCTGCACAGCGTCTTGCAGGTAAGCGAAAGTGTGGCCCATATGACGGCCCACGCTGCACTCCCTGCAGATAGGCACCGAGCAGGTTTCACAGAAGAACAGGAACACCTGGGAAAACAGACAGACATAGATGGACGAATTATTTTCAGAATAGTGCAAACTGAAACAGCACCTGCTGTAATGACCACACAACAAAAAAAGCACAGATGCAGACCACAAATCCCATTAGACTTCATACATGACTCACAGTTTGACAAACTTCATAAACTGAGATGCCTGATGTATCTACGACTGACTAATCATTGTGACTTCTTTATCTCTCACACTGAACTTGGAAACTCAAACATTCTGCAGCTAAACAAATGTAATTTTATTGGTCAAATACAATATAATAATGGTGTCTTTGCCATTCAACACTCAGACTTTTTATCAGTTGGGTATAACACGTTCAAGATGATTTAATGCTTCTGTTTGTTTATGCATAATTATTCTTATTTAAGATTACTAACTAACAATTTTTAAGTGTCTGAAGACAACTGTAATAGCATGGATAACTGAAGTCACTGTTGGAGAAATACAGTCTTTAAAATTCCTTACTGTACCTAAAATATACCAAACTGACCCCAAAACAGCAATAAATAATGTAAAATGTCAATTTTGTTACTGATGTGTGGTAATATGATAATGGATAGTGTTTTCTTCAGTGGATCAGTTTATAGACATAACTGCCATCATCCCACCTCTTCCTATGACTTGATGAGGGGATGTACCAGCTCTATCAAAGCTACTGTGTTTTACTGTTGCAAGTCAGGTTGACAAATGGAACAAGCAGGGTGAACACATTAATCACCGTGTTAAGTGTTGCTCTCACCTCCTCTCTGTCTCTCTCACACACACACTCACTCACACACACACACAAAGCTAATTAATGAGAAAAGACCATGAATGATAAACAAGTCATCCATATGCATGTGTTACCAGGGAGGATCACACAGGCCTCAACAACCCCCAGAGAGCTTCTCTCTTCCAAAACACATGGCCAGAAGAAGCAAGGACGGACTAAAGGCCACCAAAACTAAATCAATACCCATTCTGGACAATCTTGGATGAGGATTTTACTCCCATTTATTACGGAAACTAAGATGGCAGTTGTCTCATGCCTGTTGAGATTTCTACTACTTCTAGTTTTTTTTTTTTTTTTTTAAGTTTTTAGCTTTACCTGAAAATTTACTATTGGCTTCTTTTCTTAGATTAAAGTGTACTGCTATGTATGCCAAAATACAAGGTATATGCATGACACATGAAGTAAAATGCAGCACTGGTTGACAAAAAAAGTGCCTCTGTCCCCTGGGATAAGAACAGTAAATGTCATTTAACCTTTGTTGAAAAAGACCTAAGCTTTCCTTTAAACCCCTCGTACGAAAGCTGATTGGCTATAATGGAAGGCTAATTAAATATGCACTGGCCATCATATCTGAAAGAGACACCAGATCAATGGCCCCCAATAGCAGGAGACCTGAGTGGATGGGGAGGGGCCTGCAATCAATCCATCAATAACGGCTGCTCCCCTGGGGAGCTGCATAATCTAATGAGACACACACACACACCTCCCCCTTTATCTATTTCCTCCTCCTTTCTCCCTTCTCCTTAAGCCCCTCTTGGATCCTTTTCTTCTAGTTTTTTTCTTGCTGTCTCTCCTTCTGCTGAACCCTGTTCTCTGCTACAGTCTCTGTACAGCTCTCTCATTCAGTGCCCTTCCCTTCTCTGTCCTCCTCTCCTATGCCGCCCCCGTTGACATCCTCTAAATTCCAAGGGGATGGGACGCACAAAAGCGAGGAATGCAGCTGGGTTGGAGTGGAGGAGGAAGGTGGAGATAGCCTATGATGGACACAGGGCTGAGGCAGATGGGGGTGAGGGACGGGCAGATTGATGGTACAAGGACAGGAAGGACTCTGGTGAGGACTGACCATAATATTTGAGATCTGCAGAGTTTAGATCATCAAATGAAGCTGCTCCTGTATTGACAATTCCATGACAGGTGGTTTATTCCACCATTAAATTTTACGGTGACAGGAAAACAGCTCCTGATGTGAAAATGCTGACTTGCTTGCTCGTCACGTTTGTAGACCTAGCAAGAGAAAAGCCTCTGCTCACGCTAATGAAAAACGCTCATCAGTTTTATTACACACAACCTGGAACACATAGAACAGTGTGACAGGTTGGGCCTAATAAAATTTGCTAATTTACTCAGAGCTTTGCAGAGACAGTTGCCCGGAGGAACCAACTGAAACAATAGTTGTCCATTCAGAGCGGTTTTGTTGCCACTATTGGCTGCTACCTTTTGTTTGAACACTTAAAAAAAATCCCCTCATCCTTCTCCCTCAGTGCAGAATCCCGCACCAAAGCAAATTAGTGTTTTGGTGTGCTGGTTTCGCATTTATTTACTTTGTCAGAAACTGAACTTAAATGTGACGTTAACCATACTTGGTTGGTCGACGAATACAGTAATGCATTTATCTATCTTATAGGTTGGACGAGTTCAAGGTTGTGAAAACGGGGGTGTTTTCCAAACACTATCTTACTCATTTCACAGGTAGACTGTACCATCCGCTGCCAGAAATAATGGATTAATTCTGGAAAGTAAGTGATGTAGCACTTTTCTCTTTATGAAAGTAACACCAGCGATTGTGCAATCAAAATTTGGTCCAGCTGACCAGGAGACTACCAGGAGACTACCTGGCCAAAAAAATAAAAAAAATCTAAATTTATTTGAACATCCCCATTTGAACATGCCCATGAAATTTTATGTGTATCAGAAATCAATAATATCTTATGGTTGTGTGCTCTCACATTTAGAGTAACCATTTGTTAGGGATGCACCGAAATGAAAATTCTTGGCCGAAACCGAAAACCGAAAATGAGGAAACCAAGGCCGAAAACCGAAAACCAAAACACAGAAAGAAATTATGCCAATTATTAGTACCATTGCATTTATGGCTATGACTGTGTACTAACCTCACTAAAATTGCAAGGCATTGCTCGGAGGGATTTTCCTTTTCTGTGCTGCATTCCTCTCATATTCAACATAGCGATCGAGATGTTTGGATTTCAGCTGTTAAACTAAACCAGACGTGGAGAAATTCTTTGCAGATTTCGGCAATACATGTTTTGCAAATTGCTATCCGTGTGTCTTTCTCAGATATAGTGAAATACGTCCACACCGCAGACATGTTGGCCCTTCCAGTCAAGCTCGTACTGGCCGCGGTTTTAACTTGCGTCATCACAACATCCTGTTTCGGCCATGTTGTTTCGGTGATAAAAGTCTTTCGGCCAGAAACCGAAAATGCACTTTTGGGCCATTTTCGGTGGCTGAATATTCTGTGCATCCCTACCATTTGTGCATGTGGAAACAACAGGGTGACCAGAAGTCTGTTCTTGGAAACACTGGAGTCCAGTTTCACAGAACTAGATCCTATGACAAATAGCTGCAAGACTTCAAACTTCTTTAATGCTATCTGCAGCTTATGTGTTATCAACAGCTCAACAGCCCTTGAGGTGGGACACACTCACACATATACACAAGGCTCTAGATTACGTAACACGAACGGCCTCTTGGAACACTTGTCAATTTATTGACTCGCACAGGACATCGGCTCTTCCCAGAGGTCTTCACGGAAGGATGCAGTTCTCTCTCTGCCTGTCTCTCGCTTTACCAGTTTCTCCCTTCATTCACAAGCTTTAAGTAATTTTTCACAAATGGTTTAGTCACACATGAAACGAATTCTTAGCAAGCCAGGAATACATCTGCTTTGTTACACATGTGCTACTAGTGGAGACCAGGCATTTCACAGCCATGTCATGCACTGGACACGTTGGATACCCCTCACACATGCAAGAACACACTAGACACTTCCAGTGTGCACGTGACAGAGAAATGTGAAAAACAACTTAAAAAGATGTGAAATAGGCGTGGTGTCACGCTAACAAAGCTGTAAATTCCACAGAGAACACCCTCGAGGGCAGGTTTTTAGGCAGAGGTGACTCACCTACAGAATTTATTTATTGCACATTACCTGAAGCACACCAAAAATCTACAAGCAGAACATGCAAATAGACAAAACACAGGCACAGGCAGACAAAGTGAAATGCAAGATTGATGTGTGCTGTGTGTTTTTGCTGCTGGAGACAGACTGGAACCAATGTCCCATCACCAGCTATAAAGCTCTGAGCAGCAGGGCTCAGGCCTGTTGGGGAAGTGAGTTATTGTATTTCATTAGTGCACCGGATGTTTCTCATTCTCCTTCTCTGCCCATTATGCTTCCCCATTACTAATTTACACTTAGATACAACCACCTATATCGGGTGTTTGTTTTTGAAAATGTCATAAAATCAAATCTGAAGAATATAGGGACTATTTTTGTTAACGCTTTGTTTTTGTTTTTGCAATTTTGATAATTTATTCGAAGGTTTGCTTTATATCATTGTAAACAGACAATATTTGACATTTTTTGGAAATTATGTTAGGGAACATAATTTGGCATTTCCACCATTTTTGACATTTTATGCACTGAACATATAGCCTATATCCTAAAATGAATCAACAAAATAATAAATAACGAAAATAACTGTTAGTTGCAGACATTTAGTCAAATCTAAGCTAACAGAAAGGCAATTAGTAATTTCAGTAATTAGACGTAAATAATGGAAAGTGCCCTTGAGTAAAAGTAGCAATAAGTAGCAGAGACAAACAAGACACCAAATAGGACAGAGGGCCACTACACGAGAAATGCAGTGATTTCTAACAGTACTATCGTGATAAATATTCAAATTTTAACTTGGTAATTATATATATAATGGTCAACACCCTCAGAGCAACAGGAAGAGCAAAAGAGGAAAATACTGAAATCCTGAGGGAAACAACACAAGAGTAAATGCATGATGGCTTTGTGCTCACAGAGCAGCAGGCTGCAGTAGGTCCCACCCTCCCCTCGTAGGTACTGGGGAACTGGGGGAGAGGGCACGAGCTCAACAAGCCAGTAAAATCACTCTGTGCAGCATTTGCTGCCTGCATGGGCAGCCGAGTGGGGGGAAGGGACAAGGGCCATGTAATGTCACACTGTGGTGCCAGAAAAACCAGGGCTGCTCCGGGAACTGAGAAAACACGTTCTTTGAAAGAACTAAACCACCTTTCCCTTTTGTGAGACGCTCAGACATCTGCAATGGTCATCCCCAACTGCCATTTCTCAACAGCTTCCATCTTACTCTATATCTTGTCTGTCACACACAAGAAAAATGTATTTCAGAGGACTTCAGAGTAGGTTTTGCAATGCCTTTCTAATCCATGGTCTGAATGACTTGAAACTTGATCTACGACTGGAAATGAATGGAATTCTTGTGTAGGAAGTAAAACGAAAATGTAATTGAAAACAGAGTTTCACGAAAAAATTGTTATTCTGAAATCACAAGACCAGCTAAAACTGTTCGTGACTCATTCTAAAGTCAGCAGGAAAGATGTAGACTTCTTTTTCAAAGATGGGCTCAGACTGTGAATCTCCAGGATTTTATTTTTGCAGTAGCTGCATAATCTTAGGTTACTGGAATTTGATTTGTCAAGAAACTGTAAAGAAATTGAGTTTAGACCAGAAAAACAACCAAAAGAAATTTCTGTTTAAGTACAGATAAAGATGCGTTTCAGTAAATTTATTTAAAAACTCATTTTAAAACCTTGACTTTGAATGGAAATTGTGTTTTCAAAAAGTGATTTACAATTAAAGAAATGTCCTCTTTG
This sequence comes from Toxotes lorentzi, assembly GCA_037833715.1. Classification (NCBI taxonomy): domain Eukaryota; kingdom Metazoa; phylum Chordata; class Actinopteri; family Toxotidae; genus Toxotes; species Toxotes lorentzi. The sequence continues at coordinate 15,425,572 of JBBMJY010000005.1, forward strand.
AACCTTAAAATACATAGACCTTTTCTAAAGTATGTTTGTTTTAAAATATGGGGATTAAGCATGTGAATGTTAGACTGTTTTTCAAAATCCCCAGGCCTTAGGCCTATGTGCTCTGACTGCTCTGTCAACAGACAGAAACAAGAAAGGTCAGAAAGGTACGGACACAGACAAACACACACTCAAGACACATTCCTAGAGCATTATGTCAGATGTCAGTGTGTCTGACAGCTGGAGTCAAACAGATTTAAGAAAGGCAGTTCCTGCTGAAAAACTACATTTACCTTTTTATGATATCCTTTGTTTTCTGTTTGCACATTTATCTATCCAGAGTATGAAAGACTCACTGAACCCAAATTCACCTTTACACCACCCCACTTCACCCTTACTTAATTACAGACCTGGATGCTCCCGTGCAACTGATGGCCGCCAAGCAGCCCACTCCTTCATAACTCCACCCTGAATTGTGCACGTTCTGGAGCGATAATATGCTTTTAAATGATAACCATCCACACCAAGGGAAGTGTTCAGCAATAAATATGTTTCATATATATTCGTAATATGCCAGAAAGGTGGGCTTTCTTTTTACTGTCCAAATAAAATTTTAATAAAACACAATAATGATAATATATCAGATTTACGCCTTCTTTTAAACCCTTTACAAGTTATCCTGTGACAGAATTTACAAATGATGTTCACATTTCGAGAAGCCCGTAAATTCTTCCATTTGGCAGATTTGATGACTAACGCACAACTCCGACACACCCCATTCCAACACATTGGCCAGAAGCAGGAGTCAAAGGGCTTGTCTTAAGCACAAAAAAATTCCTCTAAGTGCTGTCCTCTAAGAAGAAAATATTACTCATATTGTGAGCTTAGCTGCAGCAGAGAGTTTCCTGCACAGCAGAAACAGATCAGGCAGACGGAGAAACAAACAGTCAGTGAGGAAACTCACTTCAACATTCTGCATCTGTTATAGATATGGTTGAGAACTAGGAAGAGAGGAGATTAGCAAAGTTACTCCATTTATGAAACGTCAAAGACAGCTCCAGCTCTAAGCCAGTCTGGTATGTCAAGGCTGGATAATCTGGGGAATACCCAATCCCAACATTCCCAGCAATCCCAGGAATACCATCTGCCAGACAAAACTCCTTTTATGGAACTCCCAGAAACCTACTCATCTTTTCCAAACACCCTCCATATCTTGCTCACATAGTTTCTTCCTTCCCTCTCTGTTCCCTCCATCACTCTCTTTCTCCTCTCACTGCTATTTTCCTTCCTCTTCCGCCGCTGCCCCGCCCTCTCGTGGTAACCCCTGTTGGCTTGTTGCCACGGACACAACACGGACATGCCTGCCGATGTTTGGAAAACTCTGCCAGATACGACAAGGGGGGGCGGTGGCTGTGAGCCGGCAATCTGATTGGACGGCCCCATAGCGGAGAAGGAAAAACAAACCACAGTCAGCTGGCTTCCTTACCCAGCGAGCATGTGATTGACTGTTGTGTGCTTATCACTTGAGCAGTAAAAAAATAAAAATAAAGATAAAAATAAATGAAAAGAAGGAAAAGAGCTGAGGGCGGATAAAAGCAAAGGAAAAAATAACAGGAGTTTGAAAACAATGAGAAGGTGAAGAAAGGGAGAAAAGGAGTCAGAGCTCTGAGTAAACAAGGGATGAAACTGAGAAGCTGTGTGACTGAAATGCAGCTGAAATCTAACAAATGTGTGTATCTCTGTACAGAGACAATAACAAACAACACACATGCTTAATCACCCTCAATCCATAACAACAATGCTCTACCATTCTCCCATTCTAGCACACTCTCACAAGCTCTCGTTGTCTCGATTGCTCATGTATGTGAAGAAAACACAACCACGTGCCCAGTTTGGTCCAAAAACAGGACACGCTATGTTTACGAGACAGACTACAAACACTCATTGTCTCATACGCAGCTCTCATCACCTGCTTGTTGTACATATACATGGCTGCAGTAATTACCTAAACCTAGATGTTTTTACACTTCTCAGTGTTTCCCATAAACTGATATATTTACAACAATATCAAGACTGACCGCCACATATTGATTTTTCTAGGTTTTTTTTTTCCTATTTGAAATGGGTAAAACCTTATGTCACTGTAGAGATGCATGCAGCGCATTGATTCACTCACGAACACAGTTAGGGGTGTGCCCGATTCATCGATTCATAGATTAATCGTGACGCGACACTTGACAATTCAGCATCGATTCATAGATGTTCAAAAATCAATTCTTTTAATAGCGGAACAAACGTGCAGCGGTCAGAACGAAAAAAAGAATTAGATGAGCCTAAAGAGGCAGCCGGTTGTTGCTGCTGAACACACTAATTTTTTTTTCTTTTTTATTCTTTATTCTTTTTTTAAAGATTTTGTTAAAAAGAAGTTTTATATTTTCTAAATGCTGGGAAATTGCTTAAGTTGAAAAATGACACCTTCTATTTCTAGTTTTCATTTAATAATAAAGAAAAGATAGAGATAAACGTGTTTTACTTTAATGAATGGATATTTTAAAATATACATTATTTTACAAGTAACTACACAGTGAGAAAAGAAACATTCTATGTGGGGAAAAAAAGATTAATCGACATGCATCGATAGTCTGTGAATCGTTGAATCGTAGCACTGTGAATCATAATCGAACTGAATCGTGAGGTGACTTAGATGGCACACCCCTAAACACAGTAACAGCAGACCCATCTGTTATAGTCAGACCGGCTATCAGGAGCACCAGGAGAAATCCTGCCACATCTGTGAGCCGGTGGACCATCAAAAAAAATCCATAAAGTTTTTACCAGCCAGTCGGCCAGGGTGCTCATAAGGCTATATGGCTCGCTGGGCAATCACAAAACGTAATCAACTCTTAACGACAAGATGCAAGTCAGTCAGGGTTGTTATGTGTTTGATATAATGTGAAGTAATGGAGCTGTATATCATGTGCAGTTATTTATTTGGACCCGCTCAGCTACCACCACAAATACATTCTAATTCTGTGGGAAACACTGGCTGGCATGCCAACTTGGCAGCCTAAAGAGCATGACCTTCACAGGAAATGGCCTCATTACACAAGCAAGCCAAAAACAACAACAACATGTCTGTCACATGTAGAGCTACCATAATATAAAGAAAACCAAGTTTCAAATGACACCAATTTTCAGAAACCACAGTGTGCATCAGAAAACAATGAATGTTTTTTGTATGTTTTAATCAATCTGATTTAGAAAAAAAAAATCAAATTTAGAAATTGATGTCTATTGGGTACTTTGATCAAAAACATTGATGGGTGCATACTCTTTCAGGTACCACTGAGACAATGACACAATCCAGAAAGGCCAGCTTACTTAATAGATCCATGAGCTCACGATTTTATGACTGTGTCAATCATTTTATCCTCTACTCTGACAATAATGAGGTAAACAGTAGGTGATGTTAACAGCACAAAGTAATCTACCAGAAGTTCACACTGCATATATGTGACAGTTCAGTACCTTGGCTGACAACTGCACTGAATTGCGGCAGAAATTGATCCAGGCTCAACATTTTTGCTGGATGACTCAGTATGTTTTTGGTTAAAGGCTCTACAGTCAACATGGCTGTCCCACTCAAACATATTTGTTTTTTTGCCCAGTGCTGCTGTCTGTCAGAACATGGCTTTAGTGTAAAGTATAATATAAATCTATCAATCTTGGCAATTTTCATACTGTACAGAAATTAACATAAACTCATTGCTGCCTAGAACAGTTCAGAAAAAATACATTGAAAAACCTAAAACTGTACAGCAGGCATTTGAAAATGGTTCAGGAAATTCAGAGCTAAAACCTGCAAACACATTGGTATGGTTCTTTCTGTAGTCTAACTGTGCCAGCTGTTTATTAGCAAAGTCTTGGCCTAATATTACAAAACCACTTAGCGTGGACAAATCATGGCTGGAAGCTGTGCAGTGTCCCCCAAACAGGGTTGAGAAATTTAACGATAAATGTGTTAACAGCACATTCTCATTGAATGAGGTCAAATAATGGCCAATTAAAACCCCATTTGTGCACCACCACTGAGCAAGAAGTGGCAGCTTCCAGCTTTTGAATGGGTTTTAAATCCCGTTGTCAAAGAGAATGTGATAAATACCTTCCTTTCTATCCATTAAATTTATATGGCCCAAAGTCCTCAAATGGACATCAAAGCCAGGACACATACACACTCCCCCTTAGCCTACATGAAACACACTCACAACACACAGGAAACAGGGAATGCTCTCTAATTACTGGGCACATGCTGCGCATTAAAACCCTGGAAGTTCAACTTCATATAATCCAACTCTCCTGGCCGTGTGGAAACACACACACACACACACACACTAAAATCCTCTTCAGAGGATAACTACCTACAGATGGGAGATACTCTTGGAAAGGAAAAGGCTGCTGCCGCACACTCACACAGATACTTCCAGGAGTGATGAAATGCAATCACTTGCCCCTCAACAGCAACAGCTGCTAAATCATGTTGAGGAGACTTTCCGCATCTATAATGTCCATCGTCTCTGACACAAAGCAGCCAGGGAGTGCTGATGAGAAAGGCAGGAGTCGGCAGAGGAAATACCCAGGGTGTGTGTGAGAGAGAGAGAGAGAGAAGGGGAACAGAGAACCCAGGAGGTATAAACTCAAGTTACAGGAATTCCTCTGGCCTTGTATCAGCATCAGTGCTGGGTTAGGTTTCCTTACAAACATTCTCTGCCACCGAGCTCCAGGGAGGGGGGAGCAAAACTGATGATCACAAAGCCAACCCAGCATGTGTTTCAAGTGACAGCCTTCCTCTACAGAACTAGAAAACAGAGAAGTAAAATTTAAGAAGAAAAGCAAAAATTGTGGAAATGTGATAAACTACAATAAGAATCCTAGACCTCCCACTGCAGCTGAACATCTCACTATCTTCCAGATTTAGCAGCTGGACAGAAATGCTCCCTGAGGAGATGCGAGAGCATTGGTAGGCCATCAATCTGATTAGTTCAACTACACCTCTTTGTTATAGCACGATGCATTTTAGGCACTCATTGCCCAGCAACCACTCTCTGTCCCCCACCCACCCCCACATCTACTATATAAAGACTATATTGTGTGTGTGCGCGTTGCTGTGAGGCCATCCATGTGCACAGCCAGGCATGTAGCTATGGTGACAACAATTTAATCCAAAGCACAGAGTGACATTTTGTAGGATTATCATATCATTAGTTGTCTCTCAGATGGAGCCGTGTATGTATTTGTATGTCGTAGAGGGACATCACAGGAAGCAGAGGGCAGTCCTTAGATGTAATCCAATTTTCCATTTCCACTTCAAACACAGCGTGGAATCCTCTCTGACTGCCGGTGCTTCAGATGAGTAACAACTGACATTTATGCTGTTTAAGTAGGCCAACACATTCACTCGTGTGCGCACACACCCAATATATTCTTATCAGTGTATAGCCGACTCCCTTTGCTGCCCAAGGAGTCTTATCTTCCAACTGAAACCCTTTGTTTCGCCAACAATCTTTCAGTTTCCATCAGTTGGGAATCAGTGAGGTTCTTCAATTTCTGATACTTTCTATTCCTAAAAGAAGATTCAATTGAAATAACAATGGGTTAACCCCAATTTTACATGATGTATCCGTGCGCACAGAAATGGGAGAAAGCTCATGCCAAAGCAAATAAATGTGATATTCACTGTATAGCCTCTATAAGGGAAAAAAAACAGTACCTCTCTCTCCACTACAGCTGAAGGTTATTTTTCTTATGTTTTACTTGACCATATTGTGACTTCATTATTATACATATTTAATTTCTACTTCTGTCTACTCTGCATATACAAATCTTTTCTGTCCGTCCTAAAAGAGAAATCCTTCCTCTGTTCCCCTCCCAAAAAAACTCCTTCCTAGTTTTAACAGTAAGGGTCAAGGCAAATTTATGATTTTGGTAATATATTATAAACTGATATTACCTGAAAAACCGACTATAGGTAACACTGTAGTCATCATAGTCCAGCAAGTTGTGGATAATGCACATACACTATCATTCAAATGTTAAAAGTTAAACTGGGAACTCCAGGATGGAGAGCTGTAAAGCAGCTTTCTACAGCGTGTCAGTCTGTGAAGCTAATGTTTGTTCAGACTGCTACAGTGTGGAGCATCATTTAGGAATCATCAGCCAGAAAACATTAGCTTTAACGTTGCCAGACATGACTCACCAGTAATTTGTCACCATCAACAGAAGCTACAGCGCAAAGCTATCAACAGTGTCAGGCCATCGGTCAGATATCATTAAGATGTCATTTTAATCTGTCAGGCTTGACTTGTGGTTCGCCATTAAAACCCTCACAGCAACACCTAAATGGAATGCAGCCATCACTAATGCTATTACTTACACCTGTGCCAAATTTTGTCTCTGCCAAATCATGACACCTGTCTCAGATTCACGTTTGTGGGCCGACAAGATCCTCTTAAAGAGTAAGCGATCAGCCTTTTAATTGACCCTCCAGTGAATAACAATTCTATTATCTCTTTTGGGCTCAAGAGTCCAAACTTCTACAATACTACAATAACATAACAAGCAAAATCTTTCTGTTACTGTTAATCCCATTCTAATCTAGTCTGATGTCAAATGCACAGAGAGGGAGACAGAGGAAAGTAGGCACAGTAAGAACAACAACAAATAGAACTGGCTGCGGCAGTTTCCTCAAAATTATCCATCTTTAAAGATGACCTTGAGACAAAGTTACACCAAACTAGCTTTTCAGATAGGAGGCACCCAGCTAAACAGAGTGGCAGCCATCGACCAATAGGCAAACCCTCGCAACCACTGTCACTACCGATCTCCTGGGATAGGAGAAATTCCTTAGCAGGTTTACATAACAGGGGACAGACCCCAGCACTGGAAGAGTCTCTCTAACTCACACTACACAGTCCTCTCATATTGGTTTGAGGGCCACAAGACACCAAGCCGACCTCAAAGAAGCTGTCCAGACAAAAGCAAACGCAGCTTCTTGCATCTTCATGGAAAGAATAACTAAACAAACCAGCCAGCTGTTTTTGTCCTACTGCAAACCTGATTAAATAAGCTGATAAGATAGAACAAATGATGGCTACATTTATAAATGATAAACTGCTCTTCAACCGCACTGGGAAAAGAAACTATTTGGTTGAGATTCCTCACTGCAGGCAATAAACCATTCTTGTACCACAGGTCTCTGTTTTCTTCTCTAGTAACCAGCTCCCACAACCCATAAAACCAGATGATAGCTCTTCAAGTTTTGCCAGACAATAGCATTCAAAATAGTAACATTTCTTACAGCTCACACAACTGTTTAACACAATGTGGACTTGGGGCGGTGTCAACACTCAGCCTGCTCTCAAACTTGAGGAAACGACATGTTACTAAATAAAAAAGGTTTAAGAAAGACTCCAACACAAACCAGGAAATGGAAACTTGAGTATTAAGCAAATTTGCACTGGATAAACAAACTGGGGATTAATGGAACTAAAGTAAATGGATTAAGAGGATTTCCCCTTGACATGTCATTACCAACTATATAAATCCTAAAAGGTGCCAACAGGCAAAAACTGCCGACTGTATCTATGAGGACTAATATATGATGGATGTGGAGATGGGTGATGGACAATGGCTCCGCTTGCTCAGTGCTCATAAGTAAAGAAAGACTAGCCTTCTCCTGTGTCATTCCCTCCCCCAGGGCTGAAGCACAGTGAGTAAGTGAGGCATTACTGGGAAATGAAGCCCTTACTGGAAAACTGAACCCACCTATTTACTGGCAGTGGATGGGAGCTGTGGAAGGTTACTGTGGGGGTGGGGCAATTGGGCGCTTAATTAATGGTTTTATACTACAGACAGAAATAGTCATTTATTGATATCACTGACTTATTTACGTTCAGCATATTTTCACACTAACTGTGGACCCAATTTACCAATAAACAAAAGTCTGTTTGTCTGTGGGGTTAAAGAGGAGATGCTAATTAATAACAAAAAGAAAAACTTTACTGGAGCATGTTTTTTGAACTCGCAACTTTTCAGAACACTTCAAAATAAGCTCTGTTTGTGTTATTATATGAAATCTGGTTCACCGTTGCCAAAAAAACACTACAAGCCATCCTGCATCTTCTTTAGCCCAGCTCTTTGCATCTGGTTCGCTCCACATCCTCTGTGGCAAATGTACACATGAACATTTAAGTTAACCTGACTAACATCTCCTTCACACGTACAGATTCAAAGCTCTCCCTCGCCTCTCACAATCCTCAAACTTGTGGTCGTCCTTAGCGTTGAGCACTTAAGGCACCCTGTGGAGTTGTTGACCATTAGAAGTGCTATGGAGCAATTGGGTTGCTGTTTCTGAGTGGGTACACATTCTTGCTGCTGTTTTCACACTATCTGATGGTTCTGCCTGTAGCATGCTATGCATATGCAAAGGCAAGAAAAAATGGCTTTGAAGGAAATACCTTCAGCACATTTGTTAGGCTTCAAGGATACCCACAGTGCATTTTGGCGAGAAATGAATAACTTTTGTTACTTTTGGTTACAAGAAAACTCAAGTTGCCTTTAATTCAAACAGTAAGCTCGGACTGGAAGCTTTTGTTCACACATTTGTCACAAGACAAAGTAGTTCATTTCCTGAGCAATGTGTTTCCATGCATTGCTATTTCTTCCTGTCCACATCCTGGTAGCTTACTTAAGTTACATTACTAGAACTGAGAAGCCAGTGACTGAGATGATCAGCTTTTCCAATATTTTGTTTTAAAATTGAAAAAAAATGTAGATGAGTGGATTATAAATAACTACTTGCTTAGAAAGGATCACAACTGGTCATCGCCAGCTTGTGCTGCAGAGGACATTCAAACTCCCGAAGATTGGAAAATACAAGTCAAAGCTTTCTCAACTTCCCCATGTCGCTGGGCGGTAGCATGCTTTTTGAGGTTCAGTTAACAATGAATGGCCTCCTGCAGTGTCTCCAGTATTTGACTGTATATATGTGAGCAGGTGACAAGGGGTACACACACTACTTTAACTTTAAAAATGTATTTATGTGAGAAAGTTAACATGGCTCTAACATCTGCAATAGTGCTAATGCCATTTGATTGTTACAGTGCGTGAAAATATACTGTATGATCTCTGCACTCAACATTTGCTGACTTTAATGACCACACATACAGACCTCCTTTTGCAAGACTTTTTTATGAGCTGCCTGGACAAAAAAAGTTTTATTCATCCTCTTGTGGCCAAGAAGTGTATTCTCCAGCAGCAGAGAGGAACACAACCGACGGGAAACCAGAAACATAAATGAGAAGTGGTACCAAAACAACATTTGAAAACCCCCTACGTATGACATTTGTTATTCTTCCTGAACATATTACTAAACCAAGAAAAAGCTGGTTTCCTGTTTTACAGGCCCTTGTAGTTTACTTTGACCAGATCACATGGTAAAAGAACTTTGGGCCCCAGTTCCAACTTGTCTTTCCCATTATCAGAGAAAAACTAGATCTCCATAATATGTCCATGGATAGGACTTCTAACAGTCATAGAAGCATGTGTGCAGTTACTACAGGGGCCTCTCTCTGCCCTGAATGGATGGTGTGGTACAGATTAACCAGACTGCATGTGTCTATGCCTGTAAATGTGTATGTGTGTGTGTGCGCATGTATGGTCAGTGTGAGTGTGTAAGTGTGTGTAAATCCAGCTCAGCACACGTGCCTGTTCGTCTCCAGGGAACTAGGTGAAGAGCCACTCAACTCCCTTTGAACCTAAGGCCATATGGCCCCCAGTATGGCTCTATACTACTCACATAATGCTATTACACTATAGGAGTGCATGTAAATGTGTGTAAGTGTGCACATTAAACAAAATCTTAGACTGACAGGGTAGGTTTAGATGCCAGGACATTCCAACATGTGTGAAAATTGATGGAATACTTGTGTGACATTTCCTATTCATTTCTAAAGTGTGTTATTCCAGTGATTCAGGTTCAGTGGTTTAAGCTGTATTTTTATGCTCTACTCACCTCATTGTCATGGTGCTGGCAGAAGCTCATGCGGTCCTGGAACAGGGACAGCAGGGCAAAGTTGTTCTGCAGCGACTGGGCGAGGGACACTGACACCCCTGGCTGGCCCTGGTTGCTGTTGGCGTTGACCCGGCCCAAGTGGAGGCTCTCTCCCAGGCGCTCAATGAAGTGGTCCTTGGTCAGCCGCACTCGCTGGTGTGCCCGCACACAGTTGTCGCACAGATATTCCTGGCAGTCGAGGCAGTGAGAGGTGGCTGGGTTCTCCTCATCACAGGACCTGCACTGCGGCTCTCCGAGATGGTGTGGATGCAGCAGGCCTCCATGGGAGTGATGGAAGCCAGAGGAGCCTCCACCTAAGCCTCCCCTGTGGTGGTGGCCGTTCTTGTTCTGGATCTGCTCCTCAGAGCTCACCACCACGTCCAGCAAGTTGCTGAAGAGGAAGTTGGAGGAAGGCAGGGAGTCCACCCCGGCCTCAGAGATGGACACCTTCTGGTCGCAGGTGGGGCATCGCAGTTTCAGCGGGTCCCCGGGACTCCGCTGGCCCTCTAAGCACTGCCTGCAGAAGGCGTGGAGGCAGGGCAGGACGTGGAGTCTCCTGGTGGTCTGGCTGGAGGAGGACGAGGTATGTGAGGAGGATGAGGAGGTAGAAGAGCTGGAGGAGATAGGTGCAGAGGAGCCGCACAGCTCCTTGCAGAGCGGGCACGTCTGCAGGTCCGAGTCTGGAAATGAAGCCATCTGCAGCGCTACCGAAACAACAGGCTCAGTTTACAACAGTCGCAGTGAGGGTGAGGTATTCATCTGGGGACGCATCGGCCCGTGGTGTGGTGTAAAAACTGAGGTAGATTCATGAGGTATTTGAGTCAGCTCAAAAGTGAAAACGGTGCTCAACGGCATACAGATTTGTCTCTGTATTATATAACTCCGACCTGATGAAAAGCAATGAGGAAGCCAGTTCTTCACAGAATGTTTCTGAGGTAACAAGAAAAAACACTTAATGCTGTTAAGATCAATTCAGGTGTGTAAGGCGTTTAACTGGGAAGCATCCGCCTCATTCTTCCAAATAAGGACCAGCGAGATGACAACGGACGATGCTGGCGCTTCTGTGGAGAGAAAGTGCCCGATGGTGCTTCGCTGAGGCTCATAAAATAAACCCGAAACTGGGGTGACACTGGATCGGCGTCGAAGTACTGGGGGCTCCGTCTCTCCTCCCCCACCGACTCGGCAACATGACTACGGGGCTCTGCAGCACCCAGACAAGTCCCAACGCTTTTCTAATCTCTCTCTCTTTATTTTTTATTTTCTGCACTCCAATTTAGGCCCGTGTCGTCGTTGTGACTTTTCCTCTCTAGTCCACCATCGGGGTCCCTTCAGGCGGCGTCGGGCGCAGCCAACGGTCGGTTGGTATTCGCAGCGCGAGCCTCGGACCGAGAGACCGTAAATTATTCATCAAAGCAACGAGCTCATGGCCTGCCTCGGGTCTTCAGGTGATCAAAAACAAATGCAGAGAGAGCCCAAACATCACGTAGGACGTCTGTGACCAGCCTCTGAGGGTCAATTCACCAGTCCACCTTGTGAAGAGGCCCCTACCAGCTCTCCTTCCCCGTCCAGCCCGTGGTCTGGTCTCCCTCTCGGGCTCTCTGCGTGGAGGAATGCGCAGGGTTTTTCCTCCGGCGGCGTAGAAAAAGGGGTGCTATCTGTAACCGGGAAAAACTCGGTCCAGCGACCATATGGACCTTAAACCACGTCCCTTACTTGGTTGTTGTTGCCGTTGTTTACTCTCGGGTGAACAAACATTAACATACACACGAGTTGTGCGCTCTCGCAGGCGTGTCTTACTCCGGCTGCAGCTCCTCCAGCTGCTCTTATCCGACTGAGAAAAAAATGGACCCACTTCCGCCCTAGGGAGGAGAGAGGGGTGTGCGCCGAGCGCTCGTGCCCGATACTGATGAAAACCCCTCATATCACTTTTCTAGACCTTGTGAATGATGTTGAAATTAGCCCTTATTATGTTAGACAAAGCAAAATCAATAATAATAATAATAAAGTGAAGAGAAAGGGAACCATAGACTATCAAAGGTCTATCACACTTTTGTATTTTATTTACTACAAAAGAGAAAGACGCTTAAAGCAGTGTGTAATGTTTTTTTGTGTAAATTTTGTGTAAGTACATCCTAAAAAACAACAGCACAACAGAGGTGGGACTCAGAAACTGGCAAACCTGGGAGAACTCATTTCACAGCCTCTGAAGTTGTTATTCCCCAGTGGAAGTCATGCGGGGTATTTGAGTGAACAGGTTATGAAGAAGAGACTGCATCGACACATCATCCTGCCATGTCACTCTACCAGATGCATCTTTCTCCCTATCATCCTGCCATTTCACATCTTAGAAGCACAGCCTTTGATTAGATTGCACAATGAGAACATCAAGCATCATGTTATTTACATCCTGGAGAGGAAAATGTCTGTCTCCAGGCTGGTTGACAACACAGGAGAATGAAATAAATGAATGATTCACTTTTGAGAGAGTGGCTTTGTTTATTAAAGCTTTTTCTGTATATATTTACACTGTAAACGTATTTTACATTTGAAGCATCTGCCTACAGCTCATATATATAGCTCATATATATATATACAGCTGTATTTTTCAGGGCTGTCTAATACTCTAAGCAATAGCATGTAGCGTATACTTACACCCACACTACAGCTGATTCATTACTGAAGGAGACGTACATCTTCACAGCCATGGGCAAAACACTCCCTTTCGCCAGTACAATACAAATAAAGCCCATTACAATTTCACAAGGTTTGTGCTGTCTTTAAAGAGCTTATTTCACATTAAAAGCACTCAAAAAGCAGAATATATTAAATTAACTGTCTGAATATGACAAAGAAGAGCAGCAAATTTCACATTTGAGAAGAAGAAATGAGCAGTGTGAAACATGACAATTAGATTTCTGTCAATCGTCTATTAGATTAATCAATCACAAGTAACCGTGATTCTATTCTCCACCCAAAGTGGATTAAAAAGGAAGCAAAGACGTAAATAACTGTAAAGGTGAGCTGACACAAGTCTGTCACAACCTTGAATGTAAAATGGTGCTCTGTTAAGGTCAATAATAATAAAACAGTTAAAGGATAAAGCAAGAGACTAGGTCAATAACAAAAAAACACAAGCATAGTGGGTGAGCAGTTAGTGGAGAAGAAAACACTAAAAAAAAACAAAAAAGGTCAAATCTGTGGAGCTGAGCTGTTATCTAAGAGAGATCATATGAGGCACTTCACTGATCTCTTTTGGCACAGGTCACAAATGTTATTCCATTTGTCTCTGTTAAAGAACAACAGTGACTCAGATGGTGAGTTGATTTACAGTAACCTCGCAAAGAGATTAAAGAAAGCGAGGGCGGATAAAAGAATGAATGGTCTGGAACCATGCCAGAGGTTATGATGATAGGCCAAAGTGAGAAAACATTCCCTGATGGATCAGTCCATGTTTCACACAGGCCTTTCATGAAGCCACTGCGTACAGCTGTGGGTGCAGCTGATAATTCCCCTACGGCACTGGCTGCAGAATTAGTGTGTTATCTACTATTGTTGATGTCTGAAGGAGAATTTGCCTTCATTCATACGACGACAGAAGACACACAAACACTTCTGTGAAAGGATTGTCTCTGTCTCTGGATGAAACACACATTGACATCTGTTTGCCCAATACGGTCATTTCCCCCTATTTACAGCATATCATCTCATGTCGACCTCTTGACAATGCTAACATCCCTCATTAGGCATCACTGTATCCAGACCATGTGAGGGGTCTCCTTTCTCTTGCCCCTGAGTCCTCCTTCCAGGACTGTCTCTTAGATTAAGAGGAAAATTCATGGAAAACCAGCAGGCCTACAATTGTTTATGGAGAACATTAATGTAGTTCATTTTCATCTATATTTGTGTATCGCAATGATTCAGAATCTAGCTAATCAATTAAAGTGACAAGGACACCAATAAGTAGAATAAAGGATGTATGATTTAAACAATTAAAAAATAAAGTTTTTGCTAAACTGATATTTGCACATTATGAGCTGATTGTAAATAACAGTAGGCAGTGTTTGATTCAGATCTGATTGCACCAAATGAAACCCCACCCAAAAAAATCCCACTTTCAGTTTTTAGAAATAACATCTAACCCGAGCCTTGAATCAGATACAAAAACATCCCATAACTAACATTAGTGCCCGTGGCAGGGAATAAGAAAATAATTTGTAAATGAAATTGAAGGCTTTTAAAAACCTTCTAAGGCCTTTTCTGGGGGATCTGACTTTAAAAGTTGAGACTTTTCCAGAACTGCAGATACCCCATCAACCCCTCACAGTCCATCTGTCTCTCCATCGTTTCACTGTGCCTGAGTTTCTGTTGTCTGTCCCTCACTTCTCTCAGGTCCTCTCAAACTTGTAGCTGTCACAGAATCACCACAGTAGATTACGTCTCTCCTGCCTTTAAAAACGCAGAGCAAACTTGACATCCGACTAAAATCATCTTACAGCTGGAGAAACATGTGAGAAAGAGTTGGATAAGTGCTGCCCAGCACAACCACTGCCATCTAGACAAAGGTCTATTTTCTTCTACATTTACCATGAAAATGTTTTTGTTTTTAGGCATTTCATTCATTTGCCAAACATCTGCATCTGTATTTAATCATGCTTAATATGACATGTCGCATGGCAGTCCAGTACTTCCCCCTGGTGGTTAAGTGACTCTGCAACTACCTTCAGGGTTGTTATGATTGTATATCTTGAAAACAGGTAAAGGCCACTGAAGATGATTTGTGTATACTGTAATGTGGCCTGAAATCAAGTTCCAGTGGATGTATGCACATTGACACCTGATGACTACAGGTGATTAAGTGTGGCACCAACAAAATACAGAGAGATGACGCGCATATCCTCAACACAAAGAAAGACGATTGCATTTAGGGTGTTAGAACAATATTTATAGCTGTTTCAGCCTGTGAAGTACCTGTTGTATAGAAAGAACAACAGAGCCCAACTTTCTGGAACACAACAGCTTTTAATAAAAAACTTCATACAAAGAAAATGTAAATCACAGCTCTTGAACTGGCAACAATTGGGGTTTTGACTGTAAAATAATACAGTAACATAATACTGTCAAAGACTAAACACCATTAAAAATATATACCTATTTACACTCAGATCTTATTTACAATTATGTAAACAAAGTCTGATACTTATAACAACAACAACAACAACACTGCAAAGTCATGCTACACTCTGTTACCCAACACACTTTTTCAAATAGTAAATCACATAAACACTGAGTGACAAATCAGCTAAAAGAACTCAGGAAACAACAAGGAATTAACAAGAAAAAACAAATATATTTTAAAACAAATCTGAACAAAAATAAAAACAAACAAAAAAACTGTGTACAGTTCTGGCGCCAGTCTTTGGTGGGAATCTCTGATTTTCGTTAAAGGCTGAATTGAAATATGAACATTAGTGAACAAACGTGCAGCCAACAGAAATACACGTGTTCATTTTCCTGATTTCATTCATTGCTTTCCAAGAGTCAACTGATGTCTTTCGAGTATAAGCAGTTCGGAGGGAAAGTAAAGTTAAGTACTTCCAGGGGCTGCAGGGGAACATCCGTGTGGGTCAATGCATCCACACCACGTTGGCCCACAGGTGATTGTGGCGAAGCCAGCGCCGAGCAGAGGAAATGTCAAGTGTGAACACTTGCTCATGTGAGGTGTTAACTGCTGTGTAGTGAACAATTAGTTTGGGCTGAGGGATGCAAGCTGCAAAGAGGAGGCGGCTGCCAGCCAAGAGGTACTCACTCTCACCACCCTGAGTCCTGGAAGAGGAGGAAGCAGGAGCATCATGTACGTACAGACCACATAATCCAAAGAGGGTAGACTCACACACACACAAACGCACACGTTACCTTTTGAGAGTGATGCTGAGGCAGGAAGTGGTGGTATCTGAAAGTTGGAGAATGGCTGTTGCGTTGACAGCGATGAACATCTCAAAGGTGAGAGCCAGCTCCACTTCGCCCAGGTGGCAGGGTACGATCAGTGCCATGAAACCAGGGGGAGCTGACACACTGGGGTAGTACCCCAGTCTCAGAGAGCCTGATGAACATTCACATCGGTGTAACCAATGAATTAAAAGTTCCAACGACAGCTGTCAACGTCATCCGTTTGTCTAATTTCTTCTGAATCTTTTAAGATAAAATGAAGATCTGCTTTTCCTAAATTGTCTTTATGATTCAGATAAATCCAGAAAGTGATACTTACGCCTGAAGATCTCCCGTGCACGGAGCCAGAGGTTTTGCTTGCCCAGTTTGTGTAGAAGAATCTGCAGCATAGCGTGGTCCACTGCCAGGTTTTTAGAGAGCATGAAGTCCACTGTATCTGAGGCTACAGGAAGGATCTGTCTGTCCACACACACTTGTAGATGAGAGTTAAACAGAGGGCCGTACCTGGAGATATCAATCAAGTCTGGGGAAAAAGCATAAAAACAAATCTGTAGTCAAAAACAGAGAGTACTAGGTTTTTAAAGAAAAAAACCCCATCCAAACTCCATCTACCTGTCCTGCAGTGGCGAAAAAAAAAAAAAAAACAGGACAAAATTGAGGATAAAACATGCTCCTGATTCCCTGAAATATCCAGAAGCTGTTGAGAAAAGCCCGAGCAAAGATGTTCCAGAGATTATGTATTTATCTGAAATTCTTTATCTGAAAGTTGTGTTCCCTCACCATTCGGCTCTTTAAGTCCAGGGAGATTACAGAGAACCTCCAGCGTGTCTCGGTGAGAGGTTTTCTCAGCCAGACGCATCAACACACGGCTCCTACTGTCCAGATCTGCAGCCTCACATGGCCACGAGCACGAACTCAGGAACCATTTGTTTTCTGAATTAACAGATACGTAAACAAAGACAAACACACAATTGGCCAGGGCACTGTTTTTGGGCAGATTCCTAAATAACTGGATTTCTATACTAACTACAATATGGAGTCAGCTAAGTCAGTCTTAGCCACAGATTTACCGCAGGGTGTCATCTGTTACCTCGGAGCGTGTTTAGAGCTCCCTCCACGCTGCCACTCAGAAGGAAGAGCTCGGTAGCCAAGGTGACCAGGTGGCAGCGAGAAGCTCCATCCTCATTCCCAAACAAACCCTTCAGAGTTGAGTAGCTGACTTTTGAAATGGACAGCACCTCCACCACCCTCCGACCCTACATTCATAAACACACAAACACACACACAAACTACAAGGCAATACCCACTAAATAAAATTACTGTATTATACATGTTTACATCTACATAAAGTTAATCACATCTCTGTATATTTACAGGAATTCTGTGTTATAATAATCAATACCAAGAAGTGTCCATGTGTCACCCAGTCCGTTTATTACCCAGACCTGATCTTATTAACTCAAATGTTTGCTTCTGTACAATAAGGAACCCAAGTTATTAAAATGTAAGTTTACAAGCTATTTCATCCACTATTTTCAGATGGGTTATTTACCTTGGCCCACTGATGTGTTCTGTGGTATCTTAACATGAGCGAGACTCCAATTCTACCTAAAAAACTCCGGCTCAGGGTGTCCTCACCGTCATTCTGACACACTTAAAAAAAAATAAAAAATGAATACACAAAAACAGGTTTTGAAAATAAAATGCAATTAATTTTGTTTTTCAAATCGAAAAGTTTCCTTTACCTGTCTCAGCAAAGGCAGCAAAGGGCAGTGACAGCTTATCCTTGCTCTCAGACAGGAGTGCTATGGCAATGCGACCACTGATTTGTTCCACTTGGTTGGGATGTTGGCTGGATTGGCAGATGGACCTGAAAACCTCACCCATCTGCCTCCAGTCCTCTTGCTTGGTACAAAGCTGACAGACAGAAAATATAAAAGCTGAGTATAAAGGTCTGAGTATAATGACAGACTGACAGAATGACTGGATAAGTTGGAAAAAAAAAAGGAACTTAATGAGCAAAGAATTAACCTCTATTTCCACGATGGAGTGGGCCAAAGTCAGGAACTCTGGAAAAGGAGCACTGGCGGACAGCCTTTTATAACAAACATCAAAACGTGTCATTCAGCTCCTCATAGTACTTGTCATAACGATAAAAATCACAATATTTCTGAAATAAGAGCCATAAATAACTACTGATGATAGAGAACCACTTTTATGAGAGTGATGTTCCACTTACTTGTGGTTGCCAGACACTGAAACAGGTGAGTTTGGATGTTGGACTGACTGCTGGAACTCAGGAGTGTTTTTTACACAGTCGAGACAATCCAGACTCAGAGCTAGACCTGCACTGGCCATCTATCAACCCATATGCAAAATAAATACATATTAAAAATACAGGTCCTGCCAAACAGTGAGAAAAGTGTGTAGGAACTGAGATACCTTGAATGTGAGCTGCATGAGTTCAGGTACAGAGGCCATGAGGCCCTTCTCTCTCACAAAGTTAAAGAGGGCCAACAGGAACTCATGACCGGGCTAGTAAGAGAGGAAGACGAGAATGAGTTCAACAACCATTTTCATGCCCACAGAGGTAACAAGTACTCTGAAAATGACAAAATAGAGCATGCTCTGCCCTCTACTGATTACTGAGTGTACTGCAGGTTGACATCACTGTAACGAGATGGACGAAAACCAGACTGACCACTATCTTGTGGGCCAAGCTGACATTGAGGACTGAGAGGACATCAGACACCATGCCGGCTTTGAGTAGAGCCCACTGGAGCGACAGAAATACTGGCATGGAGAAATACACTCCTGGTGGGTTGTTCTGGTAGTAGCATGTAAACACAGCTCCTGGAGATACGAGGAGTAGGGTCGGGGGCGGGTGGGGGTTGTATAGTCAGCCATAATCACTAAATAAACGGGATAAATGTCGGGATAAATAATTGGATAAAATGAAAACTTACCTGCTTTCTGAAGACACATTGGATTTTTAATGAACCGCATCACAGTTTCAACACAGAACTGTGAAAGAGAGGCAAAAAGTGAAGTGGATCCACGAATCACAAATATTACATATGGAATTCCAGATGTGGCACAGCAGAGCGAGATGCTGCCTCTGTGATCGAAGATCACAGAAACAATTCTACAACTGACTTATATAATTCAAAAGTTCATTGTCTACCTCTCAACTCTACGTAATGAAAAAAAAAAAAGGTAAAAAGGTACAGGGCCGTCTCTATACTACTGAGTATTCATGGTTTAACATGCAGAGGTCAAGCTATGATGTGAATTATGCTTTGAGCGTACCTTCTCATCCCCCTCCACAGGCACATGCTGGAATCGACACATCTTGAATCCACAGGACAGTGATTCACTGAAGTACTTCCTGCAGTACTGAGGGTTCAGGGGAGAGAGGTTGCTGCATTACTCAAAAAATAAATAAATAATCAAAACTTCCAAAAGCACACACATTGACATCTCTGGGCACAAATTTCCTTCCTCTAACCAACTAAACATCAATATTATGATTTCTGAAAAGCAGATCTTAATACAATATTCATTCTATTCTACTAGGTAAACACACTAAAAATATGCAGAAAAATCCAAGTCTCACATTAGAACATTATTTCCAATTTCTACCCATTAAGCACCGACAAGGCACAACAATTCTATTCAATCATGCTGTGCTCTTATTTGTGATTTAAAATTGGATGTGGCGCTCTAAACAATAAAATAATTAAAAGTCTACTGAATACAAAGACAGTAGGTATTTTACGTTAAGCCTTTTTCCAACTTGGCATAGAGCACAGAAAGCCCAGGGCCATTTTAATCCTTTTAACATTTGTTTTTATTAACCCTGAGCATCCCACGCAAGAGCTCATAATTGAAAATATGAGCCCAGGGTTAATGGATAAAGAATTTGGGAATTTTGAATAACCAGAAAATACAATCTAAGCTTAAGACAATACAAACATTTATTTAAAAAAGGCATTTGTTTAGTTAGAGGACTGAGACGTTCTTTATTGAACTGAATACTCACAGCATTAGATTTCTGGCGCCTAAAATCCATCATGTTTGCTGGGTTTGTGATCCATGGCCGTGTGTAGAGAGCAGAGCAGCAAAAGAACAGCAAACAGTTCAGGTTTTTACTCTACTTAAGAAGCAATGAGCTGAACATTTATGTTGGTGATTAAATGACAAAAAGAGCGTTAATACTTTAGTCATTGTTTATGCTATTTTTATTTTCCCTCACCATTTCTTATGGTCAATGGGGGGATGTTATGTGGGGAGTTCACGGTCTGGATGGGCTCGCTCCTATTACAGGATATAAACACAATGATTATCAAAACAATGAGAGACTGACAGGGCACAAGAAATACCTCATGTGATGTGTGTAAGCACGTACCTTTCCAGGCCTCTGTGATTGTTGTTGGCATCGGACTGGCCCTGATCAGCAAAACAAACCAGATTCAACATTGCGCAAAGTACTTCTTGTTTTGATAAGTGGGGGTGTTTGACCAAGGCTATCGTCCATAACCCTTTTTGTTTTGTAATGTCAGTGTGCATTGCCCTCTCTTCCTCTCTCTTTTCAATGCTGAACTTTTATTTTGGGGAGTACAGAGAACACAGCTACACAGCTAATGTTTCATTACAATTGCAAAGAAGGTACGTTGCTCCAGTGCCTGGTGCCTTGCAATAAACGGCTGAAAAATTGTCCTGGGAAGTGCGATCATTGTCCTCTATATGACCCACTGCATTACCATGTTTCTGGTTTGCTTGTCTGTTGAAGGCCATGTGCTGTTTTGCGTTTTGGCAGAGGTACTGCTACACTGAGGTCTCCAGGGTCGGCTGTTGCTCTCCTCTGTAAAATACACACCAAAAATAAAATCTCACGATGATCTTTGGATAAAACACACCACAGAATTAGGTAAATTCCAGGGCAGATGTACTTCGCTGCGTAAAGGCACAGATATCATTTTTCAAAGAAAGTATAAGCTATAAAACATGTCACTTTCTGTTATTCTTGCATGTTGTGTTATGGCTTCAGATGTCTCATCATGGCTCTGTTTGCTCATTGCCTTGCTAGGAAAATCCCTAACAGTCCCTGTCAGTAACTAGCACCGCATTATGTCACAAAATCATAAATATACATTATCTAATGGATTCTGATTAGCACACTGGCCATACCTGTGATATCAGGGCTGTCACAGTGAAAATCCACAATAACTGGTGTCAGTCTGAAACACAAAATAACATTTCAGTTTCACTGATAATTGACAACACTATTCGTCTGTGACCGTAACAAATATGAAACCTTGCCTTTGTTCAAACTCCGGTGATACACCATCTATCCTCGACGACAGCGTTTTCACCACTCCAGCAAGTCTGGAGTTTTTAGGGGCTTCACTGACCCTTGCATTACCCAGTTTCAGCAGACTTTCCTCTGGTAGGTTGTCAAACAGCTCTGGGTCATCCTGGATCACGTCGACAAGCAGGATATCCTGTTTATAAGCTGTGAACTCATCCAAAATGGCGAGCTGAGTATCGTCATCGGCTTCTGCTTTAGTTTTATCCCTTTCACTGCCCAGTATTTCAGATGGACTCGATCCTTCATCTGTAGCAGAACATAGCTGTTCCCCATCATCGGTTTTATCCTGACTTTCATCTCTGATACCATCATTCACATCACCAACACTGCTGTGAGAAGACAGAGTGTTAAATTCTGATGGGACACCGTCCAACTCTTCAACGAACTCTTCATTTCCATGTCTTTCACATTGATGGTGGTCAAGATATTCGTCGCAGTGTTGTCGATTACCATTACCAATCAGTGGCATGTGATGTCCAGGTAACATCACGTTTTTGCTGGTGTTTTTGTTCATCTCCTCATCCTCTTCCTCCTCTTCTGAACAGCGTTGGCTCTGGAGCAGGAAGCCTGTACATGAGTGCCTTTGAGGTGATGAGACAGGAGAGAGCAGTATTGGAAATATAAACTCATCTGACTTAGTTTCTGGACACAGTTCCTTGGTAATTTTGTGTGACGATGAAATGTCTTTTCCAAAAGCAACAGGATGGTTCGGGTTAAAGGGGCTTGCATTATTATATGGCTCCACTTCTGGTGAGCTCCCGTCTGTGCCATGCTCATCTTGAGGAAGGAGGAGTGAGGATTCACATGAATGAACAGAGTCAGAGTTATGTGAAGGAACAGATGAAGATCTGGGTGAAGAACAACACGAAGTCATTTGGGTTTCTTCACAGTAGAACAATGGTTTTTCTACATTTTTAATAACACGTCTGGGTGAGGAGGATGTTGGTGACGAGCTTGCAGAATGAGCTTCGGCCAACTCAGCGCCTTTGACTTTCTCCAGCAGAAATGGAGAAGGGAGGGAGGATGGTGTGGCCAAGTGGCTGCTCAAACCACCATGTGTGAATAGAGATGACATGGGAGACAACGTAGTTGCTGTTTCCCAGTCACTCAGACCCAGTGCTGAGGGGGAAGGGGTAGACATGGAGCTGTCACTTTCTGGCCCATTAACTGGTATAGACCAGGCTGAGACTCTGTCAGTGCTGGGCTCTCTCCCACACTGACCGGGGGTGGAAAGGGTAGGCATATCTGAGCGCAGACTGGCCAGTGATTCTTCAGCCTCCATAAAGTGAGGTGTTAACTCCACGTTTTTGCTATCTGAAGACATCTTACAATGCCTCTCCCCATTTTTCTTGGTTATAATGCGCTCTCCATCCTCTTCTTGCTTCTCCTCATTCTGATGAGAAACATGGTGGGTTGTGCCAGAAGACGGGTCAGTAGGTGCGCTTGGGATCGCGTCATTGGTTCGGCTGTTCTGTGAGCCTGACTGATTTTTTGGAGATTCACTGTTATTTCTAGCTGATGGATGAAGTGGCTCTGCTGGACAGGCTATAGTGCCAGCACGTGCTGTAAGGGTGCGTCTGCTGGAGAAGGGCCAAGACATGTATGTCCGAGCACAAGTAAAACTTATTTTTCTGCAATAGACCCTCACTCTTTGGCAGGTGAATGACTCTTGTTCATCTGCATCCACCTCGTTCCTCTGACGGCACAGTTCTGATGACATTTGTGCTGCATCAGTTCTTCTGGGTTTGTCTATCAGTCCACAAGGTTTCTTGCGGACACAGTTTTCTTTCACCGTTGACCTGTAAGCCCTGCAGCTCCCAAATTTAAGATCTAGACACGACTGATTGTCATGAGACATGCCAGAGCACGTTTTCGCTTGGTCTAGAAAGCAACTTTTTGCTGTGTCATTCGCACTAATTCTTCCTAAATCTGAGGTAGAAGGTAAACTCCCATCTTTAACACTATCACCAAGTTTCATTCTTTTGTCTCTGCGAATCTCTGCTCCTGTGAGATCACATCCTGACACAGGGTCATCGCCAACGTCTCTGTCCAAAATGCTAGTCCCGCACTTCCCCCTGTTTGTACGTCTACCTAATACAAAAGAAGCAGAGCAAGTTGCAGAGGCTTCATTTGTCCAGCCCTTGGGGAAATTACATGTGGTACGGCTAGATAAAATCTCTGCATCTGTGTGTTCTTTCAGGTGTCTCTGGCATTCAGTCACACTCTGAGACTGACGGACGTTCTTCTCAGACTGAGTCTTGGGATACTGCTTGCTATTTTTAGCCATTTTTTTATGCCCTGAACAACCAGGCCCAAACCGGAACCCTGCTCTCATGTCCCGTTTGAAGCAATGCACAACCGTGGTCTTGAGAACATCCGGTAACGCATAGCCACAATCGTGCACACTGAACACATCACATTTCTGGGCTATGTCACAAAGCGTCACCTTTGGGTACTGGCCTATCCATACAAAAATCTCCTTAGAGGTCTCAGTGACTGGGTTTCCTTTCTTTATCTTTAACTCAATCCTGGACTGCTCAGGCTCTGGGCTAATGCTTTTTTGCCCTTGCTTACCCAGTGTCTTCTGCTGATGGAAAATGTATTTACAGTCCCCACAGAGACCACAGCAGGAGGCTGTGACTGCTCTTCTCAAAGACCCTTCTGAACCAGCAAGTCCAGCGAGGCTTGGGTGTGTATTCCTATCAATGTCTGCAAGTAGAAACAAAAACTAGTCAAATTGAGGAAAACTTAAAATGCTCACCATTTCAATTATTTAAGCATTTAAAAGACACAACTTATCACTATGATGAGGGTTTTTTGTTTACATTTTTTTTTTGGTTTGACACAATCGATTCCCACCAATGTTTGCCCCATTTGAGACAGCAGATGAGACAAAAAGCTTAGGGAAGCGGCTGTGTTTCAGTTCTTTCCTTAAATATTAAAAAAAGGTTTTAAAACACTTCCCACTGAATTTCACTTTTGTGTTGTTTCTCCAAGCAAGTTTTCAAGTGTGACACCTTCTTCACCTCATTTCAGTGCACCAAGCTGTAATGGCTCATTACGGTCCATTATATAGTGTGTTATACTGCAGAGAATTCCCACTGCAACCACGGATGGTAAGAATCGCAGTTGCAGTGGATGATTGTTTCCCCTCATTAAGCACAACAGGGCAACAATGAGCTCATTCCACACTTGAAAACAGACATAGCCACACAAAGGTGAGATTTATGCTTTATTGGAAGTGTTTTCAAAGAATGTTTTACAAGAAGGATGGTTTCAATGATGAAGGTTAACTGTTTGGTTTGCCAAAAGTACAGCTGGTTAACTTTCCCACTTCCAGTAAAGAGCAGAGCTGCTTCGCTAAGCTTTTCAATGGAGACTGTCTTCAAGCCCTGGGACTCAAATGCAGTTACACCAATGTATACTCCAAAACCATTACACTGTTTTTTTCAATCCACCTTTTCACAATACGATTTTTTTTGCAATAAATGCACAGTCTGATTATCAAGCAACAAAATTAATGTAATAGGTAAAATCCAGCTCATTCTAACAGAACCACCGCAAACCGACTGTCTGTGCACAACATGGCAGCTTGTATGTGAGTCGACCATCAGCGAGCAGGTATTATCTAACCTAAACCAGTAAAAAAAAAAAAAAAACATGCTATCTGAGAGTGGTTAACTGATATTTAACGTGGTCCTTGGCGTTAAAATTAACCCCCTAAAATATCCACTAAAATACAGCATTTCAGGTAGTTAGGTCAGGCTTTAGCCGCGCCGTTAGCTTAGCATCTGACACGTTCCTACGTTCTTAGCAAAAATAAAGTAAGTTAGCCAAAAGTTAGCTCAACGCATTTACCTACCAGACGATCTTCAGATAATAATAATAATAATAATAATAATAATAATAAGCTGGAAACTCGTGGTCAAAAAAAACTAGCCAACCTGAAGAACCAGTGCAGCTAAGTTGCACCCTACTTGACAGTGAGGAGGGTACCTTCCCTTTGCTGTGTCCCTGCCGCCTTTAGGAGCCCGTGCAGCAGTAGTTGGACCATTCACGTTCCCATGTCTGAGTGGACATCCGCTACCCGACAATGTGTCCGCACCAGACTTAGGATCCGACTGCGTGACTAGCTCTTTGTTGTCTTAACCTGTAGGTATTAGTGCCTCACTACTCATCTCTATTTTACAAGACATTTTGGAGATTGTGTCCCTCGGTTTCACCCGGGCCCTGTGTCCGTTTCAATAACGCACTGTCTGAATCTGTGCAAAAACCAAAGTAAACCCCAGTCTGAGGTGGAGGACCTGTCTAAGGTGGTTCGACCTTGAACTCGCTCCTATTGTTTGGCTTGCTGTGGTGATACTTGCCTGTAGAGCAGGGGCCCACTTGTTTAAACTCCACACTATCTTCCCCTCTGCATGACTGACAGCATTTTCTTCCTCTCTTTGTTTTCTGCGTACCTACACAACTGTCCTCCGGCTCTCCGTCAGTGCTGTTACTGACCGTATCTGTCACATTTTCTGGGCCCATTTGGTCTGTTACAAAACTCTGGACGGGCTCATTGCTGCTACAGACGGAGGCGGTGTCTTTCACTGGCATTACTTCAGAGACTCCTTGTGTCTCCTCTTGCTTTCCGGAGTCACATGTGAGGTTATTCGGCGACTTCGGGACTCGTCTCCGCCGCGGCACCAGTTTTAGCCCAACTACGTCTTTTAAGGCGACTCGGTTTAGCTTTACCCTGCTGGAGGACGGGAACATGCTGGCAATTAAAACTACAACTGTCGAAAGTTAGTGAATAATACTTCCTTCGTCTAATAATTATTATTATTTTTTTTTAAGAGCTTTCGAGTAAAGTGTGAACTTGCTTCAGTTACACCTGAATAACTGCGTCAGATCTGGTCCTGGTGCTCATCTTTCCCTGCTGCTCCAATTTATCAACTACAAGTTGACAGGGCAACCAAGGTGTGCTGGGCGCACTGCGCATGCGCAAGGTGCACCTGAAGCATTTGATTTTTCTTTGCTCTCATATTAAAATGTGTAAACATTTATGTCATAGCCAACCAACTGACCTTGCACAGTAAAGGCATAACGTTACAATGCTTCAACTGTGTGTTAATGGTGTTTGTGGTATTTATGTAGATTCATATCACAACACACTGTAAGCTACACAATCTCATTTTTGCGTCTAGATAAATTCGTTCACTACTTTCATGACATTTTTTAAATTCATAAATAGATGAATAAATGAACAAGAGATAACGACAGAATGTAAATAACTACAGAAGCTGTAGAACTGGAAAATACAACCATGGAGTGAAAATGAAAACGGTTTTACAGGGGTAGGTTTGGAACATATAAACTATAGACAACTCATTGAAAACAAATATGTGTGTGTGATTATAATTATCACAGGTCTTAAAACCACATCACCAGTGTTGTGTACTGGTGTATATACTGCATATTGTGCATACAAAGAAATACTAAAATTGCCTAAAATGTGAAACAACATAATATTTTACATTCTGATTTGTAAGTTTTTCTTCTTTACTTGCTCAGATCTTTAGGTATGGATGTGCGTTTCCCCTTAAAACATGCACATATGCTGCTGTAGCCTGTAATTCCATGGTCTACAGAGGGTGGACCCAATGACTTGTACAATATATGTTAAGGCAATTCAATATGAAGCTTTGCCTTTCTTTTAAGACAGTAACAGGATAAAGAAGGAAGGAGGATAAACATTTCCACCGGGGAAATAAAATGTAGGATTTTTTGTCCTGCATGTTTCTCATACTGCTTAGAAATATTTATTTGTCATGTCGACAATAACCTGTGTCTTTTGCTTGTGTTTGTGTGTTCCGGTGGGCAATGCTGTGTAAAATTACACAATCACATGTTGTCTCATATTTGAAAAGACATCAGTTTGTGCTGAAATTTGAGACAGCTGACGGCGCTCATCACAGGAGGGGTGGGTGACGATGTCCCTCACAACCCACCCCCTGATCTCCTCAAATCCAGTGCCTGTAAATCAAACCATTACTTTTGCTTGTAATGGATTTTTGTAATTGCAAAATGTAACTGCATTTAAAAAAAAATGTTTTTCAATGCAATAATAAATGGAAGTCAATGGAAGAAATGTATGTTGTGACCATGTGAATTTCTTAAACTCCCCGTCATTAATGGACACCAGGAGAGAAAAAAGGTCCCAAAAACAGAGCCCTGTGGGATTCCAGTGTCAGTTTATTACCATTCATTCATGTCTGTTAAGAACAGAACTATACTGTCACTATTTGTATTTGATCAATTTTTCATCAATTTTACACAAAATTCAACAAATGACAAACACTAACAATAAACTACATTTTTGGAGCTTTATTTCGCTTCCATTTTTTCTCTTTTTAGTTCCCTGATTGATTTTTTTTTTTAAAGGTTCATTGTAAAAATAAAACCAACACTTTTTTTTTTTTTACAATGTACAAGATTTATTTGTTCAATTAAAAAAAAAAATACTACTGTGATCATAATTACCTTGCCAGTATGTTTTACACAGGATGTAATATATTGTTCAAAACTGAATTGCAATAATTTATAACACTGTTATTGATTTATTCATTTTAGACAAGATACTGCAAAAGTATGTTCCACAAATTAGATCTGTATTTGCATTAAGTATAAATAATTAAACAGCAACCAGAGGCAACAATTAGATTTTTTTTTTTTTTTTTTTTTGATATGAAGACAAAGGTCAAAGAGTAGTGAGATGTGAGGGGTGATGGAGAGACCCTGGTGTTGGGAAGTAGCCGGTCCCTTGACTGTGGCGGCCTGATTCACAACACCAGCTGTCCCGCCACACCAAGCCAGTAGATGGCGCTCTGTTGGTGGAAGTGGTTTTCCAGTGGGAGGGAGAGAAGTGGTTCCATCTCATTGAGTCCTCCCCAGGGGTACAGAGTCAGCTCTCCCTCTTTCGCTCCTAATCTTCGCCACATCTGTTTGACAGCTGTGGAAAGAGAACATGCAAATTAGAATCTGAGGAAACCTTTCGAGGTGAGGAGACAGACACTGAGACATGAGGGAACTTTCTCTGGGTTCCTCTTCATCATAAATCCAGACATGAGGGATTCTGGGAGTCTCTGCCCCACCTCTCTACACCTGACAGGCATTAGACCACCCACAACCCCCTGCTTCAGCTCTGGTGCTTCTGCTCTCCACAGCTCCAACAACATCCTCTATGCAAATTTTATAATCACGCCACAGCAACGAGGAATGTGTGTGTACGTACAGTGAAGAGGGATATAAGCTTTTACTTAGCATATGAAATGAGCTGGGATTAGAATGAGATAAAGAGCAGAGTGAAGAGCAGAGGGAGTGTTATGAGAGAGGTCACTCATAATTTTGCTTCTGTGAAGCACTTTATATCTTCCTGACTGCTCTCACAGGCGTTGGAATAGCACATTGGGCTCAGCTGAGTGATAAAAGAACACCGGCAGTTTCACCAATTATTGGCCACTTGAAATTAAAATGCTGTAGAATATCAGCATGATAAAAAAGACATAAAAATCAGGAGCATTTATTTATAGGGGAGAAAGAATCACCAATCAACCCCGTGAGCCCAGAGCAGTGAGGCTGATTCAAATCACTGAATGTTTTTATATTAGGTGTTTAGCTGTGAGGGGTTCAGTGTCCTGTTCTGGGCCAGACCAATGGGTATCCACGTTAATGGCTGTGAGCATTAATATAAGGATGCAACTAATTTATTTTCACTATTGGTTTTTCTTTTGATCATTTTCTCAATGGACCAGCTCAGAAAATATCACAAATCCTCAAACTCAATGTTTAGCATTTTTGCTTGAGAAATGACTGAGACAATTAACTGATTTTCAGAATAATTGCTTATTCTTTTTCTGGCAATCAACTTCAATCAATTTATGGACTAATCATTTCAGTGTGTTATTTTCATTATGTGATGGTCGGTGTAACTACTCGATCACCCTGACTGCAATGGTTTGTGTATAAAAGCCTGAAGCAGAAGCTAAAGGTCTACTTGTATAATTACAACGGAAATCCAGAACCAATATTTTTTTTAAAAAAACAACAAAAAAGGTAAATGTTCAATCTATTCACATTATTTTGTTGAGTGGGGAAAATTAATTTTTCGTGAAAAGCCCAGAATGAGAAGTGAAAGAGGCACAGATGAGCAGTAAAAGCTGCAGAAGGTAAAGGACGCGCTGCCTATCATTACCACAGTTGAATGTTGACAGAGACACATGTGAAGCTAAGCTAAAATACAGCAGTTCTCTCCGGAGGTGATAGGAAATAAATGCCAGTTTCCTTCAGGTTTACATCTTCTTATAACCAACTGTACTGACAGAGAAATGTGTGTATAAAATATGTGTTTAAGGAATCCTTTGTTTGTTGTGTGTGTTTGGCATCCAAGGCACTGTAGGTGCACAGCAGTGGTTCTTCCTCTCACACTTGTCTCCTCGTGTTGCTGTCCACTGAGAAACAGCTCTCTGGAGAAAAAGTATGTTCTTTTTTATCATGAATAATTTGAGACATTACAGTACGGTTTCCCATTCTGCAGATGATTCAAGCATATGCATCCACTTCTTTTATTTCTGGCATGGGAGAAAAGTGTGTGCATGTTTGAATGTGAGCGGTTTTAAAATGCGCGCAGGGTGTTCCCACCACAATGACAAGACGGTGCATTCACATGTTTAGCTGTGTTGTTAAGTGGAAATGCTGTAGTCAAATCTGATTTATTTAATTGGCACTGGCAGGGAAAGAGGTTGTGCTTCAGGAATAAATACTAAGGAGTGGTGGACAAAAAAACCTAACATGAATTTCATAGATGGGGGATTCTAAAGTAGGAGTTAAAGACAAAGGAAACAATTGTTTGGACTCCTGACAGAGCATTTATGTATAAATGTGAACATTATACATTGTAAGTAACCCTACATTTAGACTGTTACTATGGTATGTGTTGCATTTTACTCCTTTTTTAACCCAGCACTGACACCAGACGTTAGATTACAGGGCTGGAACTACAAGAATCTATATTCGTCTTGCACTCACATCTATTTCTTTGTCTTTCACTGGACTGGTGTGAAGCTGACGGGAACGCGAGCAGCAGCTGAATTCCTTTAAATAGCCCTGCCTGCCTCATCATATGGTTGCTATGGCAGCCAGCCCCTTGTTTCAAGATAACGTCCACATGCTCAGAGAGACCTCCTCCACCTGAACGCTATAGATCCATGCCGCTGCTCAGCGAAAAAGAGATTTGCTGAAGAGATGCAGCCACTTAACAGCACATATGAATAATGTTTTGTGTGTCTACATGTCCACGCAGTGAGAAACAATCAATATCTGCGCTATGCATTTGTGTGTGAGATCGATCCGCGGTTGTCGAAGCTTCTCTTAGTGGGTGATTCAAGAAAAGTGCTTATTGAAAAAAAAAAAAGACAAGTGTGTGAAGGATATGAGGGAGGGAAGGAAAAAAATTAAGAGGGCAGAGAAGGAATATGATGGAAAAATCAGATGTTGGAGGAAAAGGAGATCAAAAGTGAAACAGATGAGTGAACAGCTGGTACAAGAAATGGGGTGTTACAGAGAGAAATGAATGGTGAAAAAGAGGATGAATGATCTGTGACATTTTTGAGAGAATGAAGAAACTGAAAGATAGCGATAGATAAGAGGGTATAATAGATGTCATCTTTTCAAAGACGTCTCCCTTTTCTTAATAACTCCTTCTTCTCCCCGTGTTCCTCTTTTTCTTTTTTTTAACCACATCTTCCCCATCTCCTTCTCTCATTTCTGCCATTCCCAGCCCCCATCCTTTGTCTGGCATCCTGCTTCTCTCATTTCAGTTTTTACCCGAGCTCTCAATTAGTCATATGTTTAGCTGAGGGTCAATCAGTACATTAACAGTACAGGATTGTAGGCAGCTGGTGTGTGTGCAGGTAGATCTACATGGATGCACCTCTCAGGCTGACTTTGTCCTGAATCTCTCCCCTAAGTGCACTCAGAATACTATTGTGAGGCTCAAAGGTGTAAAATCAATTACAGGGAGAGAGAGGAAGAGGCAGACTTTCAGGGTATCAGCAGGTTTCACAAAGTCAGATGTAAAGAGCTTTTTAATGCTACCTGGAACTGAATTTAAGATCAATTTAACAACTAAAATACTGAACAAAAAACCCTGTTATTTCCAACTGAAAAAAAAATCAAATGCAAGTTACTAAATGTACAAAGGAAGAATACAATAAAGCGCTGTATCATTCAATGCTGACATGCATCAAGTAAGCATTAATCTCACATCCCCCTTAGCATTTCAGAGTAAATCTCATTTTATTTTAATTGATTGTCCAATTATACTATTAATTAATTTCAAATGATGCCTTCAGTCAGTATGGTAAATAATTGGGTTGAAAATACTGCAGATATGGGGCCTTAAATTTAATTAATGAGAACCTTCACAGAAACCGAAAACACACGACACGAAAACACAGTCTGCAAATTTCATGTAAGTCCATTGCCTTGCTATTAAAATGGTCAAAACATTTTGCAGTATAGATGGATCTAACCAAAGAGGACACAGATGGATATAAAATGCTTAAGAATTTAGGGCTGCAGACAACAGTATGTAACCAGATGTATTTCTTAACTTACCTTAGTTTACCTGAATCTAAATCTTTAAGAGATGAGTTTCAACAGTCCTCACAAACCATCCTCTTTGCCTTTTTTTCATGTATCCTAAAAGGGAGACAAGTCAGTAAAGGGTAGTCATGAAAAAAAAATCCATATGCAGCTGTTTATGTTTTGAAATTATTACCATGGAAAATGGGTCTACAGAAGCGGAGAAGTCAAAAAGAAGTCGATAAAGATGGCACCCTCAATTTCCTTTTAAAACACACAGGCAGGCTGATTGCATTTGAGAGAGTTGGGCGCGCCTCAGCATCTCCTAATGCATCTGTAAATTGAGTTGGAAAATGACGTCTGTTGTCTGCACTTGGGATGGAAGCCAGGGAGACAAAAAGCTTTGCTGTGGAGAACATCCTCCCCATCTCTGCATTTAATACCCACGCTATTAACCAGCAGACCTCCACTTGTGTCAAACACTATTGTCTTTAATTCCATACCATCTCATGCTGAGAAAGACAGAAACTTACATTACTCATTTCTTTAATTTTCTATACACTGTATTCTGTGTGCCGCCGCCTCCTTTTTTCTCTGTCTTTACATTAGATGATAAATAACCGTGTCAATAAAAATTAACAGTCTCCTGAACAATGACACATTATTCTGGGATTTAATATTATCTGTGGCAGCACAGTGAAAGGCAGTAAGGTGTTAGTGAGTGCATAAATACACATGACTCTGTGTTTTGTGTCCATTATTAAGGAGCTGTGGTGGTCAGCTCTGAGAGCAGAGGCGATAAGGACGCTGGCTGAGCATTTGCCAAGCATCCATTTCCTCTTTACTGGGGTCTAAAAGGCCCTTTGCCAAACACAGGTACACACGCGCTTGCACGCACACACACACACACGCCGGCCTCATGTTCCCTTTACTCAAAGGTGAACATCAATATCTTTTCAATTAAATAGGTTAAAAAAACCAGGATTATGTCTTCACCGTGGCCTTTCTAACTTCATCTCTTTTATGATCTTATTTTTAAATTGTCATTAGCATAGTGCTGAAAACCAGAAGCTATTTTAAATGGGATCCAATACTCTGCAAATGGGCTTCTGGTCTCTGTGATGATTATCCCGTTTAATTGTCAGTGTATAATAACACATAATTCAAATAAAAAGCCATTTAATTAGATCATATTCTGAACCCTCTAAAATTCTTAAACTGTATTTTTGAAGGTATTTCATCATTGCTGATCACAGTGTTGTTGTTTTTTTACTTTCAAAGAAAAACTATCAGCCCTTAGCTCTCCCTTGAGTCCTGGTCTCTGTATTTATAGGCATTAAATACATTGTGACTCCATTATATACATAATGGATTAGTTAACAGAAAATGTGAGAGAAAGAGAGAGAGAGATGCATTTTACACTAAATCAATAGTAAATAGCTGAGGTATGTCACACTCACATCTATTTACACACATCCACGGACACACCCTTTTACGGGGTCTGTTGCATGTGAACGTTCCCTCACCACCATCTTTCCACCTTTCGACTGAGCAGTGTGACCACACTTGCTTGACAAATGAATTAGAAACAGAAGAAGAGATTTTAATGTGTAAGCCAGACCCTCGGCTGTCACATTCAAGACTTAGTGCGTATACACACACACGCACACACTCTTTCCCTCTCGCACATGAGCACACAAACCGCACACCCACACAGTTGCGATAAGGCCCGAGCTGGTAGTCATTTAGTTCAGCTTTGTCTTTTTACAGCGTCTCCCTGATGAACTGCAGAAAATGCTAGCACTTGCAGTATTTGAATTATTAGCAAAACGGCACAGCTTTAACTTAATCCAGTGATGCTTATAATCTGTGCGTGTGTGTGTAATAAGAACGGAAGAAAAAGTGGGTCTGTAAATTAGAAAATGCTGCTTATCTCGGTACAAAAGTGTGTGTGTGTATGTGTGTTTAAGAAGGTACCCACTTCTGAACGCTGCCTTTTCAAATTTTTCTTAGATGCATTGTATCAGAATCGTCTCAAAGGAGAACTGATGTGGGGAAAAATGAACTTATGGTTGTAACGGAGTCATTGCTCTCTTTGTGTCAGAACATAAAGAGATCTCATACAAACAAAATTCCCATCATTCAATATCTCCTCTACGGTCACAATGAAACATTGGTTTTTGTGCCACAGTAAAAACCGCTGCATGTCTCTTTACTTGTTCTATTGACTGTTATAAATCAGGAACAGTAGAAGTGTTTTATGGGTGGCTGGACTGCCCAGCCATCACCACCCGTTTTCTCTTATGTAAGTATATTATTTGATTGTCTAGCCTTTGGTTTAAGTGCAGATCTATAAATTTACAAGTTCCTGTCTGATGCTTGCAGATGATTTTGGCACAGAGGTGTGCCAAAGGAGCACTAACCCTGATGACTCGTGCAGGTTGCCAGTTCTGTTCAGGGCAGGGCCGGCCTGGCTGGCTGGTTGGCTGGGCGGATGGATGGGTAGACAGCTGGATAGCTGGCTAGGCGGCTGACTGGGTGCTGGGCTGGCGAGGCAGAGAGCTGTAAAGAAACAACAAGGTCAGCTCTTTGGCAGAACACATTCAGCACCTTAATGCTGGTCTGTGAAAATGCCGATGTTCTGAAGATAGTGGATGTGGAGCTGAAAGAACTCCGCCACTCCCCGCGCTGTGGCTACCTAAAGCAAAGAAGCCGGTTTTATTTTAAACGTAAACTCTTTTTTACATTTTTTTTTAAATCAGACACAGGAGACACAATCATCAACCGTTACACTAAGGTGGTTTGACATAATGGCTCCTACAGTCTATGTATATTGAGGTTGGTAATTATGGATTAGCAGAGATCTCCGGTGAGCGGAGACTTCCCCTGACACAAAGCAGTCAGTAAAAAGCAAAAGCAGGATTATTCTCTCATAGACTTAGCACAAACACACAGGCAGAACACACACGTATACAAACAGGCGTTCACACAGACACACGCACACAGACATGCGCAGCTATACACGCACACCTCAGACCTACACACTCTTGTCGGCCATCACAGACAGCGTGCCGGCTCGGCAGCCATTTTGCAGGGCTGCTCTAGAATGTTCAATTAGGGTAATTGTTGCTTACGCCATCATTTCTCAGCATTACAGACATCATATATACAACACAGAACCATTTCAGTTACCATCTCATTACACTCACCTCATCGTATCCAAATTATAATAGAAGAGTCCTTAATTGTGTGTCTTCAATGTCTTTTCCCAGTGCAGAGGCCCCCATAGTGTAAACCAGGACATATATGACGGCCAGCCATGTCAGTTATTGTGCAGTCATGTGTGAACTCCACATGGCGTGAATGTATGTACGCTGCATGGCTTGTTGTAATGTATGTGGCGGGGGGGAGTGGGAGGGGGGCCGGGGGGGGGGCACGCCCTACAGCTTGTCAGTGCTCACATATGGAGGAGGGGAAGAGCATGTGGAAAGGGAGAGGAAATGGGAAGGGTGAGAAATGGAATAAAATGGAAGAGGAGGGAGACAGAGAGAGGGAGAGAGGAGAGAAGGGAAGGGCACTGAAAGAGAAATGTACAGCTTGTTCTCGTCGCCATCATTTTTACACACAGACTATGCAGTTTGGTCACTGGTAATTCGGTTTTGGCGAAGCTGTGGTCTTAGAATATAGATAATATAATTAACTTCACTCTCATCGTATATACAGCAAGCACAGGATAGAGGAAAATGAACAGCCCGCACCTGTCACACAACATATACCTTCGTAATAAAAAACATTTCCATTTAAAAACGGGGGATTAATGTCTTTCCAGGTTACTGCACTCTGAATAGCTCTGTGCCACTGTAGGTGAGCGCATGACCTGTGCACTTTCATGTCCAGAATTCACTTTTTTCACAAGAGATATTCTTGTCCTGAGAAAATGGGTCTGTCAAATCTGTCTTTGTCAAATACAGAATAATGCCATTTAAGACTTTATCTGTCTGGTACAGCATCTGTTAAACCAAAAAAGCTTTGACTAGTGTTAAAATGCTAATGTACAGTACTACAAACTATACTCGACTGCACCCCCTCTACAAAGATCTGCAATCACATGGGAAGGATTTAACAAAGGCCACATAAGGATAAGAGCACATCTATTACAGCAGTTGACACAAACGGGGAATTGATAATGTAGTGTCATATGGACGGGGCTGAACCCGTCTACAGCCTTGTGATACAGAGGCTGAATGGGGCTCGACTGGTGCTGCATGACGGCGGCGAGCCGGGGTGGGATGATGACCAGCTGTCAAATGGGACAAGTTGAATAAGGGCGTCAGGGACTGAGAGGGAGAGAAAACCGAGAACACAGCAGCGCAATGCGCACATGTGATCTTATGGAGACAAGTGCCACCTTCCAGGACAAGCTCAGACATGATGATCAGTCATACTGTACGCACATGCTCACAGAGGCGCCCTGCATATACCATTCAACATACGAACCCTACCCCTGCTCCCCCCACCCACCCACACAACCACATACACACAACCACATACATACACTCGCTCAGAATATGACACGAGACTGCACATATGATCTGCTGCCTTTTGTCTGGGTTCATTGGTCAGTAATGGCCGGCAGTTTGACACATTATGCTCCTGCTCTCATTCTTTCTCTTTCCCTTTCTCATGCGCACATATTCACACAGACACTCACACACACACACACGCACACCGATAGTCATGTGCATGGCAGATGACCCCTCCATACACACGTGTTTTAACTTCATTCTCTATGGTCTGTCTATTACACATTACAGTAGTGTCATGACCGCCAACGAACCCCCCCGCCCCCCCCACCCCTCCTCTCAGCCTCCGTGTCCTCAGAACGCACCCCCACCCCAACCCCAACCCCCACCCACCGGGTGATCATCTGCTGTGACCGTGTCCTCCTATCACTGTGAGTCAGGAGTGTTCGATGGGTGGGTGGGTGGAAAGGTGGGGGGGGTGGTGATGGTGGTGGGGGGCATCCTATTTGACTTCGTTTATTTTTCCGATCAGACGTGATTGCTGACAGAGAGAACTTTCCCACCCATCAGCGGCGGTGTGAGCGGTGCTACAGCGCCAGACAGAGGGGACCCTTTGTCTCCCACCAGCACCACACTGGGAGGGACGGCATATGTACACACACATATACTGTACTTACTGGCATGGCTACAAACGTACGTACACACACACACACACACACACACACACACACTCTCTGACAGCAACTACGCACAGACTCACACACTACACTGCTAGACTGTCAGTACGGTGGTGAAACACAGGACGCAAAAGTGACAATGCCAACATCCTGAAGCACATCAGCGGCTGCACACCTGTGTATGTAAATCTGTTCACTTCAGTGCATCCCTATGTGAAAGCGATGTGGAATCACTTCATTGTGCGCTCGTACAGCATGTGTCTCAAAGTGTATGTGTGTGAGAGTGTGTGTGCGTGTCCTCAGACTCACCTGGCAGCACCCCTGAAGCTGGTTGTCGTGGTAATGCAGCCTCAACTGGGGTTGCAGAACTGTGACACCTGATGTCCCTCCTCTCTCTGCTGTAGTATAGGATCAGTAGCTACACCCTAGCACTGACAGAAGAGGGGGAGACAGAGAGGAGGGGTTCTTATCGAGCCTGGCGGATCGTACCACCAGACGCACGGAGACGAGGGACGCCGGGGGCAGACCGAGGGACGGCCCTGATAACGCTCCGTCGTACTGCCTCCGAACCACCCCGCTGTCTGCGCTGAGATGGTCTCTCCCTGCTCCCGCTGCTCTGATTGGACAACGCGCTTCCTCCTTCATCAAAATGTAAAATTCCAAGACAGAGAGAGTAGTGCAGCGTTTGTGTGTGTATGTGTGTGTGTGTGTGAGAAAAAGAGAGAGTGTGTGTCTGAGAGAAAGACAGACAATGCAAGAGAAAAAATGTGTGTACCTTATGTGTGTATTTGTGAAGAATTTGTCATGCAGACTAGTATGACTGTATGCATGAATAGGAGTGTGTGTGAGTGCCCGTGTGCGTGTGTTTGCCTGAGCGTTCATGTAAATGTGTGTGTTTGTGCCTTTGTGTCAGGGAGACGATATACAGGATGCCATTGTCTGTGTGGGCGTGTGATAGAGGAAGAGGTAGTCGAGGGAGAGACACAAGACAAAGAGAGCGAGAGATAGGAAGACATGGTGAGTGTGTGTGTGCGTGTGTGTGATAGAGGGAGAGAAAAAGAGAGCAGTGTGTACGGCCTGAGAGCTGTCATCATTAGTCTCTCCGCAGCGGATGGTGTTGGGCTGCAAAGGGGCTTGTCAGTCAGTTTCTGTCACAACATGTCACACTAAACAGACATACACACACACATGCGCGCGCACACACACACACACACCCAGAGGACATCATATCAAGATGGGGGCCCGGTTACTCTGACAAGCTGATCCAACCCCTCACAAACTTTCACCCTGCTCCTCTGACTCCTCTGCAGCGGTGTCACTAACAGTATCAATGCCCTGATTTGTCATTTTTCACTATGAAGCGAAAGCATTTGACAAAAAAAGGGGCAGGTAGAATAAGACGAGGTGTATAAAGAGCACAACGTGTGGAAAGGCAGTAAAAAAAAAGGGCGAGAGAGTGGCAAGAGGCAGATGGCAGCGAGCGCTCACACACGGCCGAGTCTCCTGAGAACTAACCGGTGAAATACTGCTGACTCACTGTGCTCGTGGCAGGCCCTAAAACGCACAGAGATCAACCCCAAGAAATCCAGCTAGTTCACACAAAACTATTCCAAACAAATTATTGATCCCTGATAAATATCAGTGTGGGGGTGAGTGAAAATGAACACACAAGACCAGCGTTTCGTTCCCGTCCAATCGATCCCCTGTAGTTCGCTGCAGAGGGGAGTTTTATGCTCACACATGAAACAGACCTTCCCTTTTTCCTGGCTTTTCTCTGTCTCTCTCCTGCTGCCGATTTAATTACCTTCTATATTTATCGGAGCTCAAGATGCTATTTTGGTTTCGAGACTCTTGTCACTGATATCGGGAGGCTACATTATTCAGAGTGAGAGCACCGGGGGCCGTCAGGCACAGAACAAGAGCGCTGTTGTTAACCCTATGAAGAAGGACGGAGGATGGATCACACTTCCAATATGGCTGATCCCGCTCTGTGTGTTGTCTAACGTCCTTATTCTGTACACTGTGAAGCTCAAACTGTGTAAACAGCAGCGGTCTAAGGTGTGGTCTGCCTTTCTTGCGTCTCCACTGTCTGACTGCTTCATCTCAAATCTCAACTCCAGAGCATCAGGAACATTTTACACAGAAACGCACAAATACCCACATATACAGATACAAATGGGTTACCACTAACACACAAACGCAGAGGTGCGTGTAAGCTGGTGCACAGCACACCCGTGTACACACACACACGCACATAGCCGGTATAGATTGGTGCCCTCCACATTTGGTTGTGATTTATGATTGCTCTTCAGTAGAGGCCATAGTCATCTAGGAGATGATGGCCATATTGATCTGATAAACAGTTTCATTTACTGCCAAAGCCCGCCATTCATACTCACACTTACACTCACTCTGTGCACATTCGCACACACACACACACACACACACAGCAAAGACACATAGATTCACAGCAGGAATAACCCAGCTTTCTGCCTCATCAATTCCCCACCTCCTCCACGTCAGCTTTTCTGTTTCTCTGCTCTTTCTCTTCTCCTCCCCCCAGGCCACCTCACCCTCTCCTCTGCTCTCAACACTCTTTAACCCGTTCCTCCTCTGCCCTCGTTCTCATTCTTTCTGCTAGCATCCCCTGCCAGTCACCTGGTTCTCGACCAATAATTTCCCCCACGCACCATGGCCTCTTTGTTTTTCTGTTGAACGCCACATGGATTCACGCTAAGGTTATATCTCAGTTTGTCAGTGTATCCCAGCATCCCAGGGCATTTGACAGCAACGTGCAGGAGGTGACCGAGTTTAACATTAGCCTGGATAAAACGTTGTGCAATATGGCATCATGTCTCCTTCAAAAGACACTGTAAAGCACTGATACATGCTTTTTTTCAAGCCTATCTTAACGCAATGCTCAGGTGCCATTTGTACAGTACATTGTAGGTCCCAGTAACTGAAATGTTCAGCAAACAAACGGTCAGCAAGGAAACACTTTTCATGGAGGGAATTTTGTTCAGTATAAACTCTGAAATGTATTTGAAGAAAGAAAGATGATTGTGTCCTCTATGTCTTGCAGTGTAGTGGAGCTATAAAGGTATCGCTTTTCAGCCATGATGGACAGGAGGGATGATAACAGTGAGCAATAATTTTGTGTTGAACAAACATATAGGCATGTAAGTATTGCATTAAAATGAACTTGAAAATATCTTATCCTGAGTGAGGAAGATTTTTAAGTTCTGAATTTGCACACAGTGGCAACAATAAGCAACTCGGGATGTTGTCTAAACATTAATACCAACTCTATATTTACCCAGGTTTTCAGTGTTTGTTTAGGCAAACTCCCTCCCCCAAAACCTATTTCACCCTTTATAATTTTTGAGCGCAGTCCCTTGGCAAGATGAGACAGAAAGAATTCCTGAAATGTGCGCGGTCATCCACATATTTTAACTACTATCAGTTTTACTCTTTTGGCTTTTCGAACTACAGAACAAACTTTCACCTTATGATGTGGTCAAACAACATGTCGTAGAAACTTGTTCTTTTTAAGCACAACACAGTCTAAAATGTTCTTTGGTTTGCCTTTTATCGCATTTGCACATCTACAAATCAGCGGCCGATGTTGCTACAGTGTTGAATAACATTTAGCTATGTCAGCTGCCATAAAGCCAGCGTAGCAATAGCCAGGTGCGGGATTGTGTCCTGTAATGCCAGCAATCACGGCTCCTGTGTTGCAACACAGTGCTCCAACACAG
Source organism: Toxotes lorentzi (assembly GCA_037833715.1). Classification (NCBI taxonomy): domain Eukaryota; kingdom Metazoa; phylum Chordata; class Actinopteri; family Toxotidae; genus Toxotes; species Toxotes lorentzi. Next base: position 15,466,569 of record JBBMJY010000005.1, read on the forward strand.
CAGCCAAAGAGTCAGTGTAGCAAAATGGTGATCTGTCACCCCCCAGGCAGCTTATAGTCACGGTCAGTAGCAAAAACAGCTTGGCTGTTTCATGTGTTAAATACCGCACACTATCTGTCAGGGCTGTCCACTACAAGCCATGATGGACCGCAGTCACATCAAAACAGATTATTTCATCAGTCCATTATATTATTTAATCAAATTTTTTAATACTGATGTCAGGAATTAATCCAGCATTGGAGGACTGATGTGTTCCAGAGTTTCATTGCTGTTTAATTGGTGTGAAAGGTCAAACTGCTTTAATTAGACTTACTTCTAACTCTAAAATTAGTAAGAGAGTTATAGCGTCTGTTGATGGTCTAAATGTTCATTCAAAGGCTTTACCACTCTGACAAGAAAAACATTCTGCGATTAAACTTTGTGTCTTCGTGTTTTTTTGGAATGAAAATGGCTATATGAAAAAAACTGTATTCAATATCAGTCTTTAAAAGTGTGTGTGTGTGTGTGTGTGTGTGTGTGTGTGTGTGTGTGTGTGTGCGTAATTTGTGAGTAAACAGACAATTCTAGAGGAGTGGAATGAGGAAAAGCGCACACCAGAAAGTACACAACATATTCATACACACACACACACTAGAAGGCTTTCAGTTTCTAAATCAATCCCACATCCGTAGCTAATGTAGTACTGGGCCCTCTTCAGGAAGCATTAGGCCTATTAGTCAAAGTGCGTATGCATTCCTGTATGTGTGTGTGTGTGTCTGAGTGTGTGTAGAAGCCGCACACTCAGCAGTAGCCGATCTCAGTGGATCCTGTGGGGTCAGCAGGTGCAACAGGGAATGAGGGACCATCTTATTGTGTGTGTGTGTCTGTGTGTATAAGTGTGTGTGTGTGTGTGTGAGTGAGTCTCTGCACGCTCCCTCCCCTCGATATCCTCTGGGCTCTTTATCGCTCTAAAATTATCCTCCATTTACTGGAAGATACTGGACAGACGGAGGGAAAGAGAAATATGGACACTCTAGTTTGAATGTCTTCCTGGATCACTTATGGGAGCAGAACTAAGAGACAAACAGACTTCTTGCTTCGTCCAATAATATAATTCAATAAGTGCGGATAAGTTAAGAAGTCTGATCGCTAGAAACACTGATGATGCCTCAGCTAACCAGGGGAGACATTTTGGCTTTGGAGAACAACACAAAACACCTGAAATGTTATTTTAGCACTAAAGCTGGATTTACTGGTGTGTTTTAAGGGGTTATGGGACAGCCACCTTAGCTACACGTAGGCTACTTCGTAGGCTACACAAGTCTCAATGGTCAGCATGGGCTGCTTCTGTTTTCTATTACAAGTCTGAAACACCGGTAGATTTGATTTGGATTTTAAAAAACGTTAAGGAAGTCTTTTTTTGTAACAGAGATCTAACAAAGCCATCCCCACTGCAAACACTCTTTAACAACTAATGCAAGAAAATAAACATAGCCATTAGTTTAAAGTCAGTAATGAACTAGAAGTTACCTGCATGTAACTTGATTATGTAATTATGTGTATATCCAATGTAAATGAACAAATATGAACACAAGTACTGTGGGAAATGTAAATAAAGCACAACATGGCCTGATCACATACAATACGTGTCAATGGGTTAAACTATAAATCAAAATCTATTCAACAGGGCTCCCGTTAACCCTTGCCTCGACTATAAATCCAGTTTAGGTTGTCTGACTCCTCATACAACACACTGTAAACCATACCGGCTTGTAGAGGACTCTCATTGACTTTGTATCAAGGGGTCAAGTAAACCAAACTCCTTAAGTAGTTTATAGCCAAGCAAAATATATTTTTTTCTTTGGAATTATACCACCATCCCTATTGGAGACGATGGAATTTCATTTGTGGTGCTCCAAGCTTTGAAAAAATCACATCAGAAAAATTCAACAGCACCGTGTCTTTCCAGAATTAGCCTCTTCGATACTCAGGATAATCCACAAACACCACTGTAAACAATTTTCTGTTTCCAAGGGACTATTCGTTCAGTAGAGAGCAGTTCAATTTAAAGCCGTTCACAGTGAAATTATTGGATTAGCAAGAGTAACAGGGACAAAATGTTGCATCTGAATTTTTTGGAAATTCTTTCATCTGCCTCAAAATCAACAGGGAAGTCTGTCTGTTTGTAAAATCCGTGGCGCAACCTGCTACACTCTGCTTTAAGGAGCGTTTTAGGAGAATTTTATTAGTCTGTCTCTTAGGGGCAAGTTTCATGATGGTCTGAATACTGTTCTGAGACAACTCTCCACCCAAACACAAACAGAAAATTCTCAGAAAACTCTTCACTGCTTACTTAATGTACTTTTGGCACAAATTATATATTTTAAGAACTGGTATCAGCCTTTAAAGCCCATCTTAAACAAACACTATAGTCTCTACATCTTTGTGTGACATCCGTTCATTTTACACATGGTCCTCCACTCCCCTTTTGCTTCCTTCACTCACATGGCCTTGTGCCCCTTCCTCCTCACACTGTATTTGTCCCTGAGGATTTTCACAGCCCAAGGTGGATCAAGTCTCTGTAAATCAATATTATGCATTCATGTGGGTACAGCTCATTGCATGCTCATGTGAACACACATACACCCAAAGACACAGACGCTGGGGCACCCACAGTATAATTACACACTGTATGTAAGACCCACAAGACCAAACAGAGATGGACTCAAAATGAGTTTTGCTGTTATTGTCAAATAAACTGAAGTTGCTTACACTTTATCTCAGCGTCTGCATGATGAATGCGGTAGAGAATACCAGGAACACCCATATAAATGATAGTCTTTACTAATGCCAGCAGTAAGTACTCAGATCAGTTAGACAGGGCCAGTTAATAGACCCGTAAAGAAGCTGAGGATAGAAATGAGGGTAGAGGATGTAGAGAGTCAGTGGAAAAGTGAGAGGGAGGAGAGGAAGGAGGAAACTAGCGGAGAAAGCGAGACAGTGAGACTGGCCATTATAAATCATATCCGCTGTTGGCACTGGTCATGTATCCTAGCAACCAGACAGACCCTGCGCCTCTCCTCCATCCCCTTTCTATCTTCCGCTAACAACCTGGTCATTCTTGTTACCCATACTGCACTGGGCCATGCCCCAGAAACTCATGGCTGAGTGCGGCTTGTGCTTACATCTAGCTAACTGATCTACTCGGGGTTGGCATTAAACTGAAGCTAATCAAACCTCAGAAGAGCTGACCCCAGAACAGTGCACTATGAGCAGATAATGAACATACCGCAGACCCCTGTAACACACACGAACAGACATTATTCATTTCATTAATAACACCTGCTTTTCCTACTATGATACCTCAACACATACACACACAACCAGTGATAGAAAATATAACAGTGACATGTTCAATCACAGTCCCTCTCTGTTTGTTTCGCAGTCTTATTCATTTACTGACTCACACAACAGGTCATAAACACAAGACAAAGATAAATATAATTTACTGAATTCAATCCTGATATGTACGGCTAATTAAGACAAATTACAGCTAGGAATGCCATGTAGCAAGCCACAGTCACTCAGGTCAGACATCCTCCATGTTGTCCAGAGCTTGTGCACTATGATTTAAGTTTCCTATATTATGAACTATGTTTTATTATGATTAATTAGCGCCCTGCACACCTTCACTGGTGTTTTCAGCTCCTCCAGCTAATCAGCTGCCTGTTCAGGTTGAAGCTGGGTGTAGCTGTACTGGGAATTATTTAAGGTCGCCAAATTATTTAAGGTCGCCAAACTGTGATGTGTGACGTCAAGTCACACATCACAGTTTGGCGACCAACGCTTGTGTATGGATCTTTTGCGGGAGCTTTTGCAGTGTTACACTTGCATACTACAAACTGAATATGTTTAGTTCATGCTACTAATTCTCATAGTATAATGTTTTTTGTTAGTATATATGAAATCCATGGACCCTCTTCATGGAAAACATTTTGACATGTCACAGTAAAAAAGGCACAGGTATAAATATTTAAATTAATGATGGCCAAATTTGCTGCTCTGGTTTCAGGATCCTGGTATTGTACACACTGGTTCACTGTCATGGCTTACTTGAATAAAACTGAGCCATTATTAATGACATGTCAAAATGTCTACTGTGAACAAGGCCTATGGACCATTTTGTACAAACAGGACATTATGCAATGCATGCGTAGACGGACGTCAATCAATCTGCAACTTTGGACTTCATCATTGACAACATTTTTTGGAGCTGTCTCAACACTGTCCACACCTTATTTAAATTCTGTGCAGCTGTTAGAAGCTCCTCAATTTCCTTGAACTACAGTTAGTCTATAGTACTGAATTGGGACACAGACTCCCTGTAATCATTTGAAATTCAAATGCAGTTTGTTTTTCTCTTCATTCACCTAAGCCTTGTTCATTTAAATGACTTAGGGAAAATATGAGATTAAACTAAATATTTGCACATTCAGCAACTGTCAAAATGCCATCAGGTTGACAAGATTTTGATTAAAGCATGACTTTAAGATGCATCTTAATATTTCTGAGTGTCATCGCCGGATAACAGCCTAATTCTGCACCCATGATGATAATTTGTCATTGGACCTACTGCTTGTTTCTATAGTAGAGTTCTGCATTCAGGACCCCTCCAGGATGCACGCTATCTGAGTCGACAATACAGTACACACCTCACAAGCACAGTCAGTTGGATTTCACAATAAGACAATTTAGGACAAACTGTAATGGCTTTGTCTGTTTGTGAAATGTCCTCCTGATTGTCCCAGGACTGAAGACACTGAACAGGCCCTTTGTCTACATCAATTTACTGCAAGGCCAAGGGTTACTGATTCTGGGCCCCAGATAAAACAAGAGGAAGAGAATATACTCTATAACCTCCAGCTAGCATGACTAGCATTTAGTTGTCAGACACAGCGAGCAGGCCGGCTCCAAGCTGCAGCTTTATGCTGTCTCCTCACTAAAAGCTTCACCCAGTTACTGGTCTCCAGACAGCTACAGTCCAATACTAAACCTGCTCTTCTTTGGGGCTTGGCTACAGCCTCATTGTCTGGCTTATGAAATTTTGAGTACTCAGCAGAGTGAATAGACAGTAACACACATGGAGGATGAGTGTGTGCATCTATGAGTGTGAAGGAAATAAAGCACTCAGGAACCACTCAGTCAACCCATAGTCCAAGAGCCACCAGAAGTGGGTGGTATGAGAGGAAAATTGTGTTTGAGGAATGAAGGACAAAGTAGCCAGAGTGTGTGTGAGCATGAGAGTGTGTGTGTTTGCTAATAGGGCACAACTATGCCACCTTGTGGACCATGATTGTCAGGACCCTCCTTAGATTTTCCTTCAGCTGGGAGAGAGAACACTATAAATAATTTAAAGGTGATTTTGCAACTCATCACAGCGTTTGAAAAGTGATTATAAGGCCTTGCCACCACGCTGGAGGAATAAAAACATGAGTAAAGCTTGTCAAATTATCACCCTTTTCTTTCTTTCATAATGTACACACTATGTATAATGTGTGTTGTTTGTAGATACAAATCCCATGCTATTCTGTTGAATTAGGTGGCTCCCAGTTCCTGAGCTCTCCAACAGACACCAACAAGTCTATCTCTAGTCACCGTTCACTGACTGCACAATCATTCCTAGAAGGATGCTCCTCAGCTTTTCAAGGACAACACCTCTATAAATCTATAAGATAAACCCGCTTTTAAGATTTAATGAGATTCGCATTAAGAGTAAAAGTAAAAAAAAAGAAAAAGAAAAAGTAAGATAGTAAAAGCGCTATTCCTACAGCTGCAGGATCACACTGTACACCCAAATCCTTCAGGATAATGAATTAGATTAACTTTTCCTTTAATCTCTGCCCTTATCTAAAATTATGGAGGAGGAAATTTATGCAGATAAGCAAAAGTTTAATCTCTATGCCAGCAAATGTGTTTCTGACTATTATTAGCCTAGATATTAGAGAGAGGGAAGCCAAAGTCATCTCCCTTGGTTTGTCATTGCTCCAGACCCACAAGACACAAATAGATCTATTTTTCAAGAGCACAAAACGGCCCTTTCCAGGAAGTGTTGGGAAAGTTTCTGTTGATGTGTGCAATTCTGGAAAAAAAAAACTAAAACCCTAAAACTAATGTGATCAATGTCACTTTAAATTGTGTATCAAAAATATTTTTTACAACAAGAGCTTCCACCAGTTTTTTAGTATAAAAATAATACCCCCAAAAAGTTTCACAACACAGCATATGACTAGTCAGGGTTTTTTCAAGTAGATGCCAAAGATGTATTTTAAACACATGACAGTATATAAATCTGAACAGCTCATCTACATGAACTAGTGTTAACTGACCCGATGGTTGAGTATGCTAACTGTAAGCTAACTGGCATGCTAGCCCGCAAAAAAACGGTACTGTCAGTTGCGCGTCTTCTTAGAATGTTTAATTCTTAATTTTTATTTTGAGTTCTTGGGGGTGGGGGTGGTCCGATGTTTTCTGCATGAGAGTGTATTACCTCTGTTGAATGAAGCCACTGGAGGTTAGCTGTGTAACTTTGGTGCGGAGGTTGTGTTTTAGGCAGTACCTAAATTCCTCATACTCTTTCAGAATCCCAGTGAAGCCCAGCTTCTTTACTGCTTAGGTAGAGGTTAGCATAAACAGGCTGTTAGGTGAATTTCTCCCAACAAATTATACCACGAATAAAAGACTCAAGACGACGAACGCAGCCCACCTGAGCTGGCTGAGTACCATTCAGAGCAGCAGAGGTTCAGACCATGCTGCTGCTTTCAAGTGTAGTTGGATATAAAACAACTGAACATTACGAAAGTCGCCCAAAACACCACCATAAAGTGCCAAAGAATTCAGCGATAAATTCTCAGGAGAAGTTAGCTTTTCATGAATACTGCTGTTTACCATGTTACATTTTAAGTTAATCATATGCTCTACAGACATGCTTTGTAAAAGTGTGTTTTGTTATTAGTTGTGACTTAAACTTCAGGCTCTTTGTTTAAGTCTTTACGCGATACACATGAACGCACCATAGTAAATTCTGACAGCACTTTCTGACACGGTCGCGAGACAATCACAATACACCATGCGAAGGATGGCGGAGGAGATTCAACCTGCCAAGGAGCAGAGGTGAGCTTTCCTCCTTAAAAAACGACTTTACTTTAACTTGTCTTCATACCGTAGCCGGTTCTCTAAGTTTGCCTGTTATTTTTTTTTTCTTCATGTTTTTCCTTTGTGAATGCTGTCCGTTTTGTAATGACATTACCCAGCCACACTGATTTCTTGAAGTAGCACTGACCCCAGGAATAGCTTTGACAAACACAGGCGAGCCCAAACCAAACTTCCATTAAAGCTGTGCTGAGTTCAGATCTACACTGTCCTGTGGTTGATCCAGGTATACGAAGTGATACCTGGACCTTTGGTAGTGACCTTTGCTAGAAATGTGCTCAAATGCACAACTCGATTTGAGCTCGTACATATAATCTCCTCACTTTCTGTTCCAAATATTGGATTTGTGTTGGTCTCTTTATGCATTTGATGAATGCCGAAATGAACAGTGACTACTAGGTATTTCTTTAAGTTCTTAATTGATAATTTACCAAGTAAACATGCACATTGGAAAGCAAGTCAATATTAAATAGACATTTTTTAAATGACAAAGTTCTCAGACTATCCGGGTGTCACTTTTCAGTTTGTCACTTTAATGTTTGTGTGCAGTTTTTATAGAAGGAAGTACTGTATAGATACTATATCAGCAGCCCTGATAACAGAAATGTCATATGGTCAAAGTTCAATTTATAGTTTGTCTGTGTTTGTGTGTACTTTCTGTTTTCTGTCCGCCTGCTCAGGTGCATGTTTTTTGTCTGAATCACAGCTCCTGGCTTTTAAGTTGGCTTCCCTCTTGGTGCCCCACTTCTCCCTCTCAGCTGAAAGATGCAGAGGAAAAAATGCTCAAGAGTAAGTGTGTCTTAAAGAGCTGTTGAACCACTTGTCAGAACTTGGCCAGTGTTTGGTCAAGAGTTTTATTGTTGTATGTTTTAAGTGCTGAGAGGACTTGGTGTCTGCGATTTCTTTTGTGTGTTTTTTTATTCTTACAAAAAAAGTATCAGACCTGGTTTTTGAAAAAAACATAAATCAGTCTAATGAATCTGAAGAAGTTAGGATGAGTCCCATTTCACCTCCTTCCACTCAGTCCCTCCCCCATCTGTGTCCCATATTCTCTCCCCTCTGTTGCAGTTGTGAGGCAGCCTTTCTCCAGGCAGCATGTCCGGATATCCAATGACAACTATCTGTGGACCTTAGCATTTTCCACTCAGCCACAGCCATGCTCCCCGTCTTGCCCCAAGTCCCCTGCCCAGTCCAGGCTTCCTCTGGTTCTCCTGCATGGTTTTGGGGGCGGAGTTGCCCTTTGGGCACAAAACCTGGACTCCCTCTCCACCAGCGGGCCGGTCTACGCTCTAGACCTGCTGGGCTTCGGCAGGAGCAGCCATCCTCAGTTCAGCATTGACCCGATAGAGGCCGAGGATCAGTTCTTGGCAGCCCTGGAGGAGTGGAGGGAGAAGGTGGGGCTGGAGGAAATGGTGCTGCTGGGACATAACCTTGGAGGATACCTGTCGGCTGCCTACACTCTCAAACACCCACACAGGTGCTTTTGTGCGTGTGTGCCTATGGGTGGGCGAGCGAGCACAGCTTCACTTGTTTATAGATATACAACAAATTATTTTTGTAGAGAAAAGTGGTCAATATATTTCTGAAGTACAGAAATAAAACGTGTAACTACAATAAGCTGCTCCACCGCAGCAAGAAGAACCAGTTTAGGTGAAGGTGTGTGTGTTTTAAAGCTGCAATGATTTGTGCACTTATGACACAACTGATCATTAGTAGTAGTATTTTTTTCAGTGTTTTAGCTTTTCATATCTGATGTTTTATTGTTTTTCGTGGTCATACGTGATGATAAATGAAATATCTTTTTAGGTGCAGTTGCACTATCTGCAGAATAAGCCCATAAACAAGTGAATGTGTGTATTTGTATTTGAATTTCAAGATTTAATATCAAGTCTGTACATTTATTGAGTAACTGCCTGTGTGTGTTTAGGGTAAAACATCTGTTGCTGGTGGAGCCATGGGGTTTTCCAGCACGTCCTGAGAACCCCAACCACAACTCCATCCCTGTGTGGATCAGAGCCATGGGGGCTGTCATGAGCCCCTTCAACCCTCTGGCTGGACTGAGACTGGCTGGTCCTCTAGGTCAGCACACACACGCACATACATATAAACACATGAAGAAGACACTCAGGTTTATTTTTTCTTCTGTTTTACATTCAGTACACCAATTTTGATGGCTCGCTAAAGAAGTGATACATTTTTAAACATCAAAATTATATATAATAAACAGCAACACTATGAGTGTAAAAATGAGGCCATGACGTAGAGGTCAGAAGAGGCTGCCGGTGTTTCTGGCAGTGGTCTGGTTTATTTGCAGTTGTCATACTAATATCTAGAAGTAAATTTCATTTTTTCTTTGTTTTTGTTTTTTTCTTCCTCTGTCCTCTAAGGTCCAATGCTGGTCCAGACCATCAGGTCTGATTTCAAGCAGAAATACTCCTCTGCGTTCGATGACAACACTGTGTCTGACTACATCTACCATCTGAACGCCCAGACTCCAAGGTGAGGGGCTTTTCAAGCCGACATGCACAGATTGTGTTATTTCTCAACACATCATACATACATACATCATCATACATCTCTTTCAGTGGAGAAACAGCCTTTAAGAACATGACCATTCCCTACGGCTGGGCTAAGAGGCCCATGCTGGAGAGGATCGGGGAGGTCCAAGCTGACATCCCCGTTTCCTTCATCTATGGATCACGCTCCAGCATTGACAGCGACTCTGGATATGCTTTCAAGAAAATCAGACCAGATGTGGAAATCACAGTAGGTTCCCTGCTGTATCTTGCTTTTTTCCAAGCTTCAGCTTCAACATGGGTTTGAAAAGAAAAATTGGCATGACAGTCTCAGTTTTCTTTGTCTGACTCGCACCAAAACTTATGAATGTGGAGATTTCATTTTCAAATGTGTAAAAACTCAGTTTGGGTTGTTGTGTCAACAGCTTCATAGAGGAAATGCACTCATACACACATACTTTTTGATTCACAGAATAGCTACGCTGACTTTTTAGGGCTTCCATAAATGTTCATGAGATAAATTCACTTTACATAAAATATTCACAAAAATTCATGCTTTTCTGCCCGTACTAGAGCCCATACTTGTCAAAGACTTCCTGCCTTTTTGGAATATGAACCACGACACATTTATCTCTAACCGGCTGATTCCCTCTGCACAACTTGGTGTTTGTGTTTGTCAGGTGATCAGAGGAGCAGGCCATTACGTTTTCGCCGACCAGCCAGACGACTTCAACCAGGCAGTCCTTCAGATCCTCGCCAGCACCAAGAAGAAAAGCGAGGACGAGGGAATGAGTCAGTGAGGGCTCCTTCATTCAGATGACACACAGCAGAGCACAGGGATTAACTGACAGGAGTCCATTACTCAACCACAGCTGTTCAACTGCAGGCCTCTTTATCATGCACTTTACTCTTAAGAAAGACCTATCACTGATTGACGACACTTCACTTATCATTCCACACTCAGCCACTCTCCAAGGCTTAAGGTCAAAGGTCAGATGATGCCACAGGGTTCTTTATCCAGGCTCATGTAAATAAGTTTTGTAAATAAACGTGAGATGCAGTCTGTGTCGCTCACTCAGTGTTTTTCCTGTTCTCATGTGCTAAGAGTCGGTTCAAACTGGCATCCATTTTGAAATATGAATTCTGAGAAACTATTGAGCAATTTTTGTTTAAAAAAAAAAAAATCTTCTCAAGAGAATTTCTTGTTTTGGGTAGAGGTCTAGGCAAAGTACACAGTATGTTCCTTTTCTGACCCCTCACCCACTCTGTGAGAGATATGAGGGAGAAAGTAAGTAGGGCAAAGGGCCGGTGTGTTTTTCAGGAAACCTCTTCACTCTTCCAGAGGCACCATGACTGAGAGCAGCCAGCAGAGGGCAGCACAGTAACAGCACACACACACACACACACACACACCGTCTCCTCTATGTTTTTCAGATTGGTAACAGTGAATCCCGTACAAAGCGCCCTCACATGCATATTGAGTTGAGCGACCTACTCAGGAGACCTGGATGGTGATGCTTTAAGAGCAGTACGACACTCAGCTCACTGCTAAGTCACAACTGCACTGACAGAATAAGGTCAGAGATGTGTGTTGGACTATAAATAAGCCTCCTGTTTCCAGAGGCATTGACATGAGTTCAGCAACATGACCCTTTACTGGGAGGCATTGATTTTGTGAATGCATGTGTCTGCAAAAATAGCAGAGCCAAAGAAATCAGGGTTTTAATTGGACATTTGTTCTTTTGTTGTTGTTTTTTTTCATTCTCAAAATTCATAATTACGTTCTTTAACAGTGTAACACACATATTTGGGACAGTTAAACTATCATCATTTTCATAAATTTGAACATGAAAATAATTAGATAATTTTATAGGTAAGGGAAGACACAAGCCAACATATGGCCTTACTAAAATACTTCCATGGTTTCAACTTAAATGTACCGTGTGGGGTTTTTGACCTATTGCTATGGAGCAGTGTTTCGCTGAGCGAGTCACTGTTTTGTTTGTTTGTGGATGATGAGACACACATACCACTGGTCTCACACTATTGCCCTGGTTTGTGGCTGTAACACACAAAGATGTGCAGCAATGTGACAACAAAGGCAAGGACAGGGAAGAGTGCAAATGTAAACACTCAACAACAGGGCACCTTTAATACTGTTATTTTTTATTTCCAATGAATGTCTCCAACAGCAGGAAGGAGGGGGTGAGTGTTGAAGGCTGAGGTTTGGTAAACTAAGCAAAGGGAGAGCTGACGACCTGCAGATATGATATTTCTGAGTATCAAGCGCCCTGGCCTTTACCAGCGTGATCCCTCTCTTACCTCTGTCCGTCTCTGTCATTTCTGAGACATCAACCCGACCCACCAGAACTGTCTCCTGGCAACAGGGTAGCCACGGAGACTGAGTCTCTTGGACTCAGGAAGTGATGCTGTGGTTGGATGGGGTAATTATGGGTTGTTTGTTTTCTTGAAGACGCTGGCTGGCTGCTTGTCAAGGCAGCGAGGAACATTCAGCAGGAGATCCATGTGCACAGCCTCTTGGGGTGGGAAACGTGCACACACAATGTGCCCAGGCCTCCGTCCATAATACTCACTGCAGGCTTATTCATCGTGTCTGTCTCTCTGTCACCCACTCAGTCACATGGGCACAAAATCATTTCATTAGCAAAAGTGAAGCAGGCGAGGAAAAAGTGACAGGAGCTTTCATACTGGGTTTGGATATAATTGAAAGCTTAAAAGCCTGAAATAACTGCACATTAAAGGTGTGCGCTTGCAGAAACACACACACTGTTGCACTGCTGTGGGCAGCCTATCAGCTCTCACTATCTTTAATCAGCAGCACCACATACAGATCTGTGCAACCAGAGCATCAGGAGCTCAATTTTAAAAGCTAACAGTGATATTTCCTTTTGATTTGCAAGACTGAGCTGATATTTTTCACTCATTATTCTGACTCATTTTGGTCTTAACCCATAGTTTTAGAATCAAAGTAGAAGTGTAATTGTCCTTAATGATTTGTGGGAGTGAACACTGAGTCCTTCCTGCAGAGAGGGGTGTCCTTTTTTTCAAACACCAGATATTCACTCCTCTGAAATCCATCATGACAATGCAGAAGCTCCACAAAATTAAGTTCATTTTTCCTGTGACAATTAACCAGCGTAATGATATACATGCATCATGCACAGGCAGCTCCACTCCCCTCTTGTCTGAACCAAACAAATATAGTCTCCTTATGAGTGACTGATGATATTTACAGAGTCCGAGATTTATTTTTACCCACAAAGGTGGCAACTACACTGACATTTACACACTGAGGAAGACAACATTTCTATGACGTTTGTGTAGCAGAACTATGAAAGGAAAATCTATCTCTGTAGCTAGAAAGTTGATTTAGTATCATACGAAAGAGCTGAAAGGTATAGTTATTTTCCCAGAACTGCAAAATTTCTCAGTTTTTATGTAGTCAGAGCACTTCCCAGTACCTCACAGTTCACACATTACACCAAAGGCGACAGAGTCTAATGATCACAGCATTTCAGTTCTGTGTGAGTGCATCAGGAAAGACTAACAGAGTTTGCCAGCTGGTTGGTTATTTTCTACAGACACAGCACAGGAAAAGCTGTTGATGTGATGACTTCTCTCCACCTCACAGAAGGAATGAAAAGGATCCAAAGAGGCTTTGAGACTTTTACACTGAGACCCATTCGAAGGCATTTCATCAGTGCCCTTGCCGGGGCAGAGACTGAGATGTGCCACTGATTCATAAAACCCTGTGAAGCTGGTAATTCCTCTCTCTCCATTGAAACTATTGAGCCTCCAGAGCTAAATCTGGTTTCCGAGCTACTGCCTGTCATCAAGCAAATTTCCATACTTGTCCCAACTGCTCCAGGCCCCCACCCTGTGACCCTTTAGAGGATAAGTGGTATAAACCACATGGATGGATCACATGGCTGCTCGTATTGTATGTGAAAAAAGTTGCTTGTAGGGATGAAGCCACATTGAATTATTACCTAACTCTGCAGTTCCCCTCAGCGCTACAGTGCGTTTTAGCGTTTTGAAGCTAATTGTTTTGTTTTTTGTTTGTTTGTTTTGGCCCACAACTTTATTGTTTTGAGTCAGTCTCCCTGCAGGGATCAATGTTGTTTTTAGCAGCAGCTGTTTTCAGGGAAAAAGGGCTAAAAACCCACAGTCCACTGTCTGCCCAGCACAAAGCTGCAGATTTAGCAAGAAGCTTAGCAGCTAAAGAGCCAAACATTTCCACCAGGTAAATATTGGACTCATCATTTCTGCTCCGTAACTGCTGGACATTTCCATACATGGAGAACTGATTGTTATGTTTACAGCTTCTTTCCACTGACCACAAGTGACCTAAAAAAAACTCTGTCATTGCGGGTTTTCCCTAAGCTACAAACACCTTCCATGCATCTTGTGGCAGAGCATCTTTCTCTGTGCCATACTCTCCTGGGCACCAGTTTGTTAGACAGGCTTTCTGTGTCATCTCAAAGCACATGCTGAGATACCCCAGTGTCATATCTCGCTTCCTCGAAGAGATTATACATTTCTGACAGGCTGAGAAATACTCCCTGTGAGAAGTAAATTGACTTTAGCATGTAAAATCGACTGCTCCTTTAAAACCAAGTAACAGCTGTTTATTGTCACCCTCCAGACTACTTTACCTGATTTGGAAAAAGACCTCAGGCTTCAAATGTTAATTATTTCAGAAACAAAGGGGTTTCTAGCCATAATTTCTGCCTCAAGGTTAAGAAAGCCTCTGTAGATTCATTTTAAACACGTTTGGGTAACAGCCAACAGCCCATTCTCATATTTACGATCATTAAAAACTGGTGTCCTTCAGGACCAACAGGATGTGGCTTGGGAGGAAGTCTTCCATCCCCACTGATGTCCTTGCAACCAGCAATACCTCTGTACTGTCAACACAGCTCTCCTTATGCTTCCCCAGACCACAGTTCATTTCCCTTGCGAAGTGAGTAACATGTTCTAAAATTGGCCGATTTGATCCCCAGCTCTGGTTACACTATCCGAGGAATTCTCATATTTGTAAAGCTGTTACTTTAAAGCTAATGTGCGGCCATCTGTGCCTCTGTGCAGCTTTGTGATTTCCTGTTTAGCGGCAGTGCTGTGGCTGCTTGTTAAAGGTGTGTCCTGCCGTCTTCACAGTGTAGAACAAGAAGTGTACAGGTTTTGTTCCTTTTTCTTTCCTTGCTGCTGTTTGCTGTTTCTGCTCCTTGGTCCTGTACTTTGAGTTTCGCAGGTTTATTTGTTGTTACATTTCAATGGCTTCTTTGTAATAGCTGTTCTTTTTTGATACCCTCCCTCTCCTGTTTGCTTGTTCATAGACTGTCACATGAAAATGAAAATCTGCCTTTAATAGATTCACTGTGCTCTCTCTCTCTCTCTCTCTCTCTCTCTCTGCCTCTTGCCTGCTATCTCTGGCAGTCCTTGGTTTCACATTGTGTGAGATAGGCAAACACACTGTTTCAGTAACACTATGAACAACATCAAATGTACACATCCACACAAACCAAACAGCCCCCACCCCCACACACACACCACACACTCCTCAGATTTAAAAAAAGCTTCATCAGATGGCCAAACAGCGTCTGTGTACTCAGAGTGTGGTTCTGGTTGGGCATAGTCACAAAGTAATGAAGTTTTAAAATGACGGAGGAGTTCAGTGTGTTGGCAGGTTGTGTTTAGTCTAAGAGGTGTGTGATCCGTCTGGCCCGTTGACAGTGTGTGTGTGTGTGTGTGTGTGTGTGTGTGTGTGTGTGTGTGTGTGTGTGTGTGTGTGTGTGTGTGTGTG
>JBBMJY010000005.1:15482196-15508309 GCA_037833715.1 Toxotes lorentzi
GTGTGTGTGTGTGTGTGTGTGTGTGTGTGTGTGTGTGTGTGTGTGTGTGTGTGTGTGTGTGTGTGTGTGTTGGAGGGCTTTGTTCCTTACTTCAGTTTTATCAGACAGACTGGTGGCAGGAGATCAGCCTCAACATTCAGCTCCACTGACAGTCAGATTAAATGTTCTGCTGACAGATGCATCCTTCACTCTGCCTCTTAAACCTACATACAATACCATACAGGGCCGTGCATACTGTACAGTAAATATAATTCTCAGGAACTGAGTGCAGTAATGAGTGCAAAAACGATCTTGTCATTTTTTCACATACCAGAAAACAGGTGACTGGATGGATGAAAAGTGGTGACAGCCTTGCAGAAAGGAAGGGAACCTCAGGCAAATCTTAGAGATAGAGAACAGGCCTAAACAGCCCTCTCTGTTGCGTAGTGGAAGATCTAAAACAAATACCATTTAATGATATTGAACACAAAATCTATAATTTTATGATATATTTCATATTATTCTGATGGAATACGGTTTTGTTTTTAGACACATTAGTCAGTCTTGATTAAACTTAATGCAGTCTAAGTGTTGCTTTCAGTTCATTCGTCCATTTTCAAATAGTGCACACAGTGGCTTTAAAAGAAATATTCTGACATGACAAACCTGTTTAGCTACTGGAATCAACGGCCCTACAACGTCTAACAGTTTCTGTTGTGTGCATTCAAAACCAGTTCCTGTCTTCCAGTGAGAAAAAGGCAAACCAATATTTCTTGCAGAAGTTCTGCAAAATTACTTTCATGTCAACTGTGGTTCATCTACGAGAAACCTGTTTCCTGCAACAAAAGGTTTTTTTTCTAATCTCAGTGTACTCTACCTGCCCTGCACCTCATTTTTTTGGTTCACTATCATGCTAACAAATCCTGTGTCAGTGTGTTTTTCTTTCTCTTAGTGGGAAAAATTGAGTATAGCAGCTTTAAGTACAATTTGGAGGTACTTACACCTCTTTATACTACTACACCACTACTGTATTTCAGAATAATATTGTGGGGTTTTGAGCCTTCATGCTTTTGGTCTCTGCCAACTAAAGGAAAGTTCTTCCTCTTTAGCTGTTAAATGGTGCCACTGCACTCACCACCAGCTAGTTGCTACATTTACTGGTGTACAGTGGGTTTTTGAGCTGACATTGTCAAACTCTTTTCCATTGTCATTTGATTGTTATTGTAAAAATATCAATTATAGCTTGTTTAACTGATAAAATGGCCAAAAACTACTGTTTTTTTTTTTTTTTTGTATCAGTGCATATGGCAGTAAAAGGTTTCTGTAAAACTGACCTGCCAGAAGCAGATAATCTGCTGCTGATGTGGGTGTTGTGTGTGTAGTTGTGTATGTGGTGTTTTTCTGCCAGTGTGCCAGACTGATCCCCTGTACACCACATGGCATCTACTGTAAAACCACAGAAATTAATTTGAACTCACACGGCTGCCCACACCGTGTCATATCCAACATGTTCTATACATTCTAGATATTTGGGACTTTGTATATATAGTATATATATGTAGTATATAGTAATACGTATATATAGTGAAACGTATGGAGCTATTTAACTATTACAGTGGGAGACATACAGAGCGAGGTAGAGAGAGATCAGGTGGCAGTGATGCCTCTTGCTGCAGTGAGGAGATTTGTGGGTAAATAATGGCGTCTGATTCCAGCCTGTGCCTCGGTGCACACATGACATCCTTGTCACCTGCTCATTTGTGTGTTTGTTATCCTACATGGCTTATGTGCCCCTGTTTGTTTGCGTGTAGCTGTCGGTGCACTTGCATTACATGTCTGCGTGTGTGCATGTGAGTATGTAAGCCTGTGGGTCACACGGGTTCATGTGTCGACCTAGAGCTCATCTGGTCTGATCTGATTTCCTCCCAGCTGGCTCATGTGGAACAGTAGCCCAGATGTTACAGAGATTACAGCTCCCTGCAGTGTTTGAGGGAGAAGCTTCGAGACCATTCAGGAAAATAAACACAATGGGAGAACTTGTATTGCACACAGACCCACTCAAGTTACAGAAATAATCCCTGTTTTATAATACCCTTTCTTTCGGTTTACAGATGACAAACAAAAACTCAAACCCTGGTGACAACATCAGACAGATTTTCCATGTGAGACTCAGGAATACTGAAGTCAGAGGTATATCTATATCTATATCTATCTAAATATATATGGAGATATAGGTATAGATATGATGTTACCCACACTTTCTCAACATGAGCTCATTGCATTGTCCTCAGTGTCCTCCCTATGGCTGTGGTCAGACAGCCTCCAAACCTCTGATTTTTGGCTTTTTCACCCTGAGTGGAAATGTGGCAGTACAAGAGACATCAGTTTTATTTTCCTTCAAATACCTCTCCCTAGTGTCTCTAAACCTGTGCACAGATCTATAAAAAGGTGGACTGGTACAAGAGGTGCACATCAAACAGAAACAGGCTCCAGACTTCGTTCACATCATTTTATTTGAATAGATCTCTATCATATACATACAGTACAATATGCTCAAGACAGATTTTATGGCACATCCATTTTTGTTGTACATTTTGCAGTCGCTGGTATTGCTGTGAGGCTACAGTAAAGTGACCATTTGAATCTGTTACGTAGGTAGATACAGCAGGTGGGTTGACCTCAGTGGGTTAAGAATAAGGTTGCTACAGCAAAACACATGCACTGTCAAGTTATATATGCCACTAGGGTTGGGTCACACATCCAGTTACACAGACCGATACTTGAAGGGGCGGTGTAGTTATGCTCTTTTGAAATCCCTTTGTTGTTTTCGTCTTGGAGTACGCTACAACAGTGGCTACCGTGATCCTGGAGAGCTACGGGATGTACATGGTTTGGGTTCCACCCAGTAATTACTTTTCCTACCACTGATCATGATCTCAGGGCCATTTTGAACTTAAAGAGCTGCCGTTACATGTATAATAATTTACTTAGGCATCAGTGGAGATTTTAAATCTGTTTCCTTTTCAGCCATCAAACACGTTTCGAGCTCTGGGTTCAACCAAAACCTTGGATATCCAGTAGGAGTGAAGAATAATGGTGTATAAGGATCTAGTATTCAGGTTTCTACTGCAATACAACTTTACAGTCAATACTACAGGTACAGAGTACTGCTAGGAGGTTTATTCACATATGTACAAACTCTGCCGTGTGACTGCAGAGACTTGACAAGTGAGTGTGCGTTTTCTTTCTGCAGAGCATGTTTGAGATAGAAAAATAAAAACAGTGATAGACTACAAAATACTGTGCCACCATCTTACTTAAGTGCTGCCGTCCATTTTCACCCCATTTGTTTTCACCTGAATGAAAACAAGGTCTAAACTCTTTCAGTCAGAATTTTAAAAAAGAAAAAAAAAGATAAAATGATTGTCTCAAAAAATAATTAAAAAAATAACGATATTAAAAGAACAGCGTCAAAGAACAACGAACGACCATATGTAACATGATACTAAAACTTCAGCTTTCCCTTTTATCAGCTTATTAGAGTGATTTAAGTGTGAACGTTGTGTACATATAGTATATATACAAGTGTGTAAGAGCAGGGATGTGAGCACCTCCCGTATACGTTTCCATACTTAATGTCTCTTATTTAAACACCAGCAGTTTAAAATGTCCCCTTAGTGTCCCCGTTTAATCTCCTTAAAGTGCTTCACATACTTGGCGTGGCACCCAGTCTCCTCCATGGAGACGCTTTGTGACTCTAAATGTGCAAGGTTGGCATTCTGACTTTCTCCCAGTCGTCCACCGTTAAGTGTTAAACAAAAGGGAACAGCAATAAATGTATAAATAATATGAACTCATGAGCCAGCGGTAACATGCTGTAACTGAAACAAAGGCAGGATGCAAGGGATGAATGGATGTAAGTGGAGGAGTGTGGAGGTGCAGCAGCTGATGCAGTTCCTGTCTGTGCTCTAGATGACCTGGCAGCAACTGTGTGGGGTGGGGGTGCAGAGCAGACCCTCCTTGGGACTCCGGTGGATGTTGACGGACAGAGTCTTGTCGCTCAGAGGCATCTGCAGCACGCGGTTCTTCATGTTCCGGTGGTTCTCCCTGGCCAGGTCCAGCTCTCCCAGCCTCAGGGTGCCCGAGCAGGGGCCCTCCAGCAGCGGGTCAGCTAGAGCGTCTCCCAGTGGGGGCTGTTGGTAAAGGTTCCCCCTGGGTGAAGGGCCACCCAGGAGCGAGACCTTATCCAGGCTACCGGTGGAGCCGCCCATGCACATCCTCCACATTGGACGGTCCTGGTTGTCCCCCCCAACACCTCCGCCATTGCCACCCCCAACACTCCCTCCTCCCCCCGTCAGGTTATGGAACTGAGAGCTCAGGCACAGGCTCATCAGCTTTAGGCTTTCTACCAGACCACTGGGAGCTTTGGCTGAGCCCTTGCCTTGGCCTGAACCTGATCCAGGACTGGCACAGTTGGAGGGACTGCCCTGCCCTGACCCCCTTTTCTCTCTATCCTCTTTCCTCCCTTCTCTCTCATCCCCTTGTCCACCTACAGTTGCCGTGTCTGGTACGTGGTGACTTTCTGTATTGTCATCACTGGTCTCTGAGCTGGGGGTGAAAGTGGTCACAGGTGCCATTACAGTTTTAGGTGAGGACATGAGTGTTGATGGTGATGGTATTTGAGAGTTCAGACTGAGGCTGAGGCTGGGTTTGGGCAGACCGAGTCCATGTAGC
This sequence comes from Toxotes lorentzi, assembly GCA_037833715.1. Taxonomy (NCBI): domain Eukaryota; kingdom Metazoa; phylum Chordata; class Actinopteri; family Toxotidae; genus Toxotes; species Toxotes lorentzi. Next base: position 15,486,910 of record JBBMJY010000005.1, read on the forward strand.
TCTCTCCCCCCCTCCTCTTCCTCATACTCTTTATCCTCCTCATGGATCTGGTTCAGGACTGGGGCACTCATACGCGATGTCAGCCGATTACCAGAAGAAGACATAGATGAGGAAGAGGTTTTGCAACGAAGCACCACCTGAGCAGGAAGGGTAGAGGGGGGCAAACATTTGTCTTCCTCCCCGTCTTCTTCCTCGTCCTCTTCCACACTAAAAAGACTGGGACTACGGGGTTTGCAAGGGCCCACTGTCAGAGAGCCCAGCCTGATAGGGTTGGAGTGGGGCTTTGCCAGAGGCCTGAGGCCCCTCTCTTGGTTCTGTTGAGCAGGCTGCTGCTGGCTCGATGCTGGAGTGTGGTTCTCCTGCCGCTGGTTGAGGTCCAGCAGAGCTGTTTTGGGCCTGGGGCCTTTGTGGAGGCTCTCAGCACTACGGGCAGGGGACTGTGGCCCTCCAGGGTGGGAGATAGCTGGACCCCCCAAGCCATCACTGACATCCTGGTGAACATCCACTCTTGTGGGCCAGGACTGCCTGAGAAGGGTTTAACACACAGGAAACACAGTTTAGCCAAATTACAGATACAGTTTATATGCTTATTTGCTTTCTGTCCAAGAGTTAAATTAGTGTATTAATACCACTTGGTAGAACAGAGCTGGACTCAGGATGTAGCTTAGCTTAGCATAAAGACTGGAAGAATGGACAAACAGCTAGCCTGGCTACAAAGTTAACAAATACAGCTAGCAACACCACGACAGCTCACCAATAAACACATCAATAAGCACATAAATCCTGACTGGCTGCAGCTTCATATTCACTGTACAGACTGATGATTGATTTGTCTGAGTTAGAAAAAATTAAATGTGTTTTCTCCAAAATGTTGAACTATTCCTATAGCTGACAGTAACATATTTTCTGTGGCTGAATTAACAATGAATCCCTTTTACAACTTGAGACTAATGAGATGGTCACATTACACTTTTTTATTCCATACTCTTTCAGTCAAATAATGAACATGCTGAGAACAAGATCTGCATCACACACACATGCATATATATATATATATATATATATATATGTGAGAGATATTTTGGTGGTATATAGATGATAATATTGCTGATCTGCAGCCTCTCTTCTATTCTGAGTCTGTGCTTCATTCTCTGTCCATCTGCTGTCAAACTTTTGTTGGCTGTTTTTTAGGAGACTGACAGTACACAGCACTGCAGAGGCAGCACTCTGTCTACGTCAAGACATTTTTGTGTTTGTGTGTGTGTATGTGTATGTGTGTGTACATGTCTTTCTATGGTTGTGTGTTTTAGTTTGGAACCATCCTTGTGAGGACATTTTGGCCAGTCCTCGAAACTTTAAATGGCTGTTTGAGGGTTAAGACTTGGTTTTAGGTTTGAGCTTGGAATTAGGTTAAGGATATGCATTTAGTTGCGATGGTTAAAGTTATGATAAGGGGCTAGGAAATGCATTATGTTAACAAGTGTCCTCACAGCTAATGTAAGACAAGAATGTGTGTGAGTGTACCTGAACTGGGCCTTGCTGGGGCTGGGTGATCGTGTCTGGCTGTGCTGCTCTTTCTCTTGCCTCTCCCTCAGCATCCTCTCAGCCAGCAGGAAATAGGTAGCTGTGATGTGGTTGTACTGATTCGACTCCAGAGCCCTGAGACGATGCAGAGAGAAGTCAATTCGAATTCCAAAACACTCGCAGGTACACACATACACACATATCAACAAGCAGATCAGCACCAAACCCTGACCACAAGTCAAAAGTAAGAGACGGGGGTGGAGATTTAATTTGACATGGCAAGAGCTCAGACAGATCGCTAACTGGTAATTAATGGCAATTAAACTGTTGACGACATTCAAATAAGCTTTAGTTGGGCTAGTGAACCACAGCATTTTTTTTGGAGATTGCACAGTAAAGAATAGCTGCATGTTAATTTATGCATGTATGTGAGATAAAGGGACACATACTCAGTTATTGTGTCTCGGTCTGCAATACCCCCCAGCACCATGCGCTGAATGATGGAGCCGTGCTCCTCCTCCGACAAGCTGCGATGGGACACCAGAGGAGTGGACAGCTTGGTGGCCGGGGAGGGGTCGACACCTTGGAGCCATTCATGGGCCTCAATCTGCTCCAGGGTCGCTCGTTTCTTGGGGTCCCTCTGCAGCATATGGCTTATAAGACTGGAGGGAGTCACAATGGAGATTAATATCATGGACAAAGAGAAGAAACATATTGTCATTTCTGTAGGAATATTTTAGATACTCAATCCATTCCTTTGGTGTTTGGGATAAGTAATATCATTCAATCAAACAGATTGTAAACAAAACCCCAAGTTAGCCAAACCATAAAATTATTTTTTACCCAAACACCTGTAATCCTGGATCAACTTTAACCTGCCATACCTCCTGCAGTCATAAGTTTCCTGTACAACAAGGGTCTACTACCAACATTTCGATTTGCTTACTTTTGGTTTTAACTCCAAATGAAGAGGTTTAGATAAAATGGATAAACTGATGTTTACAACTGGACCAATTGTCTGAATGTTCATGTTTCTTCTCCTTATTCCCAATCCCATCAGTGAGTGCTTACAATAATTATAAAGATAGAAAGATAGAGTAGTAGTAGATAATGATAATGATATTATCACTGAAATAATGGAAATAATGGACATAAAATACCTGCAAAAAGAAAAAAAGAAGTTGTAATAAACCCAAATTATTATAACGGCTAAGCTGTAAACCTGCATGGATAGGGTTTGGTGTCAGATGGGAGCCACACAGGTGATGATAGAGCCAGTGACTGTGGAGCATGAACGAAGCAGCTGATGTTAATCAGCAAATGCAAGTGCGACTTCAGCTTGAACTAACTCTGTGTTCCATAAATGAACTAATTAATCATAAGTAAATAGCCTCATACCTCCAACAAAAAGGAGTGAGACGCAGTTCATATGTTAACTTTTTGTTCGATAAATCAAAAACTCTGCTGGCATGACAAATGTTTAAAGCACAAAACATAACCACTCGACAGCTTTAATACAAAAACACTGTTATTAGTCTTTGCTTTGAAAAATACACAACAGTCAAACCCCACTAGGGATAATCCAGTTTTATCGAGATAGAAACACCTGTAAACAAGCTGTCCCACATCTGTTGTTTCAGTCGAAGTTCTAACTTCACGGGCTAAATCATTCACACAAAATAGGAAGAAATACTGTTTCCTCAAGGCCACATGGGTGAGCACTTTGTTTAAGGGTGCAAACAAACACCACAGGAAACAGGTTTTGTGCCAATATTTGAAGTACTGTGTGCAAGTCAACAAATGATGTCCACAGCCAATGAGTTCTCAAAGCTACAGCCTTTCAGGATGTATTCAGCACCTATTTTGCCCTGCTCTGCTTTGACGCATCGTTAAACCCTCGAAATGTTAAAAATAGAGGGCCGATTTTAAAGGGTGCATTAGATACACGTAACGCAGCACTGCATCTATGGTGGTGCAGCTGACTGCAGCACTGAGTGAAAGCAGGACAAGGAGGAGCAGCAGAAGAGAGGCCGCTTCTCTCTCTTTGCTCTTTTCTTCACACATCTATAAACATGAAATATGCAGCACCTACAGAGTACTCGGTCCATCTGTGTAGGGATGTGTGCGTGCGTGTTACTCACTCTCTACATGCATGGGAGATGTGTGGAGGCACTGTGTATTTACAGTCCATGATCATAGTGAGCGTCTCGCTGTCGTTAGCCTCCTGGAAGGGGGGCTGACCACAGACCAGCATGAACAGGATCACCCCCAGACTCCATATATCTGCAGAGACACAGAGAGAATGCTGTCTGTTCATGCCAAAAGAAAAAAAATCCTTGTGTGCAGATAGTATGAGATCAAAGTGGGAATTTTCTTTTTAGGGAAGACAGCCATAGAAATGATAGAGACAAGAATGACAGACCAACAGAGTAAAGCATGTATGTCCTTTCTGCTTAGTGACCTAGATAGAAAAAACAAGAGCCGTCTCTCCCCCAGTTCAAATAAAGCATGAATCATATTCAATCAGAGCCATTTCCATAAATATGTACTAGCTTAGGACACATCTGCCTAACCAAGGATGAGGCTCTGCACTGCTGCCTGCCGCCAGCGTCATACTCACACACATAAACACGCATGCACGCACTCCCACACAAACACACAGTCCTGGGAAAGTGGGTTACCGTGTTCATCCCTCAAAGCTTCATACAAATGCTAATTTTATGGGACAGTTCTCTTGGTCCGATTAGCCATTTTAAAAGAGCAACTTTCCGCTCCGGGCTTTCACGGTCGCTCTGGTCAGCAGGATGGTCCACTGACACACATTCTGCAGTCATGTACTGACTATGAGCAGAGTCGGTACGTTGACCCCTTTTTCACAACCACTTCGGTAAAAGTGTGGCTTTGCTAAAAACTAAACAGCAGGTAAACAATTTCTTCTTTTCCTTGAGTATCAGCAAACGTCTAAAGCTGATTTACAGTATGCCACTTCTGTTTTAAAGACACGGTGATATATAAAATACATTACCAAGTTCTAATCCTGTGTTCCTGAGATTGGTTTATGCCAGATATGACCTCGTGAACTCATCTTGAACTCGGGAGTGTGCATAAAATTATCCAGTCACATGTGATTTGGGGCCACTGCCTAACCACGCCCATCATATAAAACTGTAATTGACAACTGTAATTGTAATTAGGTAGTATAAAGCAGAAAATTAACAGCAGGACGTGTGTTTTGATATCAGTTAGCAAAAACTGTTTGGCCACCTGTTTACACTTCTAAAGAATGTGGATGACATCTCATTTGTTCAAATCTCCCCTATCTTCCTCCCGCTGACCTAACAAGCAGGCAGTAGGACAAGCTGTGAACACAGCACTGACGTACTGTCACATTGTTGTGCTGAACATGTTAGCTAACAGCTGGTTATTTACACATCCAGCCAAATTAGCTTTAAAGTGCGTCCAACATTCATGCTCCTTTGTGCTCTGTCTTAATGAAACACTTTCGAACAAATGTATGAGGTTCTTTAGCTGCTAAGTGCTCCATGATGTTCACCAACTGGCTGCTAACTGTGGCTGTTTGCTGTTTGGTGCTGAGCAGGCAGGGTACAGGCAGTTCATCAGGAAAAATAGATGCCTGCAGCTGGAGGGTTAATAAGAGTAGTGACAACGAACTGAAATCATAAAACTGAGGGCCGTAAAAGCCCAAAAAATAAGCTGAAGATACTAAAAACTAAATTGCTCTGTATAGCTGAGGAGAACTGCAGAGTCGGTGTCGTTGTCACGTTATAATCCATGGTTAATTCTTTCTTTAAAAACTGAACAGTGTTCACCTCTGAGTTACTTTTCTTATACTTTTGTGGCTGCCGTATGGTTACGGATGCCTACACTCTGCAGAGATCACCATTTGATCAAACTAAGTAACTGTGTGTTGCATTCCTTGTAGATTTTCAAATGTTGTTCAAATCTTGTTCTGCCATGGAGGTTCAAGCTGCAAAGGCCAAAAACCCAGTTATACTTCTAAATACAGAGAAAGCATAACATCCTGTGGCTTTCTCTCCAAAGACAAAACAGCGGATGTATCAGTTATTACCTGAACAGAGCCTTTGCTCATTTTCACTTCAGTTTCGCATACTAAAGATAACATTTCTATAACAGAAAAAAAGGTGGTAAACTGAGCCTAAGTGGGTTTATCGTCCCCAACACCCCCTGTGATATTTCTTCATATTACTTCAGTTTGCCAGGATACGCTGGAGATTTTAATCTGGTAAAGTGAATGTGCCAGTTTACTGTGGGTGGCGAGTATTTATTGCTCTGAGGCTGTGAAGGAGCGTCTCATAATGCTGATGGAGGGAGCAAACACTGCTGCAGTCCCCACCACCATCTTACCCCTCGCCAACGTATCCTAGCAACCATGACCCTGCTCCCTCATTACTTGCGTCAGCGGTCCACCATACTTCCTTCCTCGATAACTTTATTTATAAACCAGATGGCTAACACATCTCTGGATAACACTGTTCACATCGCTGCAGATTAGCATCACTACTGGCTACTTAGCGTTGACAAGTGGGAGTGTAAACATCCCTTTTTGCTGCCCTGCACTGCATTTTAACACCAATTGCTTCCCTGAGATAGCGAACAACCTCTCCCTTGTGTCCTGATACTGTTAACCCCCAGGCTGAATGGGCCAAGTTCAGCATCTTGTCCCCCTGATCATTGTGCAACATATTTTTCTAAAAAAACTAAAAAAACAACTAAAAAAATCCCACTTATGCACAGATATGCTCTGAATTATGGATAGGCCCAGGATATGTTCTTTGTAATTGCTATTAGGTAAGCTAATTTTTTTGTAAGAGCAGCTTGTGTTTGTTGAAGAGGAAGGGAAATCTATATTTAACTTTCCATTTACTGGGGACATAAAGGAGGGTGCCAACATTGCATAACATCAAAAATCTTTTCATAGCACTTATTAGTCCATCATCTGCTCTTCAAAGATGCACAAACATATTTGCACTGTATTAAATCTGTTTTTCCTTCAGTTTTTTTTTTTTGCATAAATATGATATTTCACGCACTTTTGTTTGTTCTGTTTTTAAAATTCCTTCTGTTCGCTCATTATTCTCCTGTAACTGTTTATTTCTATACATCAGAGGCTGAAGTCTCCACTGTGAATGACAGCCAATTATAGTGCATGTGACAGTGCAAATGTTCCTGATTAGAGCTGAACTTATTAGTTGATTAAATCACTAGTCAACTGACAGAAAATTTACAGCAACTATTTTAAAACAGACTACAGTCTTTTTTGAAGCAAAAGTGCCAAAAATTCACCACTTCAGTTTTCATAGTCCTCTCTGATAGTATATGAATTACTTTCGGGTTCTGGGCTCTTGATCAGACAAAACAAGCAATTTGACGAACTGGGAAAGTGTGAAGGTGCTGTTTGTTTTTAACATTTTATGAACATGATTAAACTATTAATCAAGAAAATAAACAACAGATTAATCAATAATGAAAATAATTTCAGCCCTAGTCCTGATACCTTAGCGTGTGAGAAAGTGATGAAGTCAAGCTTGTCTTCTGGGAAAAGCACTCGCCACCTCAATAATTAATAAATAAATGGAGCTCTTTCTTTTGCTGTTTTGCAGTTTGGAGCGTTCACTTCCTGCTAATTGGCTCCTTCTGTACGCTCTGTAGGACTGACTACTGCTGCAACATTCTCCTCTCTATTTTGGATCACTTTTCATCTCAAATTATTTTCAGCACCTCCTCAAAAGAACAGCAAACTCCAAAAAGGCCCGACTTGAGAGAGCAAAGCGAGGACAGCCTTTTTGTCTCTGAAACAAACTGGGCTGGCCACCACCTGGCACGTCACCAGCAAAACTCAGCACCCTACAGACTGCCAGCAGGTAACTTGGCAGCACTGTAATCCCAGGCCAGGTTACCTCAAAGCCCCGAAACGTCAGGACTGTTGGCCTCCATTCAGCCTGTTCCATATCAAACTGCACTGCTGATAGAATCACACAATATTACATCCCGGCTGGGTGGATAATCCCCGCAATCAAAACATCATCATCTCAGCTGAATGAACAATAGCACGCAGGCAGTACGAACGCGTCAGAGGACAGAACACACACACACAAACGCATGCACTGAAAATGTCCACACACATCTGATTTGTCATCTGGGTGAAGTGCTCAGACAGGCTTTTACAGGACAGGTGACCTCACAAATCCAGCTACTCACGCGATCATACAAAAAACTCACATGCAGTCAAATAAGAGGAGCTGTTATTACTCCACTTTCAGTGTTTGGGAGCTGCCCATCTGCTGTGCACAAAAGTGAGAGGGAGCGAAGGCCAACAGAAGAAAATAGCCACTGCAAATCCACTCAGTCAGAAAAATAGAAAATGCTTCACTCTCGCTCCTGCATTTTTTTTTCTCTCTTGCTCTGACGTAGTGGCCTCTGGGTAGACAGAGGGACTACTGATGGTTTTTCTTGCTGTCTGTTTTCATCCTGTCTATCTCTTGACACTTTCTTTTTTCCACCGCTAATCGTTTCTATTTCATTTCTCTATTTCTTTTCATAACATTTTAATTTAATATCTAAACTATTGCTCAGCAAGGATTGGGACCACTATCAGTGGGAAAACTGATGGGTGGTGGTGACAATGCCAGTGAGGCTGCTTGAGGTATGTGTACATTGTATCCACAGAAGAAGAGACTGCTGAGGAAACCAATTTCAGCCTGATCTGATATCAGATTTTATTATACACAGAAAGGCGATGACAATCAATGACAGTAAACTGCAGAAGGAAATCAACTGCAGGTGCAGGACTGCAGTTCTGTGGATTACGTTATAGTCTCATTTCCAAACTGACCGATGCACCGACACACCCTGAACTTAGCAGCTCCTCTCCAACTATAAACTGGCTGATAACGCTGCTAGTGTGCCAAGTTGTCTGCAAGGTCTGTCCAAAGTACTGTAGGTTATACAATATGGTCAAAGTGTATGCAGAGCTGTCAGTAGGTCACACAGGCAGAGGGTGTATGTGAATGTGAAAGAATGACTTTACCAGGAAGATACAGCACGTACCATGCTTTGATGCTGGGAAAAGACACTGGACTATGGACTGAGACAATGTCCCATCCCAGTAAAAGGTAAACGCTGTAATAACTACCTCACTTTGATAAAATCTACATCGATATCTCCCCACTCTGTAACCCAGAACTCACTCTCTTGTCAGTTCTTCAGACTTACCCACAGCAGGGGCATCATATTCGTCCCCCAGCAGTATTTCAGGAGCAGAGTAGGCCAGCGAACCACAGGAGGTGTTGAGTTTTTTCCCGGGCTGAAACCGGTTGCTGAAGCCGAAGTCGGTGAGCTTGACAACCCCCTGCTTCTCAAAGAACACCACGTTTTCAGGCTTCAGGTCCCTGTGCACGACGTGTAGCCGGTGACAGTAGGAGATGGCGTGGACAATCTGGGCAAAGTAACACTTGGCCACCTTGAGAAGCAGAGAGACAAGAAACTGTAATGTATCTCAGCATCATAACTGTGTCAGTTTGAATCTAGTGTTGGTTCATCGTTTTCTGCCATGGTAGGCAGCTGTTTTCAACTAAAAAGCTCTAAAAGCCCATTGTACACGACCTACGCACATCCAAACAGCAGACAGACGAATGAATACCAATGTTGCTGGCTAAGTGCTGGATGTCACAATAAGCAGCTGTTTGCTAAACTTCACCATAATACCTTAAAATGTGATGATATATCAGTGTTGTGTTCACAACTTGTTTCTGCTGTTCCCAAGTGGGCTAAAAATCAGTTATGCAGGCTTAAACATGAAGCTACATCCAGCGGACAATTAGCTTAGTTTAGCATAAAGACCAGAAGAAGCTAGAAACTGTAGCCTAACTCTGTTTAAAGGCAGCATGGCAAAACTGCAACTTGTAGTTTTGTAGACAAACAAGATCAAACATATTAATTAGTATACTTTAGAAGTGCTGGCAGTTTTTTTTTGGTTTTTTTTTTTGTTACTTGTGGAAGAATGAGCTAGCTGCTTGCCCCTGTTTTCAATTGTCTGTGCTGAGCTAACGGTCTTCTAGTTCTGGCTTGTTAGTTAACAGAAAAGTCTGAACAAGAAAGCAAATGAGCGTATTACACAAAATCTTATGTTCCTTTGAAGTCATAAAAATGAATAAATCTAACGTATTTTCTTAGCAAAAACAATTTCATCCGGCTTACTGCCTCCCGCACTGTGCACTACTGAATGTACTCAAAAAGGTCAGTAGGGCTGCTATTACCATAACACAGTTTGAGAATGTCTCATTCCTGTGTACCCTCCTTAATTTGTACTGTTATAGCTTTCAACGTCACACAGTTACCTCCTGGTGTCTGGAATTTATTAACTTTAAAGAATTGGTAAGCGTAGTGCATCATTGAGCTTCTACTCGTCCTTCACGGCAGTTCCGCAAAACACTCACTAGCAATAAATAAACAAACTATATCTAAATTCTGTTCCCTAGAGATTTTATCTCAGGTTATTCACGTCCATTTCCAGGAGAATTTATAGTAATACGACGCTTTATTGATCTCTTTTCTCTTGCCTCATCTCGAGGCAAGTCCAAGGTCAGGTGCAGCTATAAAAGAGCATTCCTAAAGATGGCAGAGTCTTCATGAGTTAAAGACACTTCTGCAGGGAGGGTGAACTTTTATCTGCCAGCTGAAAGACTGAGTCAAGGACAATGAATCTGAATGGCCACTTTGTTACCGCACAGTCCCACTCACCTCTTCACTGAGGCCTCCATCGTGCTTCATGATGCAGTCGTACATGTCTCCTCCGTCTCCCAGCTCCAGGATGAGGTAGAGCTTGGTGGCTGTGTCGATTACCTCGTAGAGGCGCACGACGTTGGGGTGCTGCACCATCTTCATGCATCGCACCTCCTGGAAAAGGTGACCCCGGGCCACTGGGTCCAGCTTAGTCTTATCTATCACCTTTACTGCAACCTGGAAGAGTGACAAAAATTAGGTAGTTTGACTATTATCAAGCAAAACGTTAGAAGTAATTAGTGTTTACTTTTGTCAGTACACAAAAGTAAACACATTTCACAAAAGCCAAGATTAGCCTAATATTTAGGCAAATCACTCTACTCAAACCTTAGAAACATTGCTCAGATCTCTGTAAGTGTTACTAGTCACCCCTCTTTGGTATGTGTCTCTAACAGTGAGGCTGAAATTTTCAACAGTATGTTGACAGGCTACTTAAATATGAGGCATTTAACGACTGCACTTGCAGGTACAGACATGGACAAGCATACCTTTTCCCCAGTGAAAACATGTCGAGCCAGTTTGACCACAGCAAAGTGCCCACGGCCCAGAGTCTTGTCCAGGTCATACAGCCCAGCAATCTTCCCATCATGATGACGTTTGAGCCCCGCCATGGCTGCAAGCGGACGGGGACGGAGGTGCTGCCTTCTGTCACCTGCGGGTCCTCGGTCAGTTCTCCATGTCCTCCTGAGTAGGCAGAGGTTAGGTGAGGTTTGTGGTGGCGGTTTGGTTGATTCAAGACCAGCTGTGGGTCTTCTTGAGGTAGCTTCAGGGATACGAAGGTCGGTAAGAACAAACGTTGACAACATAACAGTTCAGTGAGTGCGTACAATAAACCGAGTCACTGATTTGAAGGAAATCCTGCTAAACCCTGAGCCACGAACCTGTCTGATGAATAATTATCCTCAAGACTGCATTCTCCCACCATTGCTGTTCATCTCTGGCACTGCTTGGAGAAAAGCCAAATGTTCAGCCCATACTGTCATCACAAAGAGAGTATGGACTACCCCTAACCCTCACCCTAGTTAGGGTTAGTGTTGTATTAGGTTTGTTGGCTCAGTAACACAGCTTTGAAGGATGAGGGGGAAATACATAAGTATAGTTACTATTAGTGCTCCAACTAACCATTACTTTTACTATCAATTAATTGTTGGTTCTCTTTCCCTTTTAATCAATTATAGTTTATTGCAAAACAGATTTAAAAAATTACTTAAATGATTGCAGATTAATTGGCTGCAGCCTACTCCCGTGACCATTAGGAGGATAAACGGTATAGGAAATGGATGGATGATCGCAGATTAATTTTCTAACAGCTTATTAATCAAATAATCGACTCTAGTTACAATATTTATCATTTTCACATTATATTGTCCAGTGGTTCTCTGCTAGTTTGTATTTTTGCCCCTCAGGGAAGACAAAACTCTGCTAATCTTAACTGATTAATCTCAAATGCCACCGTGCTCACATGTCTGACCCTCCGTTCACCAAAAGCTACTGTCGTCATACAGTATTTTGCTTCACGGCCTTGCTTATGAAACAACGCCTCCAGGGGAGGCATGGCATTCCTCTTCCAAGAATCTATCTGCGTGCCAAGGAGACAGATATGGCGAAAAACACACAATGTACAGGCAAAGAACATTCCTTAGAGGTGATCTCTCCGCCTAGGTGTGTCCCACTCACCTGGATTCACAGAGACAACAGGAAATCAAATAGCTGTTGCCAGGGAACACGCCTACCTACATAACTAGACACAGTAAAGTGAAAAAATAAAAACATCTCTAACCCACCAGCAGTGTGCGGTTGCATAAATGAAACCATGAAATTCTGAAGAGCTCTTAGGGGTTTTCATGCGAGTTGCAGGATTGTACCTGTGAGAAAGGAGTGACTCATTTTTCTTATAATAGGAGGCTGACATCTCTATCTATCTCTGCTCTGTCTGGCTCTCTCTCTCTCTCACACACACACACACAAAAGTAATCTCAACTGTGCTGAACTCTTTGCCTCACCAACACTGACAACACGTAGGTGTTGGTGTTTCCGAAAACTGAAGCCACGAAATGAGACACATGCACACACTTGCTCCTGCTTTCATGTATCGTGTGTGCACATTCCCAGAAGCACACACACACGCATACATCTCCGGCACACTGGTCAGGCTGACAGGGCAGGTTAGGTGAGATCAATGTGTGCTGTAGTGCGGCGATGAGCTGCTGCGTTGGCCTCAGTCAAACCTGGGTATTAACATCTACTCAGCAGTCAAAGACTGATCTGCTGGTCTAAATCTTGTCGTCTTATTTACCTCTAGTGTGTGTGTGTGTAATCACTCGATCAGTTTAAAGCATGTGATGGATGAATTAACAAGTTAAGCAAATGCACTCGATGTTCAATACAGTTTGGTATTTTAAATACGAAACCAGACAAACATCCAGCCTTCCTGACATATCTACATAAAGTGCAGCAGTGTAGCAATGTAGTGCATGCTTTGAGGTTGGTTGTGTAACTGTTCAAGGTGATGGCAATGAATTGATTAACAAGGTGGTAGGGTGCATGTGTGTGCACAAAAGCACACAGACACATATGGGATTAAGGACCTGTTATAACAGCTGCTACACTCTCATAGACCATCAGATTGAAGACATGAACTGGGGGTTATCAAACTGGTTAACTGGAAAATCAGTTTCCTGGTACATTTGATTGAGATATGAAAGTATGAGAGAAACCGAACTGAGCTGACGACACAGGTTGCCTGTGGTGATCCATTTAAGGTCTAGCATTTCAGATACAAAACATGTGGTAGGTAGTTGTACTATAATAAAAATTATAGCCCCTAGCTTTATGGCTTCTGACAACTTAAACAGCACAAAACCACAAAAGGCAAAGATTAGAGGAAAATCTGAAAAAATACATTTTGAGCAGCAGAAATATGGTGTTTTTTTTCTGCCATCCTATGCAAATAACCTAATGTTTAGTAATGAGTGACACCACAGGAGTTACAGTTATACCAAAAGATGCAGGGGACACTGTAAACTCACTACACAGTTCCTCAGAACACTTTGAGTCCGTAGTTGCATCTCACAGGAGCATTAGTAGCATCATGAGTATGATCATTGTGTCTCTTACTACACTGTCAGCTAAATGGCTAAATCAAACGATTGCTGTGTCCAAGCTGTTAAATGACCATCATTCACTGTCTCAATTATATTTTCACATTGCATAGGCGCTACTGCCCATATGGGACCCCCCAGCTCCCCCGAGACAACCCTCTTTCTGTCAACACGCCTGCTGGCTGCATCCACAATAACATGACAGTGCAGACCAGCCTGGGCCAACAGCACACACATGGAAGGTGTGAAGACACGGGCAGCATGCTAAAATGCGCCCCAAAGGATGCGCGTTAAAGGAAAAAGTCGCCCCACTGAAATCCAACGCAGCCCAGGTAACTTGACACATATTACTATACGGGCCCACACCGTCAGCCAGTGCATGCACTACACCAGTCCTACTCACCACACAGGAATCTGAGGCAGCGCCTGCCGTCCGATCTGCTCTGGCTCCGGGCGGTGAGCCGCGGGGTTTTAACGAGGCTCAAATCCGCCACAGGTTTAGTTCAACACTCGGCAGCGACCGACAGCAAACCGGCCACAGATTATTCCAAAGAGTCCCTGTGTAAATTTGTCACACTGTCAACTCAACCTCTCTCTTTCCCTCTCCTCTCTCTCTCTCTCTCTCTCTCTCTCGCTTTCAGCTGCGTCAAGGGCAACACAGGCAACGGCTGACACAGGAAGTTTGTTTTCAAAATTAAAGCGTAGACTCGGTCAACCGTAAAGGCTCTATTTTAGAGTCGAGCCGTAAAAGACAGTTATTATTTTGATGATTCAATGTATGCACCTGTTTTTAAAACAGATAAACATTATTAGAATATGAATGAATGCCACAGCTTCTGTCTTATGATCATGTTATTTGTAATATGTCCTTTTGCTTTGCATTTTGGTTTCTCACGTATTTGTTACATCTTTTTGGACGTAAAAATTAAGCTTGTAAAAGGTTATTCTAAACATTCTGTAGTTACATTTCACATGCTTTGAAAATATGCTGAGAAAAAGTAACAGAATTGAGTGCAACAAATCACATTTTATTTAATAAATGTATAGGCCCCAAGTTAAACGAGTCGCCAAGTTATTCTTCTTATTAGTATTAATAATAATAATAATAAGAAGAAGAAGAAGAAGACTTAATACAGGGGCACAGATCTAGCCCTTTTCTGATTTATCCTTCAGAAACCCCTCTTTATCATGCCTCACACGACATGAAAAGGGAGCGCTGACTTCACAAAGCTTTTATTTTGAAGGAACGCTCGTCCGTTTTCCGGTATCGTTGCCGCAGACTGACGGCTCCATCATCACTGCGCTTCGGCACCATTCATCTCTGACGTCAGAACTACGCTCAGAGAAAAGCGCGTTCATCAGGCCCCATGACAATAACACTGAATATACTTTATTCTGCACCTCTTCACCTGACCTGTGCTCACGCTAGGGTCACATTTTAAGGAATTATGAACTCTGAGGGTGAAAACAAAGGTATTTATTATATGGCTCAGGACACAAAAGAACAATGGGTCATTATCAGCTCCATCACTGCCCGTATGAAACAAGCAAGCTGTCAGTCAGACCACTGAGTGACTTGGCCTGCAGGCCTCCTTCACCACTCACCCATCCTCGGCCCTCGTTTCTCAGGCGGCCAGGAAGGAATCCAACGCCTGGTGTGTGGTGGTGAGAGGGGAGGTGTGCTGGCATTAACTCTATGTCCCTGAACCTGCTGGGCAATGTTCAAGTGTCTTGTTATGTAATATTTGCAGGCTCCTCTCTGAGATTTGAAGTAGAACCTGTTTGGCTGGTGACAGGATCTCTCACCATGCTGGTTTGTATCAGCCAGGACTGGGCTTCAGGCTGCAGCCAGCCCTCTGCTAAAACATTCTTTCTTTTTCTTTTTTTTTGGATGATCATCTGTTTCAAGTTAAGGCCACTGGTGTCAAGCAACACTGCCTGGTGGTGTGTTTAAGTGACACCTGTTCAGTTTGGTAATTATTAATTTCTTTCCACAACCACAACCTGACAGCATTGGGAAGCACACAGCCTTCCCAAGTATTTACTCAACAGAGGAGATAGCCTTGCATTGTGGGAATTTAAATCTACCTACAGTTATCTGACAGGCTATTACTGTGGTTTTCAGCTCAGTTTAAGCAGAGACAAAGGGGTCAAGCTCCACTGTTAGCTGAGACTGCCATCTAGTGGTTGTATGAGAAAGGGATTCTCAGCACAAAACAGAATAAATAACAGAGAAAAATCATATCATCTCATTATTCTGTCTAATCCTCTGCTTTATATATGAATTTCCCCTCCAATTTCAAGCCAAGTAATAAACAAAACACATCAATATCAAAGTTAATGTGATGCCCAGAGGTCAACAGGCAAGTAGATATCTCTGCAGGAGCTCTGCATCATGCATTGACGTGTCTGGATGACCGTTCATACCCTTCATCTATAAAGTATTCAATGTGTGTATATATATACATATATATCTATACATATACACACATATATAAAATTTGGCGATATCTGACGAAAAACAGTGAAGCTTCAAGTAACACAAACTCGATTTTACATCATTGTAATATTTTGTACTATGATACAGATATATAAAAGAGAAATTGAGTGGGTTAGGCTGAGATTTCCTAACCTTTGTTTCCCTTTCCCTCAGTTTATTTCATCAAAACTCTTCCACTGTTTTACTTACTAAATGTCAGTGGATACTACACATTCTTAGGAGCCCAGAGTGTTAAAGTGAGCAACAGCTAAATCACTGTTGTCTGTATGTGAAGCAAGCTGCTCAGTGAAAATGTTTCAACAGAGAACCACCAGAGGAAAGAATCTCTAACCGAGCGACTACATGCTTTTTCCAAGTGGGCACAGAAAAGAGGAGAAGACACGGGTGAACAATCGAACAGGAAATTTATTTTGTGAAAACTGTTCACTTCTTTGCTGCCTCCTTCTGGAGCTTCTTCACCTCGTGCTTGATGATCTTGTTCCTCTGCAGAAATAAATAGAAATGCATTAATTAACAAGTATTCAATAACTGGATCACCACACGGTTCGCACACAGACTAACACAGGCACTTTAAAATCACGTGTCACTGCTGTGCTAAATCAAGCTGCGGCTTGGAAAAATGAATCACTTCACATTTGTCTGCCAAAGAGTGAGCACTTACACTGGCACTAACTATTACCAATGCATGCTCACTGGCACAATTAAATCAAACAGACCCATCATTAATGTTATTAGCCGCAGCTGTTTAGTCAGTAATCTGTGAGCAGGCGCAGACACTGATCACATTCGGCTCAGCTGTATACAACACCAGTGTAACAGAGTACGTTCAACAGTAGTCAGGGTATGTTAGAGGGCTGGCATCACTAAACAGAGCTTCAGTATTCCGCTATAAGGGTGAGAAGGACAACACCAAACCACAACACACGTAACTAACAGATTAAAAAAATATATATATTAATAATAATAATTAGTTTGTCCATGTTGGATATTTTGTCCACACATGACCTTAACAGAAGAGGCAACTCTATAGAGAATTGCCTGAAAGACTAAGAACTATTGAAGCATTAATATCAATAGGGAAGAGGGATAAACATACTGCTAAAGATTTCAGCACGTAAAATAAGGTACAGAAATGTGCAACAGATTTACATGCATGTCCATGATCAAATGACTGAGGAATAAGGGCAGTGTAAAGATATTGTGTAAAGGCACAGGAGATACGCAGGAATGCTGAAGTCATTTTCAGATCTGCTATTAATCCTTTACAATGAAAATAGAAATGTATCAAACCAATTTTTGTTTGTTCACATTTTTCCTTTTTCTTCCTTTCCAAATTTTTTTTTAAATTTATTAATCTGGTATAAATTAAACTCGCCCAAACACATGATTTGAGTTCATGTTGCACTTACCATCCTCTTGGCCTTCATCACCTTGTAGCGGTCAAAGTCAGACATTTTGGCCCTCTGCAAAGACAACCAAGAAGATGAGGTCAGTGACATAACCTGGGTGTTTTTTTTTTTGTTTGTTTGTTGTTTTTTTTTTTTTTTTTTTTTTTAAAAACCAAAGTCAAGTTGTGGATACATTTTGTCACAGGGCGAACGAACAGTGGCTGGGCTGCATTTGGTCATGCTGGTGCT
Source organism: Toxotes lorentzi (assembly GCA_037833715.1). Classification (NCBI taxonomy): domain Eukaryota; kingdom Metazoa; phylum Chordata; class Actinopteri; family Toxotidae; genus Toxotes; species Toxotes lorentzi. The sequence goes on from JBBMJY010000005.1 coordinate 15,504,495, forward strand.
GCACTGGCACACAACCCAAAGGGTGGGGGAAAAAAAACACTTAAACGGAGGGTAGCGACAACACTGAATGTACCCAATGGCTGTGATATACGCCAGATGCTGGGAATGCGTGAGGAACAGTAATGTCAAGTGAGAAAACAGCTGCCAGCAAACAGTAAAGTGACAAACACCAGCTGTGGTAATGTTTCACACTGAGTAGTAGTTTTATGTAGTTGCATTAAAGTGTAGTTACAAGATTACCAATGTCATTGTTGAGGCCAGTTTATGAGGGGTGGCAACCAGAACCACACATTTTCAATGGGAAAGCCATGTTAACCAGTTCAAAGTTTCTATATCTGCTGAGGATTAAAAATCTCTGAAACATCAAGAGACATTAACACATTTATGAAACAACCTTAAGGCAAGAAAGAGCAGGGATAGTATTTCACCCAGGAGGGGTGAGATGTTTACGTAAAAAAGACTAGAAGCTATCGGGACCTGCCAGGCTCAGCACAGCAACTGACAGTGATTGATCAGTCCCACACATCAGACACTGGCTTCATAATACAGAAAGTAACAGTAGCAATACTAGAGAGAGTGGAAAACTTTTGTTCACCTTCCCAGTCAGGAATTACAGAAGTCCAACAGCTCAGTTAGTCAAAAGAGACTGGGAATGTGTGAGGAATAATAATGGCATGTAATTAATAATGCAAACACTGAGGCGATATATATCAGCTGGTGGCTGGTTAAGTAGTGAGTTCATTTCCATCCAGTAAAAACCACCTCTGCACTTGTCGGGTTGACATGTGCAAATGTCTTCCCATGCTAAATACCCCCCAGCTGCTTTGATTAATCAACCAGGTGATGTGGAAGACCATATCTTCACCCACTGCCAACGTTGTTGTCATGACTACCCACGACTACTTAGACAATAAGGGAAACATTGATGCTATGTAAAAGATAAAATAAAAAGATTCCAGTGTGTCAAGCTGTGTGTGTACTCACATACCCCAAATAAGACAAAAAATACCACCTACAGCTTAAACACAATACAATTCAACTGCAGTTTTATAAATAACAGTAAAACTATATGACCCAATATGACCAAAACCCCAACAACTGATCTAATTCTGAAGCCACATTTTAGAAATTGGCTCCTATGTCTTAAAAAAACATAGGAGCCATGAAATCCAACTGCAGAGCCATAAAACTGAGGAAAAAAAACTGCTACAGCTCAGAAGGTGTGACTGTTATTTGTGCCCTTATAATGTCAAACCTTCCAGTATCACATATGCTGATGGTGACCAGAAGCCTTTACCTTCTGTCTTGCCTCGATCTTCTTGGCCCAGCTGCTTTGTTCCCACTTCTCGTTGACTTGGGCCTTCTCCCAGGCTCTCCTAACAAACTTCTGGCGGGCACTGTGTACCATAAAATACAATAAGTACTGACAGCAGAGCCATGCACCACAAATTACTTCCTTAAAAATTATTTATAAATACAGCAAAAACAAAACAAAAAAAAAAACCCATGTTGATGCTGGCACACTTTTCAAAGCTTACCTTGTGTTAGGTCATGTGATGAGTTATGTAATGAGTAAGTAATAAGACGGTTCATACGTAATGTAAAACTTATAGTATTCATCGTGGTTGTATTGTATGCTGTTATGTACGCATTTGGAGTCCAATTTTACCAGTCCAAAGAATAAGAGTAATCCAGTGACTGCAGTTGGTCGTCTTTGTTTTTTTTTTGTTTTTTTGTAAGAGGACAGTGCCTCAATGACTGACACTTAAAAAAAAAAAAAAGATTATTTTTGTAGCCTTGTATAGTAGGGTGTTGCAAAACTTATAGTATTCATCTCGGTTGTATTGTATGAAACTAAAAAGAAGAATACAAGAAAAAAGATTAACATCTTATATCTGTATCCTTACATAATAGGATGATAACACAATCTTCTGCAGGAGTTCTGGTGGTATGATCTGACCACTGTTCCCACTCACCTGTGAGGTACTTTGATGACATAGTCTGTGAGCTGCATGCACTTGAAGGGCATGGCTTGCCTCTTCACCCCTGTGCAGGGACCATCAACGAGAGCCTGAAAGGGTACAGGGCATAAGAATCAATCAACAGCAGCAAATCGGAAGCAAGGCCAACACTAATCAATCCACTGTCCTCCCGAGTGCTCACCCTATTTTGGTCGATGACATCAACGATGGCCACCAGCTTGCCAGCATGGGGTCCGAAAGAGACGTAGGCAACACGGCCGATCTCAACGAAACGCTTGAACACCTGAGGAAGATAAAAAAAACACCGGACACATGCTCATCAGGAACGTGTGTAATAGAAACGGAGGCTGGCAGACGTTTCTAACTGGGACAGCCCAGCCGGTCAGTGGGGAGGCTGGAAAACTACCCGGCTTGTAGCACAGCGACAGTAGATAACGTTTGGATTAGCTAACATTAACTAGCCAATGTTTCTGCTAACGACTTCACAATATGGGGCTATACTGAACAGTAGGTACAACGTGTATTTAAACGGGTCAGCGCCGTGAGCGCATAATTTAAGTCAGCGCTGTGAAGACGTGACAAGAGAGTCGGGTTTGCCTCAGCGAGCCGTTCTCGGCCCTCTCAGCCTGATGGACCACGTTGTGGTGCGGGCAAGAGCCGACATCTTAAATACGCTACGATTACACTTAAAACATGCGTGGCTGCATCAAACGCCTCACTGATATGCGTATGGGTGTGTTACAAACACACACGGCTCTTATTGTCCCAGATCAATGAGATATATGAAAAGAAATTCGACTTGGAAATGCCAAAACCCTCATGGCGAACTCACCATGATGGCAGTCCGGGAGCAGAAAGGACGTTAGAGCTTCCGCTTGCCGCACATACGGCTTCCGCTAAGTCTGTACACATGCGCAGTTTGTAGTGATTTTATATTACTGCGCGAGCGTCTTAATAAATCCCCTTGATATCAATATAGTCTTATATTTTAAATGTGGTGACAAAGTAAGTTTGATATGATACGAAATATTTATAAAACAGGCCCCGGCGGCCAGACAAAAACGTCTGCGTCACACTCTCACGTTGCCTTCATGGACATGGTGGAATGCCGGGAATAAATTAAGACATGATCTAAGTCTATTGTACTACTAGTACTGCTATTTTGGAATTGGGGAGTGATGTCGAGGCTATACAAGTACATTTATGAAAAGGAATAAACTTGGGCACGGCTTTCTATTATTTGGCCCTCCTGTGGAGAGACATTTCAATTTCGTTTAAGCGCAGGTGAAAAACTTAAGCCAGGCATTTTTTGGAGCCAGCCTCTAGCGACCCTCTTTGGTATTACGCTTTTAGGCTCTTCCGCATTGGTTTAAGTTTTCAGACCGAGAGCTCGCAACTGAGTCACAAACATGCGCTTGTGACTCAGTTGCGCTTGTTGTTCAAAGTCTAAAAACTTAACACACAAATGTTAAGGTAATCCGTCACAGACGATCCGTGCACACACATTCAACTACACTGTACATGATTAGAAAAAAGGATAGATAGATAGATAGATAGATAGATAGATAGATAGATAGATAGAGAGATAGAGAGATAGAGAGATAGATAGATAGATAGATAGATAGATAGATAGATAGATAGATAATCATGTGACATATTCATGGCCGTTTTCAGTCTAATTTCGGTTCATATTATACTTCCCCAGCTCTGCATAGTCACTTTGTGTTCCACTTAATGTGGAAACGTATGCAGAAGAACGAGACGTGCTGTAACAGGGGGGAGGGGGGGGGGGGGGGGGGGGGGGGGGGGGGGGGGGGGGGGGGGGGGGGGGGG
>JBBMJY010000005.1:15511715-15547228 GCA_037833715.1 Toxotes lorentzi
AAACCAGGCACCGTTCATCACCTGCCCAGTACCATCCCAACGGTGAAGCATGAGGTGCAGCATCAGACTGTGGGGCTGTTTTCAGTGACAGTGACAGGGAGACTGGTCAGGGTTAGTGGAAAGCCAAATGGAGCAAAGTACAGAGATGTCCTTAATGAAGAGAGAGGGATCAGGACCTCAGACTGGACTGAAGGATCACCCTCTGGACAATGACCCTAAGCAAACGGCTAAGACAACACGAGAGTGGCTTAGGACCAACTCTGTGAATGTTCCTGAGTGGTGGTGCCAGAGCTCTGACTTGAACCCAATCAAATGTCTCTGGAGAGAACTGAAAACGTCTGTCCACTGATGGTCCCCATCCAACCTGACAGAGCTTGAGAGGATCTGCAGAGAAGAATGGCAGAAAATCCCCAAATCCAGGTGTTTAAAGCTTGTTGCATCGTACCCAAGAAGACGTGAGGCTGTAATCTCTGCCAGAGGCGCTTCAACTAAGAACTGAGTCAAGTGTCTGGATACTTATGTCAATGTGATATTTCAGTTTTATATTTTCTAATATATTTGTGTGGAACCCACCCATGGATCCAACATCCAGCTTCCATTGGTCACCAAGTCAGCAAAACCCCTGTGCTCCCTCTTTTCTCTCTCCTTTTTCTCTTTTTCTATGCTCTGGCTGCAAGGGCAGCAACAGTTCTTGTTCTTCCTGGCTGTCTTCTCTGCAGGCCTGCTCGGAGAAGACTCCTGCACTGAACTCAACGAGAGCAAGGTGAGAGCCTGCCTCGGAGTTTTCATTGTTGAAGACATGAGGCCTTCACTGCCTTTTGGAATAAGGGATTTTGTTCTTGTCTGTTTTCTCACACACACAAAACACCTGTATATAGTACCATTTGCTAAATAAGAGATTGTGTGTTTTCGTGTTTGGTGTCTGTTAAATAAAAGCTTTGGAATATGTCTGCTGGTCTATTTTAATGTTGTTTTATGTTGCCAACCTCTACTCTGCAGAACTCCAAATTGATCAACCTTTACTAACTGCTGACATGGCAACATAACAAAATATGAATAAGAGAAGGTATCTGAATACTTTCTGAATGCACTGAATGTAATATTCAAATATTTAAATTATAGTAAGTTTAAATAAATTAATTTAATCGAGAAGTAAACATCATCACACATCGTGTAACAGTGTTTGGAGTGAAGAACGCTCATCAAAGAAGATGTTGAGCAACTTCTGCATGCCGTGAAACGTCCTTTCGACACAGGAATGAAGACTTCAAGACACCGTTCACACAGAGGGAGAAGAAGGAGCAAGACGAAACAAGTAAATACAGACAACACACATCCTGGAGGATGAAGACATAAATCAGAAATGTGTAAAGACAGGAACCCTGAACCACACTGGCACACAGTCTTGTGGAAAGGAAGTGGGGAGAGGGACAGATGATGGCAGATGGTTCTGTGCGGAGGATTATCATTACTGAAAAAGATACAGCTTGTGTGCTCATGCCCATGGCTGCTGAACACGTAAACAGCAGGTGAAAGTGGTTCTGTGATTTGCAGAAAGTTAAGAACAGAACCGGACAAGAACTGCACACTGAGACAGACATGAGTCTAAGTCTAACCACAAGATTAGGAAACAAACTGAAAGTTAAAGCAAAAAGATGATTTAAGTTAGATTGAAAGCACTCAGACGATGTGAGCTGGGTGATTATTCTTACACTGCGCCAAGTCACAATTTTGCCACTTTTATGTGCATGTTTGGTCATCATCACCACTATACTGCTGTGAATATAAGCTCTTGTTTTCAAATCTGCTTTTGTGAACATTATCAAGATTGTTTTCTTCTCTACCTTTCAGATCAGCATGTAAGACATATGATGGGTCTGATTTCCCACAGAGCAACGGAAGAAGTGGTATGTTACACACATCTGTATCTCACACCATCATTAAAAGCCAGCCTATCATAAGCATTCCTACATCAAACTCCTGTTGCTGGGCATGTGTTTCAGGTCCACAATATCTGGCATCGGTGTCACAGTTTGTGTCCACAAGTAAAGATAAGAGGTTTAATTTGAAGAATCCAGCTGGTGCCACATTGAGAATAGCAGACCTGGACGACACCATTTACAGAGACAGAAAGGACGAGGTGAACGGGTGGGGAAAATTCTACCTTTCCAAGATGGTGGACATGCAGGTTGTAGGTGTGGTGGAGGGCATCTCATGTCCTTGTGACGAGCTTGTTCTGATGACCTGTGAGGACAAAAAGATGTATGTCTATGATGGAGAGGAGCTACATCAGGTGGCTTCAAGTCTGGAGCAGCTATGTGACAGGGGAATAGAGTATCCAGCATCGAAGAGCTATTACCACGGGGAGGCCTTCAAAGATATGGTGAGGAGTCATTTGCAGGGAACAATGGAGGGTTTAATGATTGTTTACCGTGATGACTGACGACCTGCGTGCATTGACAATGATTTTTTTGGTATTGTTGGTTTTGTGTAGACCAAGGCGGACTGGGCAAAAGTGAGGGCGGGCCCTGTGGGGAAGAGGTTGGACCAAGAGCATCGGGAGCTCGTAAAGTCAATGACCCCCAGACTCCTGGCGAATCTCAGAATCAGCAGAGCACGCACAAGTGGGTATCTTTATCTACGATGCAGGGCCTTAAATCTAAACTGCATTTCGTTACCCTGTCCTTGTACATGTGTAATGACAATAAAGTTGAATCTAATCTAATCTAATCTAATCTAATAAATCTCAAAGACAGATTTTCTTCGTAAAGCCAACGCCAATTTAAAACGTTAAGTGAAGCTTTGTGAAGACAAGATGTGCTTGAAAATTGGATTTCGTATTTGTAATCTTGTACATTGTATTTGTACACTTGTAGAATCTGTTTTCAAAGTGAAGAGGCAGACATCCAATCATGTGCTACACTCTAATTTGAATTATTTTTCTTTCTTTCTCTCTGTCTCTTTCTCTCTCCAGGACTCATCAGCTGACATTTTTTGGTTTCTGTTGTGTCAGTGCTGTCCACCACCATCATCAAAACGCCAAATACTGTGTACTACCATTCATTTCCTGTTGTACATTACAGCTTTTCCTCATCCTTCGCAAAATGTATTTTTTTACACAAACATAGAGCGACACCTATAAAATACATTTCTTGTTGTAAAGGGATGTGTAAAATAAAATTATTTTTGTTGCTTTCAATGACTGACTTGTTCTTTAAACTTCTGCTTCAAACAGTAAATATATTTTTCTGGGTGATAGAGTGGGGGGTGCACTATTGAACTGAAAAGTTTCTGCTCTGTTCAGGGAAGATAAAATGAACACTGGCATATCACTAAATTCAGTGATCAGCTTGAGTAACCAAAGGAGGTCACATGGAGAAGACACCACCAATAACAGCAAACAAATTCAAGGAAATGTGGAACATAATTTGGCAGTCAAATCAGCATGCCTCACTTATGAGACAGTCAGTTCTCAGACAAAAACACAGCAGTCAGTGGGTAAAAGTGCTTTTATGTGGCAAGGGTTTAAGACTTTAAGCCTTTCTGTAATACATTTTCAAAAAAATACATTTAGAATGAATTATTTTTCCAACTCAGTGATGAAAATGTAAATGAAATTATACTGTATATCTACAATCCTTTACTGTATAGCCCAGTCTGTGCTTGTGTGTTGTTTTGCATCCCCAACGTGCGCTCTTTATGATCAGTAGTGAGCCCACATTATGATCATGAAACATAAGGAAAAAGCATGACTCAGAGTTTTTTTCACAGCTAAAAAAGTCGTTAGTGCATGACCTGGGTGTTTTCATGGTTCCTTTCGTTTCGATTCCTTGCAGTGGCATCACCTCTAGCACCAAACACGCAGACATCCTGTTGCACAAACATCCTCTTTCGCAAGAGAAAAATCATTCTCCAGCTAATAAAGCTACATTTTGTAATTATGTAAGTGTAATGTTGTTTTATCTCAAGCACTTCTTCTGTTCTTGGTCTAAACAGCTTCTACTGTCAGAGAGCCATAATCTACTCAGCAGCGTAGCACTTGTGTCTGTGCTCTTCGTGTGTGTCCACTGCCACTTCTTGTACATTTAATTACTAACAAAGCCATTGTTCTCTGTTCAGTGATGAGCTAACCCGTTCCTGTAGAACAAGAAGTCGCTCACCATTCTGTTTGTTGAGGCATGCAGCAGATGCCATTTAGTATTTATATCTTATGAGTATCAATCACATTTTATATGTTAACCGTAGTGTGGTTTCATGTCACAACAAGGAAACCAAATAACCAAGGAAATAGTTTGAATTGGGGCGGTGCTTAATTGTTCTCTCTCAGTTTCATTTACTCATCACTTACAATGGTGAGTAGCCGCTTTTCAGCTGTTTCCACTGACAACATTTATTATCACAATGATAAAAAGCTACATTTCTAATTTGATTTCTGTTGTGTGAAATGTGTAATTGTTGAAATGTGTCCTCTTTATTTCGAATTACATCAGGCTGCTGAACAGAACAGAAGGTAAGTCAACTGATTTCCTGTATCACAGGCTGTTACTGGTGCATTCTGATTTTCAGCTCTCTAAATCAATTGATATTTGTTATTTTAGCGAAGATTTCCTGAGAAGTGCAGATGTTTTCAGGAAGAATTCTATGATCATTGTTGATCTAATGGTGGAAATGAGTAACAAGACTCGAGAAGACACTACAATGTTAGTGGATGAGGTATGTCTGAATGGGACTGTTGTGAACTTTTGAAATTTTCTGTCACAGTGTGTGTTAAATATATAATGTTTCCCATGCAACGTTGTGTGTGGCTCGTGTTTTCACTTCTCAGGTTCTTCACAGCATCTTGTTTTTGGGATCGATCAACAAACCACCATATTCCCCAGAAGATATTTTTGGTGGTGAAGAAGAGTTCTTCAATGTACTGAAGGAGTTGTACCCTAGGCCTTTTGACCTCTATTCCTCTCAACTACCCAAGCGTAGTCCTTTTTCATGTGTGCTGGACATGGTAAGTTACAAGCTATCTCATCTAAACCTACTCAAATATTACAGTTTATGATGGATCTACATCACTGAATTTCACAAACACAAAGCAGGACTAAGTGAATGATGTCACACTTGTGGGGATAACAGCACCTTGATAATATCTGGGGTTTTCTTGCAGAGCGTTCACCTGATGGGACAAGAGAATGAAAGCGAAATAATAACAACGCTGCAGAACATCACCAATCAACTGACCAGGGCTCGTAAATCAAAGCATCTGATCTCGTTTGCCATCTGTGTCTCTCAGAACTCTGAGATCCCAAATTCAGTCAGGTACTATGGAGTCTCCATGTCCACTTCTGGCCGTGTTCCTGGGAGAATCGTGGTTGCTGCCTCCTGTGTCAGTGGCTGGGACAGCCATGTAGCTGACGCAGTGATGACTTACTATCCAGGGAAGACCAAGAAGAAGACCTACTTTGATGGAACCTTCAGACTTCCAGAGAATATCAAGTGCAAGGCGTTTAAACTCAGTGATGGAACAGAAATGCCTCCTTGCGAATCATGTGAAAATTTGTTTGGTTTGTCAGGAGAAGGGGATGGATGGGCCTATGGCAACTGTGCTGAAGCTGAAAGTCTGAGCAACTTGCTAAGAAATGAGGAAAAAGTTAAAGAACAAGCACGACCAGCATCTGTTTTGTGGACAGATGAGAACAGGCAGCAGGCTAGAAATGATGTTTTGAGAAATCTTAAAGGTTTGCTGAAGGAAGTGAAATTTAAGTGGAACAATGGTTTCTACACCCCACAAAGAATTACACTTTTAGAAGCGGAAATTAATGAAAATTAAAAAAACAAACTTCTTGTGATCAGAGCTGTCTGTACCTATACAAGAATGAAGCAGGCAGGCAATGTAAAAGCTGATATATTGATCATGGTGTTCACAATAAAACATCTGTTGTAAACTCAAATTCATAATTTGTTTTGATTTCATCTCCTGCAACCTCATCTGAAGAAGTTCTCTTTTTTGCAGTTAATCAAGCTACAACAAATACACTGAATTATTTAACTGAAAATCATATGTAAATAAGATTACATACACATACATATGTGTGAAACATATTTAAATACACGTAATTACATATGAAATGGGTAATGAAACAAAACACTTCTCATTAGAGTCTCAAGACAATTTATGAGTCATGAAGAGCTTCCTTTAACTTTTAAAAGCAGTCTTATTCAGAGATTCCGTAATGTCTGTACAAGTTCTCATTTATCCAGGTCATAGTTATCTTATGGGTTGATTTGAAGGCAAATGTATTTCTTGTTTGAAGCTATAAGTCATGGTCATTCCTTTTCATAATAATAAACTCAATGCCAAACAGCATGAACAGCATGAAGGTTAGCACTGAGTTCAGTCACAATGAGCCTCAGAACACATCAATTTTAAGACATGCAAATTATTTTTAAATTTATTTTACAGTGCTATCTACTGCGCTGTAGACCTGTTCCAACACATCCCATTCAATATAAAACCTATAAAAACAGGCATTTACATGTTTCAACAAGTATATTTTACATGTTACTGCTACACTGCTCTGTATTGCACAGTGGAGGGGCTGCAGGATGCCTTAGACTAAATGTATAATAATAAATTACTTTTTTGGGGGGGGGGTCTTAAACCTCCTCTTTTGACAGGATGCTGGAGATTATATTCTTTCTGTTCCAAGGGAATTCTTTACATATGCCATCAATTCCCTTAATTAGTTGAAGGGGATTTATAATGGGAGAGAATGAGGGGACAAAGGAAATTGGAGGACAGCTATTACAGTCATAAGGATCCTTGTCTTTGTTAAGAATAAGTCCAATTAAGGTTTGTGACACAGCAGGGGGGCCGCCCGGTTACCTCAGTTGGTCATGGGCCCACCACCCGTGGGAGGTGCTGTAGGACTCCTTATACACGTCACATCAGTTAAAAGGCACAATGTTTAAAAACAATTCTAAAAATCTAATAGAAATATAATATGACTTACAGCATATTTAAACTTCTTGTATTTTTTATTTGTATTTTTTTTTACCTCGGGTCTGAACAGTTAAGTGATTTTGCTGAGACGGGGAACTCGTTCGTTATCGATCACGTGATTGTCTGAGGGGGCGACACAAGCCTGGATGCGAAGCCTCAGCGGAAAGTGTCGAACGGTGTCGACACACGGTTCGGAGCTTCGTTAGCTGGTAGTTACTCACAGTTGAACTTGTTTGATAGACGTAAATTATTATGAATTGTGTTTTTCACGCTCTCGGTTCATGAATCTCTCTCAGCTTGACACAGCGCTCTGTAAAAACCTTTGGTAGGTGATGTCGTTAGCCTCATTTCACCAGGACACTCATAGGTGGGTATTCGTCCCAACATTACCTTGGATGCAGGGTGAAGATCCAAGGCATAATGTTGTAATGGTTCCTGATCTGCTTAAATGACTTTAGCTACTCACAAAGACCCAAACTAACACAGTAAAGAATATTAAGATCTTGACAAACCCTTGACATAACTTCAGCGGTTGTTTAAAAAACAAAACAAAAAAAAAATCACAGTTTTCTGGGAGGTAGAAACATGACGATTTTATAAGATATATGCTTACTAATTATTTGTTTGGTTTTGTTTTTTTAAAACAGGCTCTGGCATTTGCCCAAAAGAAGGGCCATGATTCAGAGGTCTTGGATTCATCACTTTAACAGCAATCAGAAGAAATCATCATAATCAAATTCCGTCATGCACAGCTCTCTGTGCCATGACTATCTGTACTAAATACAGATGTCAAAGTAAGGCTGGGTGTGCAACATGATATATGTGCTGCTTGCATCACAGTCCTTTAAGTGTTTTGCCCTATTTATGATCTACACAGGTTTTCCATCATAGAAGTGCCATTTCATTTTGTCAGATGATAGAATCTGCAGAATCATGCAAAAAATTGGTATCTTTTGCCATTGTAGCTGAGGATGGAGTCATCAATCAGCCGTTACAAAAAAAAAAAAAATCACTTAAGCTCCACATGCATGAGGGGAGAAGCAGTACACCCAGGGCAGGTCGTCCGTCTGTCACCGGGGCTAAAACGTAGACAGACACAGTCACACATACAGGCTTGTGTGTTGAATGTGCATTTCTGTGGACTTTGGGAGAAAACCAGAGGACACAGACCCCAAGGAGAACAGGAAAACACCACCTTTAAGTCCCCTACTCCACCCTAAAAATAAAAACAAAAAACAAACCGTCAGTTTTGGATAAATCAGGAAGTGAAATTTAACTTCCTGCTGTCTGTGCAGTTCTGCAACCTAACATGCTTTCTTCCCTATTTTGTACCATCATTTGTAGACACATTCTCAATTGTACTGACACAGTAACTATTTAAACTGGACCTGGTCTGACTTTACATAAGTACATTTATATAATAATACAACAGATACCTATCATGTATATGATATGATAATGTATCTGAATTTATGTTGATCGTGTTGAGGTTGATATGTCACTAAAACATATCCATAAATACTGGAGTGAGATTTAAGAACTTAATTCATGCTGTACATTGTTCTGGCCTAAATGGAGCCGTGTATTTCCTTTAGTTCAGTTTCCACCTGACCTTTACTTAATTCGGTATATGGATATACTCTGGTGTTAGAAGAACATGTTATCAGTCATGTTAAACACCAAATTGACTTGGTAATAACTTAATGAAAAGCAGTGAAAGATTTGCCAGGTGATTTTGTTTTGCCTCTTCCCTTCAGTGACACAGATCCACCACTAGATGGCAGCACAGCCATGTTCAGGTAAAATTTACAATGGGGTCCAACGAAACATAATTATTAACACAACTGTTAAACTGTTTATATTTCAAACCAGTTAGAGCAAAACTGCATTTTCTCATCACAGCTTGGACCTGACCGCCCTTTGGAAATGGAGTGAACAGTGAGTAGTGATACACTATCCTAGCTTTTTTGTTGTGGTCCTGCAGCTCCACTTCATTGGGTTCTTCTACCACCTTCACATCTTGACTGCTTCTCTCATGCCAGACAAAGACAGGAAGCACAGTGCGGACCGCAGAATTATGTCCCATCTTGTCCCAGGTAAAAATGAGAGTGCAACAAAAAGAACTAATAATTTTCATTCATCCGTCATTAGGTTTTAAATCAGGCCTCTTCAGGGGTAGGAGAAATACACTTTCTGATATTAGATGGACTCACCCAAAATACTGATGAAAAACTGTGCAAACAAACTAACATACAATTGAGTTATTCAGATTGTACTGTACTGTGGTCAGAGAATCCAATCATGACAAACCCAATCATGACAAAACTGGAGTATATAATTGTCTAAAATCCACCACTCCACCGTTAAAGCCAGTTGTCGTCAAACTAATTTCTCACACAGTCTGAACTTGTGTTTTGATGTTTGCGTTGCCAAGGAGGTCATTTCTGAATCACAAATCTTGAGAACCAAACAAAATGCCATTCTTCAGGAAAGCTTTAACGTCTGGTGAGTGATGGGAAATACGATTTATTTTCAGCTGCTACGTCACAAATGCTTTGTCTGGCTTTTCCTGTGGCCCTCTCCCCAAAAACATGTTTGTTTTCAAGGTCTATATTTGTGTAGCCAACTGCTCCCGGTGGGGGAAATCCTGTCTGACCTCTCAGCCTGCTCTGATGAAAACAGTGGCACTTGGTGACGTCCAAGAGACGGAATGTTATTTTTTCTTTAAACCTTATGTAATTGACAGCTCTAATCTTTGTTTCAACAGGCAGGCCTCAGTACCTTACAGAAACATAAGGACCTGGCCTGGAAGCAGAAGCCTTGGTAGGACTCCCAAACTTACTTTACTATGAGAACACACACACACCAATGATGAATGCTGCATCACACATTGCGTGAGCACACACACAAACGCACACAGATGGTTGCAGTTAGACTGCAATATTTTCACTGAAGTTGCCCTTGGTGTTTCATGTCTGGAAAATCTGAGTCATGCTTGTTTGACAAATCATCTCTGATCTAATGTAGGCTTTGTTTAATCACCCTATAATGAAACAGATGCTCAGATAACTGACACACGTCGTCATCACTATAGTCATACATGAGGGTGCACTTACAGTATGATTAAATGTCCAGTGCCCTCTTGCTCACAGACAAATTTAACTCATGTTTCTTATGTTGAGTCATTCTTTTAGTTCCAAGTGTGTGGAGAGAATTTAGACTGGAGTAGATCAAAAAATACAACAGCTGTTTTTGCAGGACTCTTGACTGCATTAGTTTTAGGTAGGTGCACCTAATGAACTGACAGCTGAATGTTTAACACAAGTGCAAAATGACATGCTGCTGCTTACAGTGTACATTTCCTGAGAATAGTATTCACACCAGTGTATGGGTCTACTCCACAACAGCCCAAACAGCTCCAGACCATTTTTCTAACATTGTTATGAATTTTATTAAAGTCTTAAATGTTACCTAAGTACACAGAAAGGTTTTCAAAGCCACACAATACTGACTGAGAATAAAACATTTCTCTGTGTACGGTTCTTTTTTATCTTATTTGTTGCTGTTCTAGCATGCTAATGTTCGAGCTGTGCTGGAGAATTCATTTTTGCTTGCCTACATGTGTGAGCGCACATTACATGGTGTATGGGAAGTCTCAGCTGAAGTAATATACATGCTAAAAATATAAGCAGAGCCAAGGTAACTTAATTAGTGGCTGCATTTGCAGCTTTTAGCAGACATTTACAAAGTAACTGCCAACTCATTTTTTTTCTGTTGGCTGTTTTTCTTTGGTTTAGCTGTGAGCCAGCCGCTCTGCTAGTACTAGTCACAGCACCTCCAGCACAGTCCCCTGACTGTGCTTGCTAACAGTAGCTAATGTTAGCTAGCAAAGTAAAATTCTTTTGCCTCACACATTTCCAACCATACAGAGAATGATGCTTTAAATATTGACAATTCTCAATAAAAGCCCTTTAATCCTAATTCTAATTCTCCAGTATCACTTCCATAGCAGACTTTGAAATATCTTATCTTCCTATTGCTTCTTATTGTGGCTTCACATTTACCTGCAGACATGTGGTATCAGTCTTCTCATCTAACTCCTGGCAAGAGAGCATTTATATAGGTGTAATGCTCAAAACGTTCAACAATGATCATGAGCACTGTGACCTTGTTTCTGAGATGTCCTGAAAATAAAATAACAAAGTTAAATTCAATTCAATTAAGAAAACACAGGAATGTCTGTTTTTAAATGTTTTTGCATCCAATCTTGTCCCTTATGTATTGTTTCTGACTGGTGTGGACTCAATGGTCTACTGCTCTGTGTGCACACTACCCAGTATAGCTCTAATGCTAAGCTCTTCCTGGTATGTACCAATCCTACTGACCACCCATTTAACTGTGTGTGTGTCTGGTTGTGAACACACCAGAGGGAAAGCTGAGAACTCTGTTGCGTGTGTGATGAGAAAACCTTGTAGCAAAGTAAGTTATTTGTTGTTGGGACATGTTGAAACAGGCCAGTGCTTTCTACACATGTCCAGTGAGGTTAACAATAGCTTTTGTGAATGAATTTTTGTGTGTGTGCGAGTGGTGTTGTTGCGTCTGTCTGCAACCACTGATCCAGACTGCCAGGCAATCCCAGGCCAGGCAGCAGCGCAGCAGGGTGTTCGAGGGATTTTGATGAGGCCGTTGCCACCGGACCACCACTTCCCATCATGCTGTTCAGTATGGCCAGTTCTGAATAACTGACTCAGCAAGCCCTTGACGGACACTTTTATGTCACTGGTCTTTAACAAAGAAAGGAAAGCAACACAATGCTCCCCGTAGAGTGTGTGTGTGTTTGTGTGGAAGAAGCCAGGCCTTCCCCACCAATCAGAGTCCAGCTGTAACTTTTACAATCTCTAATGAAGACTAAGTGCGTGTTGTGTATGACTGATCGTGTCTGTTTTCCTGTGCTGATGTATTTGTATGTGCATGGCATCACATGCGTAACATTCTCACGCTCGTTCACTGTGGCATCACAGAGACGCTGATGGAGTTTTGTTTCCTGAGCAAAATCCTTCTTTGTTTTGTCATGCGTCATGGTTGGTCAGCCTTCCCTTTAGGGCCAACTCCACTCTTGTCACAGGGATAAACACAAATAAAAAGGACAATGTGAGTGTGGCTGTAGCACAAAGTGTTTATAAAGTGTTGCTGCTATAAAATACAGCAAACTAACCAGTTTCAGTGCAGGTCTTATATAACAGTCCATATATACAGAGCAAATGGGCCCCAGCCTTAGTGAAGCTGTCATCTACTGGAGTAGTAAAACAATGGGAGTGAAGGGTGAGAGATAACAGAGCACTACCCCTGCTGTGATAATAACACTGTGTGATGGCTATATTTAGGGGCTCACTTTGACAGAATCGTGTGTGTGTGTGTACGTGGCACACTTGGCTGCCCAGAGCTCAGAGCTATGCAGAGCCACAACAGCTCATAATTTAACCTTACCAGTATAATCACTTTCAAATGCACTTATGTGCGCAGCGCTCTCCCCCCTGGCAACAGAGATATGGGCTGTCAAAAAAAGGATAGGTGTACTGTTTTATTTTACAGCAAGGAATTAATTTGTATATTTGTTCCTTTTAAAACCATCCTCTTATACTATATGATATGATGTTTTATAGGAGTTCTCCTCATAACAATTCATGTCAAAGTGAAGGGGGTGGGCATTCTGATTTGAGGTATGGTTGTATTCACTATCAGGCGCACACACATATATTCTCACAGTTTTAAATTTGACCTTTTCATAAAGGGACATTGTGGCCTTTCCCCTGCATTCTCAGGCCGAATCACACCACTCATTAAACCGGCTCCAGAGCTTGCTACCAAGACCTTATCTCCAATAAAACCAGCTCAGGCCTGGACAGCAGAATAATGACTTTTCACTGGATTTTTTACTTGGGTTTGAGGCCGACTGATGCATTTACAGGCGGTGCAATAAGGCTTCCCTCTTTTGCTGTCCCTTGCTGTGCTCCAAAGACACAACACTACAGTTTCCTATGTTTACATGCAAAGACTAATCTGAGAATAGGATCTGCTCCCACAGTAGCCTTTGTTTTTTCAATTAAATAAATCGCAGCAAGTATTGAAACATGTCCTAGCCTAAAAAAGCACAGGTGCAATTAACTAACTTAAACCACATTAACGATGTATGGTCACACTCACAGGTGTCGCAGCTGCTTAGACCTCCTCTCAGGACTGTGTGGGTGTGACCAGGCTGTTTCATTTACAGCTCCCTGGCTATTCAGCTATTTGCCAGCACAATTTATATTTTTATCAGTCTTGAAGAGTAACTCCACACCAGATTTTTGGAAGAATGAAAAAAGTAGCTGCAAGATTTCCATGAAGAGTTTAATGGAGGGCAACTGGACTTAATTGTAGCTCTTGAAAGTTAGCATGCTAACCACCTAGCCCCAGCCCATCCCGTCTTGTAATACTGCTTTGTACCTGAAGAGGCGATAGTGAGTCAACATAGCATCCAGTCTGCTCTCAGTCCAACATGAGGGGATGAAGAAGTAGCTCTACCCAGAGGGCGTATCCTTAATTCTTGTCAATGAGTCAATGATTAGAACAGTAAATGATGGCTGAAGCTCTTGGCAAGCGACCATTATCACCACCACCCACTCTGGGCAAGGGAAAGAAGCAATAGATGTACAAGCAAAAGAAGAGTTAACACTGGCACTGCTTTCCAAAGCTGGAGACATCTCTTGGTGAGTAAAGAAATGAAGTAAGCTGAACTCACTGTGTTTCTTCTAGACTGTTAAGGAAACAGCTTTTAATGCTAACGTTAGCCATGTAGCGATAGCAAAAACCTACATATAGCAGCTTTAAAGTTGCAGCTTATGAATAAACCACCTGACATTTTTGCAGGCCAAAACAGGAAAAAGCAAAATTAAAAAGACATGAAGAAGTCACCTTCAACTCCCACCTCAGCAGTAAGTTTACTCAGCATGAAGAGAAGCAATGTCACTATTATCTCAAGCAGTACATCATAAAATACCCATATGTAGTGATGCTTCACTGAAGGTAGACACCTAAGTGTGTTTGACTCGTTTAATATGGGACACCAGGCAACCTGTTTCTTACTTGCTGATAATTACTATAACCCATTTATGTTGATATGGTTTTAACATACACATATTCTAACATTTGAGTAATACAACTAAAGGTCAATGTTTGAATAAACACAGCCTCTGGGAGGAATGTCAAGGCTGGAAATGACAGACAGGCCATATCAACTGCACAGTACCTAAGACCTCAAGACATCAGACTCCTCACGGGTTCACTCCTCTCCTGTCAGCATAACATGTTTTCTCTCCATTGATTGAGGCAGAGTGTTCCCTACCCTGTTTCTGTTGGCTGGCAGCCAGGGTTTGTGAAGTCATCATGAGGAGATAAGCCAATCAGGATGGCCAGGTTAACCTCGGGGTTATCAGCGCTTCTGTTTACCTAGCCCGATTCTCTATACATACTCAACATGTGCAGATATCTGTGCATGTTAGCAGCTCTGGCTTGCTTTTTCAGCAGTCTACTATACAGCGTTTCATTGTTGTTATATGAAATGAACCATCACAGGAGCAGAGGTATTACAGGATGTCCCAAGCTATTAGACACTGATTCCCTTCACATAAACACACAAAGTGAGTCTTTCTTACGCACACTGTTCCCCTCCTCCCTTTCTTTTTGTCTTCAGATTCTGGACAGATGTGTCAGGATTTGGGCGAATGCCAGTTCCAGAGATACTAGAAGTTCAGGCACGGCCCTGCAGAACAGACTCTCTGTCATGAACACACACTCACACACACAGACATACACACACCTCTCCTCCTCTCCTCTCCTCCTTCCCCCTTCTTCCTGTTGAATTTTGTTCCCACTGTTCTGAGAAAAATGAGGCTTGACTTTTAAAAGGGAATGTTCTGGACCTTGTCAGCAGGGTTTGGTACCGGTCATCCAGCCACAGTTGGCCGGGACAAACTCACAGTCTTACTGGTTACATCATGCTCTCCAGGTTTACTCCTGTTTGACCTTTCCCTGCTACTTTAAACGGAAAGTCCTGCTGGCCTCGGACAAAGCAATAATCTGAAATTACTCTGTTGCTAAATCAAAGAGGTGACTGTTCAGCACTAATGCGAAGGTTGGAATTGGAGTTGTGTTACTCTGCAATATGACCACCTCATGGTCAAGGTGTGTGCCTTCCCTGGTGAGAAAGTCTCACCAGAAAAAGCACCCACCGGCTTTGCCAACAGTTTGCTCCAGAGCCAGATAACCTCAGAGTGGACAAACAATGGCTCATTCAGTTCTTCGCAACTCCAAGGAAGCAATGGCCACCAAACTGACTTGACTGAGATTGTGGATGTAGCTAAGAGGAATTTATGTGCTCAGAAACAGGCAACAGTTTCATGTCTGTTGGGGCTTGTGCACTAGGTGTCACTGTTTTACATAGAGAAACAGTTTCTATGCATCTCAACTAATAAACTGTCCTTGTTTTATAGTCCTGAAGCTCACAGAGACACCTCAAGTCCTTTAGCATAAACACAGTCATGCTCACACATTAAATGAAGAATAGCATGTTCACTTGATCTTTGAAAAACAACATTTTGGATCATAAACTGGAAACTGACTTCAAGAGCTGTAACTTGAATCTGGTATAAAAGATAAAAGTTTCTGATCTGAAGTGGACATTGGAGATTAAATGGCTCAAAAAGCTTTTGGCTTCTTGGTCTTACAGTTGATCTTTGTTCTGCAGAGCTCACAAATCACCCCCACTCCAGCTTGGCTGGCTTTCAGCAGTGAGACTCCAAACTGCTGGCTGACGCATGTACAGTGCAGTCACCCTCACCAAGTTTAAATGATTAACCTCTTCAATCGACTTTTCCATCTGAAACAGTTAGAACATCGGATATCTGTTTAGTTTATCTCTCATTCCTCTTCTTGACACTGCCAGAGCAGTTTGAGTTTCTCTGTATTGTTTAATGGACGCCGAGCTCAGCCTTGACCTAAACAAATGTGGTTTAGATTCTGGCGGTGTTGCTATTAATATCCAGTCAGTCTTTTGGCAGCAGATAGCTGATACTTAAAGAGGGAGACAGGGCATGATGGGAGGGAACTGCCTGCCTGCCTGCCTGCCTGGTGCACAGGGGAAAATCTTTGCATAACCTAAGAATACTTTGTTTTAATCTGTTTCACAGTCGGCTGCTTAATATATCAGGAATCTGCAATTACACAGCAACATTTCCAGTGGTATGGAGTGTTTTTATCCACAGTTAAAGTTGATAAGCTATGACTGGGGTGCTGTGTCTTCATTTGTATGGCTCCAGGGAGGCAGTTTAAAATGTCAAATGATAGTGTAGTCTTATGTACACTCTAGCAATGTGTTGATTTTTATCCATTATCAGTAATTATTTAGCAATTATAACGGTACTGCAGACAGTACAGTTATGATTGCAATCTAGGTTGTAATCCAGTTGGACATTCATTGTCTAAATGTGAGCACTTAATGACAAGCTGAAAGATTAATGTAGAAAAATACCTTTTGTTTATCACTCCTAAAATCTCATTTACACTTCTAAAAGAGTGTTTGTTGTTTTATTTGTCTTTCATTCGACAAGTCCCTCAGGACTCATTTGCCCTGCTCACAATGAAAATCCCTGGTGCCGGGACAGACTCAGTTTCTGAGGTGCAATGCAAACATTCCAAGTGATTGAGCCGAGGCAAAATTAAATTCCTCAAATGATTATTGCTCAAGTCTTTTTTTCTTTTTCTTTTGGTGCACTCATAAAAGAAAAGACTTGCAGGTGCAAGAAGAACATTCTTCTATCATGCTATCCCCATTGAAAGGGGAGTTCCCTGCTTTCTCAGTGCTCTATTCCTGTAGCCTACGGAGCCCGAGCCAGATGGAAGGGTGGCGTTCCACCACATAGCGATCCAACCCAAACATCTGCCTGGCAACGGATGAGGCCTTCTCACAGAGACAAAACACAGGCCATCTCTGTGTGATACCATTACAAATGATTATTCTGTTTGATTGGGAATAGCTGCTGTTCTCTGCTTCCGGCAGGGAGATGTTAGGTTGGAAATATATTTGGGTCTCATTGTCAATGAAATAAGACTGGATGTTTTACCTCACCGAGCCTTCACTCAGTTAACCTGGCATTAACTCAACCCTCAGTCAACCTTCACCCAATTCACCCAGCCTTCTCCATAGACTGTAAAAAGATATGGAAGTAGCTTTCATGGTCTCACCCACAAATTTGTCAGGGGACTTTTGAAGCTTCGAATCACCACTTTCAAGAGGTGTGCGCTCAAGTCATATGACTTCGACTTGAGTCAGATGCTTTTGAAAATGGATATACTTTGAATCAATGTGAGAGCAGCCAATAACACTGTGTGTGCAGGAGTGAAATGTACATTTGGCAGATATTTTTATATTGGCATTGGTGAATGGTGCACTTCTTTCTGCTGACCCCAACTGGCCTGGTGTTACGAAAATTAAGTTATTGAAAGTGATAAATGCAAAGTGCTCACCATTTCTGTGAATTTAGGATACTAACTTTTACCCTGTTTCACAATTTGAAATTAGATGAAATTTGTGTTTTTTCTTCCAGAGACGGCAGATGCTGCCTGGCTGCAGCCAGATTCCCAAGACTTCACTCAAATTTCACAGGTCCAGGTTGGTTGGCACTTACCTTTGGGGACATGATAAGGACAATGTCCAAAACTGAGGGGGTAAGGTGATAGTGAGAAAAGTTTATGATTCAAGTATAACTTTCTCAAAACAGACACATGTTACACAGGGGTAAAGCACATGAGTGCTCTCCCAAAGTGGTGTTGTGCTTTATCAAATTCTTAATATCGTATAGTTACCACTGTAAGCGAGGGTAACAGAAGCTTCTGAATTGTGTTGACATGTATAGTGGCTTAAATTTAGTTTCCCAAAGGTCTGGTTTAAGGTCCATGTGTTGGTGTGACTGTAGAGGCTCGGTGGCACTGACGTACCAGGCAGCCAGAATGAAAAGAATGTTCTGTTATTAGTGGAAAAGCTCCTGTTATGTGGATTAATCTACAGCTTCGACTTTGATCTCCTGACTCACTCTAAGCGACTTTGGAGGGGAGCTGGGGCCAACGCTCATTTCAGACACATACACACAGAGTGCACATGCTGCAAATAATGTCCCAGATGAGTCACATAATCTAGGTCGAAAACGTAATTAGTTTCTTTCAAAACAAATCAAAATAATCAGTCAAATTTCTCACTATTTAGTAAACTTAGTTAATCAAAGTAAACTTAATTAATCTAAGTTTACTAAATTAATAAAGTTAAATAATACTGTTGAGGTGACATTTCTTGCTCTAATCTGCCTCAAAAAAATATAACTGTACTGAAAGCAAATATAATTCATCACCCAGTTAGCAGGGGGGGTTCAGGGCTAATCAGCACCAAAAGGACCAAAATCTCTGAAAGCCAACACAGTGTTCCAAGCTCTTAATAAGATTTAAGTTTGTAATGTAGATGCCTAATTATATTCCAATCCCATGTCAAGGCAAAAGACAGAAAAATTATTTTGTGACTAATTTAGATTTAACGATTACCAAGGTGTTAAGGGATTAACGATGCTTGAAAATACTGTATAACAACAGCCAGTGTAACCATAGTTTTAGAACAGCGGTAATGTCCCTAGAGTTCTGATATGTTTTTGGAAGCAATGATCAAATCAAACTCAGAATCTTATGTCTTTGGCTAATTTAGGAAAATAAGCATTATACACTATGTCTATTCTGTACAAAAGGAGCTTGGAAAAAGTGAGTACATGAGTTGAAATTATGTAAATGACAGGCATACAATAACTAGCTAAAACAGAGTTAAATATCCTTGAATAGCTTTTATGAGAACACAATGAATGCATCAACAAAACTAAATTTGTGTTCAGAGAGAACATGAGGCAAATTTTAGATGTGGCACAATTACAAGCAAATTCAGTGGAAAGATGCTAATACATGCAAATTTGCCTGAGACATAATCAGCTGAGTTGAGGAGGCATCAACAGGAGTTTAAGATTTTCTGTATTAACACACCTACAGTGACACTGTACTGTACTTACAGTGACAGTGCAGTGTTTCGGTGTGTTAGCAAGCTAACATATGCTAATAAGCACAAGTGCAGCTGATGCTGATAGGAATGCCTCTTGTTTTGCAGGTCTGTGGTCATAAATTAAAGTACTGAACAAATTCATAGTTTATATCCATTGTTACGTCATTCCCCATCTTTCTATTTTCTCACCTCTCTGCTATCACTATCTAATAAAGGCATAAAATGCCCCACAAATGATACTTCAAAAAAACTTACGCAAAGTCAGAGGATCATCAACACTATTAGAATTCACCCTGAGAGGGGCATGAATGCCTGTAAATTTCATGACTGTCTGTCCAAATGTTGTGGAGACATTTCACTCAAAACCAAAAATATCAACTTCATGGTGGCACTAGAAGAAAAGTCAGGGGATCACTAAGGTCATTAGGATTCATCCTTTGGGGATCAGTCTACAAAATTTGTGCTAATCAATCCAATAGTTGTTGAGAATTTTTAATATGGACCAAGGTGGTGGACTGACAGACCTCATTGCATCATTGCTCATCGTAGCTCACAATGCTAAAAACCCTCCCAGTGCATGTTGGAGGTCACAGTCTCATGAAGCCAAGTTCTTTGCGAGGTGGGAGTTGAAGACTAATTTGGGTTCACCAGTTCTGTCTGGCAGCCCTCCCTGCCATCTGATCCAATTCACCACCAGGTGGTGATCAGTTGCCAGCTCTTCTATCTTACACTTATGAACTACCCTATGCTTGAATATGGTGTTTGTCCAATTAAGACAAAAAAAAAAAAAAAAAAAAGACATTAGAAATCAGGCGTACCATTCCCCAGGTTGGGGGCCTTGTCAGGGTGTCCCTCAGGCTGATGGCCCCATGTCACTTTTTCTGGTTGTGCTTGACTGGGCCCCATGGGTCATGGCCCAGCCACCAGACACTTCCAGGTAAACTTCCCTCCCAGGCCTGGTTTTAGGAGAGGGCCCCAGTTTCCCTGGTCAGGGAGAGATGACATTTTCCTCAAAGCAGCCGTTCATCAGAGATCTATGAATAGCTTTTAGTCTGGTCCATCCCCTGGGACCAATTTGCCTTGGGAGACCCTACCACGGGCTGTTGCCCTCTGACAACACAGTTCCCAGAATCACCAGGACACACAAACCCCTCCACCACGTGAAGGTGGGGATTCTTGGAGGACTAAAAACGCATTGATGATCCCTGACCTTTGCTCCGTCAGCCACTTCTTCCACCTCCCAACACAAGACTCCACTTCTACATGATATTGAGTTCAGAGAAGGAGCAGCATTCCAACTCAGAGGTGAACATCAATTTAAAGAAACTGTAGGTTGTTAACTGCAGTTCTCAGACCACCCAACCACACTTTGTCCACACAGATGCAACCACAAATACAAACACAATGAGTCACCCACAAACCATGCCACAAGCGCACACGTTGTACCCTGGAAGAGATCACATACACACACATGAATGCACACATGGACACACAATGTCAGGGTGACCCAGTTCCATGTGGCTGGATTCGGTTTTGTTTACTTGCTCAAAATGGTCACAACACACTGAATCGGTGACCCAACCATTTATGGCATTTTAATTGTCTCACACATCAAAACACACACTCAGACAGGATAGTGCTTCGATGTTACTCTTTAGCCTGTTATGCATTACAAGCAAGCATAGTATACGTTGTATTTACAACTGGAGACAATTTAGCCCATGGCGGTGGTGTGAGTAGGGCTGTGTGTTGTGTGTGGGTCTCAGCTGACCTCCTAAGGCCTTGAGAGACTCAGATTCCACCACATCTGGGATGCCTAACTATTTCCCAACAAGGGTCAGTGGAATTTTTATGTAATGGCCACGCTTCTCGCATGTTTTCAAAATACAGCGTGTGTTCATGTGTTTTTGTGACTGATCCATTTCAGTGGGAAGCATCAAGCTGTTTCTGTTGTCAATTGCATAACTTTATCTATACATGCAAACAAACTGAGCAGTGGGACTAACAGGTCATCAGACCAAGCCAGACCTTGGCCTTTAAAGTTTGTTGGCTTTCCTAGAAGGCACTGTGCTTTGAAGTGGTTGAGGGTCTCATCTCTGAGAAGCTTGTGCTCTAATTTTTAACAGCACACCAGGTTTGATGTTGGAATCCGTGAGCCACATTCCAAGCTGAGCATTCATGGGCACCTCAGATATTCAGATTCAAACAGGGCCTTGTCAGTTGTCAGTGTTTTTTGTTCTCACAAGTTACCTACATTCACTTTCATCGAAACCATCCAGTTGCTTCTTGTGGTCAGCAAACATGGATGAGTGGCCAAACTTTTTATAAATAAATCTACACAAAAGTCTTGTTGCATAGTATATAAAAGAATAAAGTTGTCACCACCATATTCCACTTTTTAGCTGTTCCTCCATGTGTCCCATGTGTTTCAGTTCAATCACTGACTCTCTGTCTAAAATATGGTGCAATACGCTGCACTGGGCAGGTCTTTGAGATCTCAAATCCCTGTTTTTAACCTTAAGGGCATTTGCATTGCAATTCCTTCTACTTCACTGGACTGGGCTGAGATTGCTGATCTTGCTGTCTCCCATTTGCTCCTGTGAGTGAAGATATTCTCTGCTCCAGCATCTGTAAACACCGGACTACTGCAAGTACAATCTAACCTACAAAGACCATAACACACCGCTTTAAATGTTCAATCAGATATGTAATTGCAGTCCGATACCATGATACACAGTTCAAATGCTACAGAATTGCCACAGATGTCAGAGAAGTACTGTAACTGAGTATAAGCACTCCCATGTGATGGTGAGGTGGTTTGATGCTCTGTATGCTTTTCCAGTGTACCTCCTGGTGTTGGTTTTGTAAACAAAGCCCGACGTGGAGCGATCCTGGAAATAACTAGTACCTTTGACCTATTTACAGAGCAAACTTTTTTTTTTTCTGAAAAACTGATGAGGCCTCATGTACATATGGCCTTAGGCTCATGTGTGTGCAGGCTCATGTTTGATTTTTGGCAGGCTTACACGTGTATATACTTGCTGTCATAGACCGGAGGATGCCTGCCAGGAGAAGTGCGAAGCAGTTGGTAGGATTGCGCTCCATCTGGGCGTTCCCTGGGTTGTCTGTGTGGCAGAGGAGGTGCCACCTTAGGAGTCCATAAACATCTAACCTTGAAATGAGTGACTGTTGTTGAGTGCTGTTACATGAATAGCTTGGTTCAAATAAGGTATCCTCTCCCCTTACTGGATCCACTTCTCCAAGTCTTGCCCTTATCTGCTGTCAACCCCAACGTGTGTCCACATACTGCAGGTCTGAAAGCAGATAAGGAGGAGGGTTTTATTAACCTGTGGGTGGGGGAAACCTGAGTTTGTGAATGGCTGCTGGGGGGGTTAGGGTTAGGTGTCAAAGATTATCTAACAGTACAAACAAATCATGGCCTGAAAAAGAAGTTAAACTGCAGTAGAAACAAAAACATTAGAAAATTCAAACTGAAGACCTCATTAAGTTATGACAAATTTGCCATGATCAGCAAAGAAAAAATGTGTGTGGTTATAGTCATTCTTCTTATGTGAGGACAAAATACCCCATAATGTTCTTTTAAATGGAGTCATAAGCAAGGCGGTAGCTACCACTGATACACTGACAATTAACAAGACTAAAGAGACTGCAGCCAGTTGCAAGCATGGCTGTATTTAGCTAGAGTGTCAGCATGGTAACACAAATGTTAGCAAATGTTAGGGAATCACCAAAGCCAGTGGAATTCATTCTCTGGGGACCATGAATATCTGAATCAAATTTCATAGCATTTAACAGTTAATAATTGCATAGATCACCTGGGGACTATTTCATAGGTTGAGTTCAGTATTTTTTTTTATGCTTGAAATACTGCTTTTGTGCCAAAAAATATATTTCAACATAAATAATTAAATAAATGGTTTAGTGTTGATTCCATGAAACAATGTTTAGATTTCCGTGTTGGGAAATTAAACTTACCAAAAAAAAAAGAAATATATAATAATAATAATAATATATATAATAATTATATATGTATATATATATATATATATATGTGTGTGTGTGTGCCAGTTCCAAACCTTGTATGTACTTAATGTGTGTTTGTGGCATTCAGCAGTGAGGAAGTAACCTTATCATGTTTTCTTATTTTTAACTTCTATGGTATTGCTGTAATGTTCCTTCAGGCATTTTAAAGTTTGTTTTTTTTTTTTTGTTTGTTTGTTTTTGGTGTAAATGTGTGATAGATTTGACATGAGGGAAATATGCTGCAGGCTACACAGACAGGTACATACTGCAAACCTGCTGCAGTGACACCAGATGGATGGTTTTACACTAATGACTGTGTCACTTCAGCTCAAAAGTGGAGGCCTCCCTTTACTTGAAGGGTTAAAGTCAGGTCTTGGACACACTGCAAAAAATGTCAACCTTCACCTTTATTTTGCGCTTAAAAAGGTGAAAAATCATTTAAAGTTAAATGACAGTAACGGCTTCAGAAAGTTTGTGGAAACTGTTAAGGGATAAATATTATTTTGTCATTTGTTTGTGGTAAATATTAGATTTGTTTACTGACCTCCAACTTGAGAAAAAAAGGGTTTATTTTTTGCAGTGTGACTGCAGGGCGGGGCGGGGAGAGGAGGTTTCCTTCAGAGAGAGAGAGAGAGCGCGTGTCTGCGTGTGAGAGAGAGAGAGAGAGAGAGAGAGAGAGAGAGAGAGAGTGTGTGTGTGTGTGTGGAGAGAGAGAGAGTCAGCTGGTCGGGAAGTGCAGGGTGAGTCCAGTGCATGTGTGCGTGTGTTTGGACGTGTGCAAGCGTGAGTGTGCGTTTATATATGTGTGTACGTGTGCAAGGGAAGCACTTCGGGGGGGACAAGGCGAAGACAACAGAACAGCGGACGGAGTTTCTTTAGTGGGGAAGCGGTGTGTGTGTCTGTGTGAGTGTGTGTGTATGTGTGTGTGGAGGTCCAGCCGAGGACAGTCGAAGCGCGCCGGCTGCTTGCTCCGTCGTGCGTCCTGGACACGATTCCCGAGCTGCGTCCTGCCCGTTCATTACCGTAAGCACTTTGGATATTTGTTTGGCAGCTACTGTCTCTCAGTCGGAGCGCGTATGGTTAACCTCCATGTCAACCATTCCTCCTGTAGAAGCTTACTACTCATGTACAGGGATGCAGAGGAGCGTGTAGCTACTTCTGAACTCATTTCAGTAAGGTTTTCACTGACATTTGTAGCTGTGACATGAGATCAAATAAATTCACTGTACATATCTTTAAATGGCAGTCAAACTGCAGGTAACACAACTCATGAGGACATTGTCCTTTAAAGGATACAGAGCTCGCATCTCTGGAAGAAAAGATGTTATTGTTTACATTTTGAAGATCACCAGCTGGAGCGCAGTTATTTTTAACGCAATGTTACTGCAGTCACAGTAGACTGTGGTGGCTTTAGTGGCAGGGAGATTCAGTCTTTCAGTCCTTAACACACCAGCCAGCCTAGGTGCTCCGTCAGTGTCAGAAAGCCTCTGCTGTGACTGTTTGATCTCCGCACTGTAACTGTTTTTTCTGCTAATTCCAACTTTGAAAGGGAGTTATCTCAACCTGCAGCACATAAGGGAGCTACTACATCAAGGAGGATAAGCTGGCAGAGCGTGTATGTGTGTGTGTGTGTGTGTGTGTCTGTGTGTGAGTTGATGGTCTGTCATAAAGCTCCATTAGCTGTGACTTAATGTAGGATAATCTCTGCACACCGCTAAACTTCCTCCTTCCGTTTTTCCTAATGCATAAAGAAGACTGCATGTCTACTGCTTTTTGTTATTACTTCTCTTGATGAGAAAACAGTCATAATCACTAAACAACTGGTAAAAAAAAAAGGCTCTCGGTGTCAGCATCTGAGTCCATTTGTGCTTGGAAAGACATATGAGTGGGTGTAGTGTATCCTCAAAAACAAACACACACACACACTCTCACACACACACTCACACATGTGGCATTATTAAGTTGCTCCCTGCCCCATTTAATTCTCTAGATCTCCCCGTATGACCAGTAAAGCTGAATTACTCCCTTTCTCTGCAGGAGAAACCACAAATGTCAGCAAATGTCAAACACTTGGAGATTTGGCTTTGCTTTCAGGCTAATTAGCCCCACATATGATCTGCCCCGCTTGCCCTTTTGGCCAGTGCTTTGATTGGTGCGAACGCACACATAAGCCTATGCAAGAACATGTGAGATACAGAACCGTTCACAGTTGACAAAAAAAAAAGTGTGCAGTTATCAGCAGCGGAGAGGCTGTCTTTTCAGTGTGTGTCGAACTGCGCGCACACACATTTAGACACACATTCTCAGTCAGCAGAGCACACTAAAGATAGCAGAGCCCCAGTGGAAACAGTAATTAGTGGGGTGAAAAGAGAGGGAGAGGGAGAAGAGAGGAGGAGGAGGAGGAGGAAGAGATATTGTTTGAACCATCTGATATCTGTTATATAATGACCTGTACAATGGAGACATGCTGGGAGAGAAAGTGAAGAGAAACCGGCAGAGTCAGAGTGAGAGGAGCTATTTAGTGAGAGAGATGCAGTGTTCAGCATGTGTGTGTGTGTGGTTTCAGTTTGCGAACCTTTGTTAGACGCAGTGTCAGTTGTACTCGTTCCCTGACATTTTTTTATGTGGGCTGCAGAAATATCCATCTTAACAAATCATTTCTTTCTTTATTTCATTCCTTCTTATTTTTCTTCAACTGAGAGAAAAGTCCAGTTTATGAGCTTGACATCTCTAAAATGTTATTACAGCTTTCCATGAAATTGGGTGGGCAGATAGGAGTTCTTAAAGGGACCGGTCGATTAGATTTTGATGGTGATCTGGGATTTTCACCAACAGGCGAGGAGAGGATTTTCAAGCCAAGAAGGAATTAAAAGTAAGTTAAAAACCTAACTCCAAAAGTGACATTATGCAGGGCCAAGGAACCCATTTATCTTCATACTGAAGTGGTTGCAGTGAGTTTTGGCGTATAGCTGTGCCAAGTTGGAGAACTGTTTTTTTTAACACCCTAGAAGGCAACTTGCATCAAAAAATGTCCCTTTATTCGGTAATGATGGAAAATAAATTGATTTCCATATCCATCCAGTAGTTTTATGCTCCAAGCAACATATAACTCAGTCCTGAACATTACTGCAGCCACATGCAACATGTGCAACTTCTCCCTACTTAGTCACAGCAGATAATGCTGCACAATGCAGTGGAAATAGCCGACTCCTATTTCAAGTTCCTTCAGAAAGGGTCTCCCCCTCCCTCTTTCTCCTGTCTCCTCTCTCCCCCCTTTGCCTTCCCCATCAGTCTGCAGGTGGAGAGTGGTCATGTGTTGCTAGCTTAGGAGAGGGTTTCTTATTTAGTCTTAAGCCCCAGACTTTGTTTGGGAACTGACCTGTGTGTGTGTTGTACACAATGGCTGTGTTTACATTGGATTTGGTGTGCACACGTTCATCCATGCATGCACATTCATTCACACATGCAGGCTTTGTTTTCTCTTTAGAAAAGTGGTGGGTTTAGAGCTTTTGTCTTTTTTTTCCCTCAGGCATACCAAATGGATACCCGTTTTACAAAGCTGTGTTTAGCACAGATAACCATGCACACCTGGGATGTTAAGTCTATTTTGAGAATTCTCTGCATTTTTGTGACTTCCCATAATACTTTGGAATTTGTGTTTTCTTCTCTGCTCTTTGTCAGTTTAGTAATTTTCTTTAAATTGGTTTTCTGTCCTGTGTCCTTCCTTCATGTGCAGGGTGCTGGTGAGACCAGTGGATGCCATTCCCTACAGAGGGAACACTGAAGGAACACCATGGCCTTAGCGGGATGCCCTGACTACTTCTTACGTCACCCAAACTACCAGGTAAATATTTTGTGTCTTGTCGGAATGTGAGCTTGTCAGTGGTGGATGGTAGCATATTAATCAAGTCCCAGTCAAAGCAATGTTACACTACAGTTTAGTTTTCATGAAACACAAAAGTTTTTGCAGGGTTTGTAGATGTTTTTCATTCGTTTAGCTCTGTACCTTTGTTTGACAAGTCAAATAGATAAATATACTTTATCGATTCCCTAAGGGAAATTGTTAAATGTCAGTAATCCTTGATTATATTAGTCCTCAGTATTCACGATGCTGAATGAATCTACTGCTGGTGGGGAGACATTCAAAACTTACTTTGATATCAGAGGATTTACTAGAATGTTTCATAACTTGAAGGCCTTATTTAGGTGTTTTAGGAGTTTCTCTACTTATTTTGCAGAGTAGTGCAAAAACATCTGCCCAACATTCATTTGTGTTTTTAGTAGATAGTGCTCTCCCATTTGCAAGCTAATTCCAAAGCATACGTGTGTTAGCTAAGTAAACAAAAGTGATCAGGATTATCCAACGTGGTACCATGGTCCATCAAATGTTGGTATTTCAATTCTATAACATATTCATATTGTCAATAAACAAAATGTTTGTTATGACTTAATTAATTTGAAGAAAGACCTCACAAATATAGTTAATCAAACCTCTCTCTCTGTCAACATGTGTACAGTGGCTTTGTGAGCTTCACAGTGAATGACTCCCAGCCTAGTTAGGTGAAATATGGCGTCTCTGCAACACAACAGACCCACTTCCACTGTCCAACTCTTGCAGAATGAGCCCTTTGTTTCTCAGCTCAGATTTTCTCCTCTCCAACCCTCCAGTAACCTAAAGAATTTGGCTAAGGAGCATCATGGAGGTCTATAAATAGAGTGCTAAACAAACAACAATAACAAGCTGTGGGCTTTGTTGTGTGACAGGCCTGAAAGCATGGGATTGATGGTATGATGTGTTACTGGGACGGATGAGACGATAGAGGTGACACAGCCTCAGCTGCTTTATTCCTCTTAGTGGAGGTACAAAAATGTAGCTCCCTGCTAACCCAAACCGTGGGACTGCTGAGCCCCTGTTGAGCTGACATTAAGTTGGATTGGTTCACGTTAGCTTCCAGGAAAGGGTTTTGCACCAGTAAGACTGCAGTGAATAGTGAATTGAATCCCCATAGAAAACAACATTCCTCCACCCTGCATCTAGCAGAGAAAAAACTTTGATGGTTAGAGGGAGAGAAGTGGGTTACAACATTGCTGTGCGTGTGTGTGTGTTTGTTATGTAAAGCTTGCCAGTTGACATGACACAGCATGGCACACACACACACACACACACACACACACACACATATATACCCCATGGAGTCTCTCTGTAGGTAGCAACTGTAGGTTTAGTGTATATAGATAAGGAGCAAATGAGCCCTCTTTTCTGCATACTTACATAACACTATACATAACGCCGGGCATGTTTGGGAATCTGGGCACCATTCCAGGCCTGTCTCCAAAGTGTGTGTGTGTGTGTGTGTGTGTGTATGTATGTGTGTGTGTGTGTGTGTGTATCTGTGTGTGCGTGCGTCTGTCTATCTTAGTGAGAACTCTGGATCTGTGCCAGAGATGTCTCAGAGGAAGCAGCCAGCGACTCTCGCTTTCCTTCTCTCTTTCCCCCTCAATCTCCATATGTATGAGTGTGTGTTAGTAAATGTGCATGCGCATGCAGTGCAGAGCACCAAGAAACCACAGTCCACAGACTCCAAGCTCAGCGGAGTT
Source organism: Toxotes lorentzi (assembly GCA_037833715.1). Classification (NCBI taxonomy): domain Eukaryota; kingdom Metazoa; phylum Chordata; class Actinopteri; family Toxotidae; genus Toxotes; species Toxotes lorentzi. Next base: position 15,540,479 of record JBBMJY010000005.1, read on the forward strand.
ACGACCTTAACCGGTCAGAGGAGCGGAAAGAATGAGGTGCTTAACAGATCCTGTCCCCTGAATGTCAGTATTTGTGCCAGCAGTCCTGAACATGTCTTTTCTGTCTGTGAACATAAACTACAGTTCTGTCTTTCAGTCCTTAGAGGTCAGAGGTCAGCGGCTCTATGCAGCAGTCACCATGGCAATGGGCTTGTGCTTGTGCTTTCGAGGAAGCGTAACCTTTGATGCTCTGAGAGAAAGTATGTTGAAATGCTTAGATGTTAATGCTGTGGGCTATAGGGTGGAAGGGAGACGCTTGCTCAGTATGAAAGTGGTGTCAAGAGTAGTTATAGGACATCTATCCATGGACAAGAGCAACCCAAATATGTCAATCTGATTGAAACACCAGGCCTAAGATTTCTACAGACTTCTGTACAACTTCTGCTGACTCCAAGAACGGTGACATTGGCCTGAAACAAATGTAACTGTAAGATTCCAAACTCCAGGGTGAGCAGTAACTCACTAAAATCGAAAAAAAATGGCAAGACGTGACTTTTCAATTTTTCACACTTTAGGGCAGATACATTCTGGAAATCACCATGACACTAAAACAGGACTGGGAATCAAAGCGATTCAGTCCTCCAGAAGAAAAACATTGTTCAAAGCCAGCACCCTCTGAGATGGCTTTTACACAGACTGTAGTTAATCCACTAAAATATTCCATCCTGAAAGTATGTTTAATAAGGCTGTGGCTACATTTTGCCAAAGATACAAATCACTCAGTCTCCCAAGAAAACCAGTAATTGAAAAGGAGATTTGTTAACCATCATTTAAAGCAGTTTGTCCCCAACCTGTAATCGCATGTTAAAATCAATACTCAGCATCTAGTGTCTTTTAGAATTTTTAGCTGTGCGAGCAACATGGCTCTATGGGTGGCTGTATGGGTCAGTCTGGCACTCCGGTCAGCACTGAAATATCAGCTATTACCATGCAGTTTTCTACAGACATTCATGGCCCTCTTATAATGAATTGGAATAACTTGGTGATCATCAGGTCAAAACACCAATTTGTTTAGATACTCCTATTTAGATGGGCTGAAGAAACATCTGAAAATGTTATGGTTAATTCGATATTTGAGGTTTTGATAAGAGCTGCTCTGAGGACAGTTTTGATTTTTTTCTTCTTTGAGGGCTCAAAGAACCTTATATACAACAACAATTTGATTTTTATCAATTCACTACCTCATGGAGATAAATTGACCATGTCTTCCTCCTGCGGCATAGAAACATAATTCTATTTAGCAGATTCCAATAGTATCTTTCTGACTTTGTAGACATTAAATTTACAGTGACTTACATAGGTGAATTAGGTGGATATCAGCATACTTAAAAATCTTAACAGTTTGTGACCACTGGTTGTACAGTTCCCACCCTTGGTTTAAATATTTCAGTCAATAAAACGAAAAGGTTTTTGTGACTGTGATGAACTTTATGAAAACAGAAAGTTGAAGATGTAAAAGAAATTCATGAAAAGATTATATAAATAAGATTGTTTGAATGATGCTTTCGTGAAATGTAAAACCCAAGAATGGAGCACTGAGTCACTCACCAGCCATAAAACTACAAGAAGAAAGCCTCTCTTCATACTGTGCCACTTATACCCTTATGACTAGTAATATCAAGAAGGCTGTTGATAACTTCTGGGACATTGCGCAAAACAGTACACATCTGGAAAATACTTTAATTGAGAAAACAATGCCTACTTTTAAGAAAAGGAGTCATGACTTTCACATTTGGCTTTCTAGTCACTTAACCTCCTAGTTGACCGCTGAGGTAACGTCAGTACACTATCTCTTCAGACTACAGGGTCAGAGAAAGTGCATTATGGGGAGTTCACAATGAGGTTTTTATGGTGAATGTAAAGCTGGCTCTTTTACTGCACACGTGCTGCAGAGGGGAGGGGTTTGTCCCTGGGTTTACTTGTAACTATATATTAACCCCTTCTGCTACTGATATACAGTATGTAACTTGAACTAGGACACGGTCTTGCCTCCAACTCTACACACCGTTCACAATTACACTGTTATGTTTGATATTTAGGAGTTAAAATCAGCATGATCACGATTATGATTACGTCAGTACTTTCACAATATTGCCAGGGGTTTATTTTCATTATACCAGCACAATTCTACATTGCAACAGTGGACAGTTTCGCTTTTGAAACAGCTAGCTAAACGTTAGCGTCAGGTCGGAGCAGCTGACGGTGTTGTCAAGCTGACAACAATAAGACATTTCAATTTTGTTTTCCCCCAAACATACTTATTTGTTAATTATCTGTTCAAATCTGTCTTCAGTCTTTATGCTAAGCTAAGCTAATTGGCAGCTGGCTGTAAAGTATTTCCCAAGATGCTGAACTAGTCCTTTGAGGAGCTTTGCAATCTTTTGGCCACGCAGCATCAGTTTGCAAAGTTGAAAATGCCAGTGCACCCGACAGAGTTTAAAAGGCTGATGTAAGGTTATTGTATCTGTGTGAGCAGTAGTCCACTCTTTCTGTGAATTTAGAGTAATGCTCTCTGTTGTTTGCATGTTGCCTTGCAAATCAGTTTAGTTTTTAAGTTTTGTATCTCAGCTAGTCGGCTCTAGCTGAAGCCTGCAGACTTTCTCTGTCAGCCCGCAGGCCCTGCAGCCAAGTTGCCTTCCTTAGAAAGCTTTTGGCTGCTGCTTCTCAGAGCTATAAATCTTACTCTGGGCATTTATGGATGTTTTCGAAGCACCTAGGGGAGCTGCGAGTGTGTGTGTATGTGCATACATGCACAACAGGACCTCTGGCCACGAGAAGTTCCTGGAAGCAATGCTTCCGCGTTCTTCTTTTTCCTGGAAAAGGGAAGATTGAAAATTTGTTTGGCTTTTTTCCCTCCCTTTCTCCTCTGCAGCTTTCTTGCCTCTAGGCTGCTTCAAATTAGACAATGTGTGAGGAACTTGGCAGCATGTGCGTGTATCTCCAGACGTGTGAGATTGTATAAGTGTGCTGGAGCTGGTATGTTTTCGCTCTAAAAATGATTGATATGTTTTTGTTGTTTTTTTTTCTTCTTTTTGGTTTTTTTAATGGACAAAAGAATGACTTATACATGTTTCACATGGGAGAGTTTTAAACCAGTATGTATGAAAGTGTGTGTCTCAGAAAGAGAGAGAGAGGGAAAGAAAAAGGCAAAAGGGAAAGTGACAGTGCCATAAGGTCAAATGGTCACAGGTCTCTGAACTTGAAGCCTGATGTTCCTCGAGAGTGGAAACGTGAACCCACCCTTCGTCTGACCCTGTGAACTCTGGGAATAACACATTATCTTACCCTTCACTAGAATATCTGAAATTTTAAACCCACTGCATGTTTTAACCACATAGTCTTTTTTCTTTCTGACAGGAGAGCATGGACCGCACTTCCTCTCGCCGGCCTGAGGAGCTGATTGTTCCAGGCTTTCAGCGTTCGGCCAATCAAAATTTGCCACATCACCATGGTAACTCTCCTCTACTCTCCTAAATATGAAAATAGGGAAATATCACCATTAATCTTTCTCCACTCTTAATGTTATATAAAAAAAAGGATGACAACAAGTCCCTCTATATTTCATACTTTTCCCCTTTTCATCCCTTTCTTTATGGAATCAGTCCGCAGCCAAAATCTATTTGCTGGCCCACTAAATGCTCTTCCTGTCTTCTTTGAAACCCCCCTCTCTCTATCTCCATCTCCATCTAGAACATCATCTCCCTCCATCACTGCAGGCTCTGCTTCCCAGATGGAGAGGATATAGACAAGTGCTAAAGTGTTTTTCCCCCTTTTTAGCACTGCTCAGCACTTTAATGCACCCCCCACCCCTCCACCATATACACACACACACACATGCATTAGCCTGCTTCCAATACATTCCCAGAAATCCCTTCAGCCATCATGGAAAATCTTGGGAATCCTTTTGGAAAGCAGCCAACCTGAGGAGAGGAGAGGCTGTAAATTCTCCCTCTTCAACCTCAACCCCTCCTTCTTCTTTGGGTTGGCTGTTTAGTGGACTTTTCTGCTATAGTGATGTGTGGTGGTCATGCTCGTGTGAGAGTATTGTAAATATGGCTTCACATGGATGGGGTGAGTGGATGTGGTGTTTATATAGGCCTGTAGGTCACCCAGTGCTGGGGAGAGGGGAGTTTATAGTAAGTAGGCCATAGGTCTGTGGGGCAGTGAGACAGTAGAAGGTATGCAAGTTCATACTCCAATACAGGCATGGTGTGTGTAATTCCAGTTTTTAGTATTTCTAGGCCCAGTTTGTTTGGTAATGTACATGTTTTGTCTGGTTAACTACTGAAGCTTAGATGAAGAAGCATCAAATTCAGGTATTTCAACTGCTGCTGTGGTTTGGTTGGATGTAAAGCCTCAGTAGTAATCATCAGATTTGACTGGACAGTCCATCAAAATCAAGAAGGAAGGAGCTTTTTAAAGAGCAAACAATCATATCGAGAAGAAATCATGGAAAGACTTTTTCCACAGACAGTGGCTTCAGTGTATCAGAATGCAATGCTGTGACTTGCTTTTTCTCAAGTGGAAAAACTCTAGCACTGATTCGACTTTCTTCACCTACTCATAAAAATAAAGTGATTGCAGCAATTTCATATCCACTTTGTGGTAGTTGCGAACGTAACTGTGGGAAGTGGAAAAGCACTAACTGAAGTAGAAGTTGATGAGTCAGGTTGAGGGGAAAAGGAAAAGTAAATTACAATCCTTAATCATAAATAACTCTGGCTGCTCTGAATTAAACCACAAATTGATGATACTAACAGTATAAGGGTAACTGAGGGTACTACCATAATGTCACATACACACAGCTTTTAAAATGTCTTTTGTTACAGAAGTCAGTGTACTGCAGGTTTGTGTACAGTTGTCCAAATATTTACTCTGCTCTTAACATAACTCATCATGCAATGTCAGGTAAACAAGCGAGTAAACAACAAGGGGAAGATTTTAGGAGTTGTGTGATTAGTTCTATAAACAGAAGGTTTCAAGGTGAAATGTTAAGTTTGGGGAGGTTGATTGCAGCCACCAATCAACCTCCCAACCAGCAGAAGTTTTTCCTGATGGTATGTCTCGAAGCAAAAAGAAAAAAACCCAAAACTGACTGATGACTTCAGGCAAAAAGCAAGAGTCAAAGTCACCAAGCTCCTGTTTCATCAGCCTGACTTTGCACTACAGAGAAAGATCACATCAACCACACTGATGGATGTGTTGTATATTTAGACCGTGCCAGGTTCAGGTTACCTGCCCTTCATTTATGCTAGGCCTGTCTTCTTGATGATCTGATGACGTGTCTTGTTACGTACCATCTTGTTGCCTGCATGCAAGCCAGCAAATGTACGGTACCAGATTGAATGTTTTATTCATAATTGTTCATGATATGTGTTCTCACCTCCAGCGTTGCCTTCCTTCACTTCATTAGAGTTAATTCACTGAGCTGCTCAGTATAATGACAGACTTCTGCTGGTTATTAGTTTATAGCTGGAGGCAGTCACAGTAATGACTGTTACGAGAGAAAAATATTACTTATTCACTTTATCCACCCACATTTACAACTCAGGTTTAGAGACTGAAATCCAAGACCTCAGTAGTTTCACTTTCACTTTACTGTCCAAAAGAAAAACATGTGCTTCCCACAATGCAAAATGTGGATGTACTGACAACACAAATACAGTGCAAATACAGAAACAACAACAAAAACTGTACAACATATGCTTTGAATACTTGTTCAAAATGCACCAAAAGTGCATTTTATGCTTAATGGAGAATAGATTTTTTTACTGACTGTTAAAAAAACACGGTTGCACTTTGCTCTTGAAAACCTGTACATCCAGCTCTGTTGTCTGACCTCTATGACTGCCGTCAGAGATCGATGATTGCAGGTTGTCGTGGCCAGGGACAGAGAGCACTCATTCAGTGTATTCTGGGATCGTACAGGAATGAATTGGCCATGGTTGTATGGTAGGTTTTGTCGTCAGATGCGAGCCAGACTGCTGCAGCAGTTCGTGTGCATTCAAAGTCACAGTCAGTAGAGGAGAGGGAGGAGAAGATGCTTTCATGCTATATGTCTTCTGATTTCCCTGACTGAAGCCAGCAGTGTGGTGTGGGCCAAGCCAACGACGGGAGGAGGGAGAGGAAAACTCCAGTCAGCTTATCAGCCTAAATCACAAAGTGGTGCTGGAAAAGAGAAAAGCTTCAGGAGAGAAAACCTTCAAACTTCCTGTAATTAGAGTAATGAAATATTGTTTTTTAAGTATGTTTACTTTTCTTTGATAGTGACGGGTTGCAGCAACCTCCTTTGCACTTAGAGATTTTAGTTATTTTAAGTAACCCCCACAGAGCCATCTTGAACCGGAGCTATTGCCATCCCAAAGTGAATAGCTGCCCCCAAACAGTTCTTTAGTCTTACTTAACTTTGGTAGAGTAATGCAGATTATGTCAATCTTACAATCAGTTTTGGGAACATAAATCAACTGTACCGATGTAAAATACTTTGTCTAGCCTGAGTATAGTGACTGAGGTGGAATGTCTTTTAGCAGTAGGTAATACCAATATAATGCAATAAACACACACAGAAAATATCTTAAATTGAAATAATTTCTTATATTAATGAACAAATGAACAAAAAAAAAAGATACTTATCACTTTTAGCCCTTGTTATTCCCTCACAGGTATACAATTTTCGCAAATTTTTGCATTAATACCTTGGAAAATAAAATT